>JARHVA010004595.1:600000-850000 GCA_037957365.1 Torreya grandis
GTCCATGAGAAGTATCATGATGGAAAATAATTGAAATAAACAAAAAGTGAAATGACAACGTGTAAATTGCACTCCCATCCCTGAAACCTATAATGGTAGAGAGGATAAGCATGGTAAAAGTAGAGTTGTTGATTGTAGTTTGCCTAGCCTCCCAAATTGTAAAATACAATTTGTTTTTACACCTCTAGATCCTGAAGCAAATGGTAGAGCATAATATTCAGTGGAAAGGGGAAAGTGAATTACAATTTGTAATCAAACAAATTGAAAATTATTATGTCATTTCTAGATTCTAGCAAAGAGAAAGAAAGAAACAAGTGGGAAAAAAGATAATAGGTATGAAAAAAGAGTGCAGAATCTAATCTAGTTGTCATTAAGGGAATGCATCTACTGTGAAGGAAGTTATAATAAGCCAAGATACACTAGATCACCCATTCATTAGTTCAAAAGAGACCAATCATAGAGTTAATGATGTAAATGAGTTAGGAGTGATGAATCTATGGACTTCTAGAAATCGTTACTATTGGTCTACTTCTTGATATGGAGGCCATGTCTTGGCAAGTGTGACGTCAGTAAATGGATGGAGATTATTTTCTTCTAATGTGAATATAAGAAAATTTAATCATCTCATTCATCAAAGGAGAGAATGTGAATAAAGGAAATATTGGAAATTGAAGTAATCCCTTACAAGTGGCATGAGTTTTTCAAAAGGACTAACCAATTTACTGTTGGGGTGATTTGGGCACAAATTATCTTGATCTACTTTATGGATACATAGATATGGTACTCAATACTATCATATAGAGTTGAAGCCTTAGTAGGATTATTTTCCCATCTTGGAGAGATTTAGAATATACAATAGCTAAGGTTTTGGTTTCAGTTCTTTACCAGTGCTTTTAAATTCACTTTGATGCTAGAAGAACCATTATTCAAACCCAAGGGGAATCTGAGAGTAAAATTAAGGGATGCTATCAAGTGTTTTCATCTCAGATATGGTTTTTGAACATAATATAATAAAATAGAGTCTATTCAAGTTAAAACAAGAAGGTTTTCTCTAATTTGGAATGAAATTTTGAGGATATTTTGAGAAGAGAATATTGTCAATCACTTGGAGGTGGAATTTTTGGAGGTTCCACCAAACTCCTAGAATGTATGTGTCATACGATGGCTATGCTTGTTGCTTTGTAATGAATTTTTACTTGCCCTAAGTCAAGCTAAGGAACTAGAAAATTCTAGTTGTTATTTACATTGTAACAACTATGGATATATGTAAATTTCATCTTAAACTCAGAAATAATGAAACGAGTTGCACCCACAATCATAGGATTAGAACTGTAAATTTTTTGTCTTTGATGTAGGAAAACCATTTCAATTTTGTGAGTGAAGGAGAAGCAATACAAGTTTCCATCAGAAGGTGCTTCAGATCCAAAATGCTCTCCTTCTGTGAAATTGAGAAGAGCTTCTAAAAAGGGAGACACCGTTAAGCTTATTTGTATGATATGAAGCACGGGTTCCCAACGAGGGACACACAATCTGGGCCATTTCCTCACACTAATAAAATGATACCCAATGCAAGGAGTAACAATCTGTGTGTCATATCATTCTTATTTCGCGGGTATAAATAAGAGAAAAAAGCTTTAGTATCCCACGTTAAAAACGACTCAGATACGACATCATCAATAAGTGTGATCACGTTATCTCGAAGACTCGGAAGAAACTTGGGCGAACGTTCGAGTCAGAATTTAAGGAGTCTAATAACTTTTGAAAATTTTCTCCAAAGGTGGGGCCGCCGACAAAAATGCCGATATTGCATAACATAAATTACAAAGAAGAAACAACTCCATATGACGTGCCAATAGCACATCACAATAAAACACTCGACAAAAATGACAACGATTGATATTGTGTGTGTAAATGAATCCAATCAATTTTTTATTCACAGTTTCAGCTTGAAATTTAAAAATTGGTGAGATTTATGTTTATGTTGAATTTTAATGACTAGTAACATGAAAATTAGAAAGGCTCAGATGTGTCCATTCCACTAAAAATAAGACACAGAATATAGTGTCAATACTGTACAAATAGTCCTAACATATGTTAGGGTCATAAGATATAATTTGTAGATGAAACTTTTTAGTTGACAAGTGTTTTAACTTAATTTAAATTAGGTTGGGTAAACAATCTAAAATTATTAAATTTTTATATTGTACAGGATGTATAATAGTACACAGATTTTAGTGTAAAAAGTAGAGTAATATTAATTTATTTAACTTTCTATTTATATAAATGATCAAGAAGATAGGATACTTAATTTGTTTTTATTTTATTTTGGTCTACAATAGTGTATAGTCATCGCAATCACTTTAAAATAGATTTGTGATAGCTCAAATTAAGACGCTGACAAATAGAATATGTCTGGATAGATCCGATAATACTCATATGTCTGTGATAACTAAATATGTTTGTTGATAACAAAAACTATCCTTCTGTTTTTCAATCTTTTTTCTAGATAAAAATACGCTTAGCGTTCATGTCTATCTATTATTTGGGTGATTTCTTGCATCACTGACATACAAAATGTGTGGGATGACCCAAGGGAAGGGCTTAAATTTGAAATTTTACATTTTGGATAATTTGGTACACCTCCAGTATAGTCAAATGCTACTGGTAATCAAAATTGTTTAACTATTTCCATAACTACCAAGACACTAGAAGATAATGATATTCTACATAGGATGATAAATTATGTGGGCATATACTATGGATATCTTGTTTGTGAATGATAGTAAATCTAGAAGGCCAAGAATATAATTAAGTGAATGACTAAGTGAGAATGTGAGAAAGAGTCAATTGTGTATGTATAAGTCATGCATGTTAAGTATTTAAAATAATTGACATTCGCAAGTGTCTAATAAATTTTTTATTTCTCTACAATAGTTAATTTTCTTCTAACTCCTTAATTTTGAATATGATAATGTGAATGCCTATTTTTCCTAGATATCTAGTAAAATTATATTGGGTCCATTATATTTTCAAAGAAAGCACGAGCTTAAAATTTTAAATAATAGTGCATATAATCTCATTTCCATATTTACGATAAAATTGTATTTGGTTCATTTTTATTATCGCATGTTCTTTATACATAGGTTTTTCATAGGAAAGCCTTTTTGGGCCCTTTCTTTACTACATAATTTTCTTAGCTCTATGCATTGACACAATCTATTTGTAATGGTTATTAAGTCTATATATTTTTTAATGTAGCCCAAGTTTTGGCCTATTTGACTTAAGCTTTTAAGATAATTAAACACTTAAATAATGATTATTTTATATAGAAAAGTGGTTTTACATCAAAATACAACAAATCAACTTATAAAAATGTGCAATTCATGCCTAATCATCTTTATCCCAATTAAATAGTAAAAACAAATCTACTTAAAAAAAGGAATATTAGAGAATAACTAAAATATGCAAAGAGGGAGTTCATAAAAAATTTCCAAATTATCACAAATTTAGAGACAAATCAGAAAAAGAAAACAATGGGAAATCATTCTAAATAACAAGGTGGAAGAACCATAAAAAACTCAAAGAGAAGAAGAAAATTTTCCCATATGATAGCAATGTATCACTCCTTTACGAACACTACCATAACCATACTTCTATGCTTTTGAAAACTGTAAATTTCTAAAAATATAATTGTACGATAACATTCTTATTCTCTTAGGATTCTAAAACCCATATCTATTTTTTTAATTGTATGTATATCTGTATGAAACTTATCTCTATATTTAGAACCTTGACCACTCACCCCAACCAATAAAAAATGGAGGATTTATTGATGCGATTATGTTATCCTCACATTATTATCAGGATTTTTTTTTAAAACAAATATGGAAGAAAAAGTTCAATGCAATTCGACATCAATTCATGCAAATACATACTTTAAAGTTCTATGAGAGATAACTTATTGAAAGAGAAGCATAGTGAAGACCTAATTAATCTCTTTTGTATAGATTAAATAGTGTGTTTTATTATTGGTCAAGGATGAACATGGATACCAAAAAAAAATATTCAAAGATATAGGATTTTTCATCATATGAAAAGTAAATGTTAAAATTTTGGATTCTATCACACCTTGACAATTCCAAAAAGAACATTTGAAAAGTTGAGCATGGATTTTGATCTTGAATTGCCAATAATCAATAAAAGAAATGATAATATTTTTGTTGTAGTAAATAAAATTTACTACAAGTAAAACTAGTGATGTCATAGCTATTACAAATTTGTTTTTCAAATAAGTTGACATTGTACGGGTTTCCAAGGTGGATTATATTATATTATTGGTACATTTTTTATATATTGACATGGAGGTGTTGCTGCTCGGATTAGCACCATGAATTTATGCCATTTTTTATGGAAAGAATACATCGTGCATATTGAAGCCTACGTGGAAGGCAACGGTTAAAAGGGGAAATGCAAATGAGAACACAATAGGGTTTCAATATATACAATTGGGCATCCTATGTGGAAGGATGTAAGCCCGCGTGGACCTAAGTGGCAGTAAAGAGACATGCAGTAGCCACACAATCATAATTTCTACGTGGATGGAAGGAAATAAAACAAAGTTTCAATTTTTGTCAACATATGACCATGTGGCAGATTGGTGGAACTCCAAAGTCAATATGCAGTTTGACCATGTTCTGGCAGAAGTATAGGAGGCCAAAAGCAATTGCGTTTTGGGGTGGGAAGGTCTGTAGGAAGTATCATGGGGGAAAACAATTGTAATAAACTAATAGTGAAATGACAACATGCAAATTTCACTCCCATCCCGAAACCTGCAATGGTAAAGAAGACAAGTGCGACGAAAGTAGAGCTTTTGACTACAGTTTGACCAGCCTCCCAAATTACAAATTGTAATTTGTTTTTACGCCTCCATGTCCCGCAGCAAACGATAGAGCATAGTATTCGGTACAAAGGGGAAAGTGAATTGGAATTTGCAATCAAACAAATTGCAAACTATTGTGGCAGTTCTAGATTCTGGTAAAGAGAAAGAAAGCAACGGGTGGGAAAAAAGAGTAGTAAAAGGGCATTTCTAGGTAGTTGTACAAAAAGATAAGGGTTTTGTTAGGCCTTCATCATGAATACTCTCTTTTTATTTTAAGTAAAAGGAATCTTCAGTTAAGAAATAAAAGTTTAGGTTACAAATGTTTATGATTTCTTGTAGAATTAGTTACAATAATCATTTTTCGTGAAAATGGATGAAGATTCTTGGTGTGGCAAGAAAATTTTTCGAGATGGAAGTAGCTTGGCAGAACTTGGAGGGTTATTTTACAATTTTATAAATTACACCCCACATTCCTAGATTTGAAAAGTGGAAAAACTGTATAAATAGAAGGCTTGTCTTATATTCTAAGGTTGTTGTTGTTGTTGGTCTTTGTTTTTCTCTGCAAGTATAGACTCTTCAAATATTTAGGATCATTGTTGTGAGTATTTTGTCTCTCTTTCTAAGGTGGTTGTATCTATACAACCTTTAGAAAGTTCTGAGAGCATATCTATATGTCTCCCCTACCCAACATGGAGCAAATCAACCATGCTTGTCCCTATAGTAACATTTTGAAACATTAATGTATGTAAGATTTTCTTGCAAGATAATGAAAAATACTTGTGGTTCCTACTTTTTCCTATTAATAAAATGCAATGAGATGTTTTACATGCTATGTTGATTTGATATCTAGTTTTGTAATTATGTATAGTTGTCATCTTAAGCCTAGATATGGGTTATAAACCCCTTTTGCATAGAGATTTGGAAATATTTTTTTGAATACCTCTTAAGGGCACCAAAGGTTCATGAATTTAATAGGTGAAGGTATTTGAGATTCTAAGTGCAGTGTATGCACTAAGGTTTCATGGATCATTTGGGTACTTGCATTGTATTGGCACCAATGTATGCAGATTACTCCAGGTAGTTCCCCTTAACTTGTAAGTCATTTTTTTGCATCTTGACAATAAGTGATGTCATGTATATTGAAAGAAACCCTATTGTTATCAAAACACTAGCACACCACCCTCCTATTATAACTATCAAACTATCATACCCTATTCTACCCTACAAATACTACACCCTTTGCATATTTTAAGTGTCATTTGCCTTGTAAATGTATAAAATATTACATATATAACATGTGTTTGCATTTTGTGCTTTAAACCCATCACTACAATCTCCCATTTGACCTCTACTGCTGATTATTATTTAGAATGAAGGTTGCATTCAAATCCATATCTGTCTTAACTAGCTTGTATGTGACCTAGAGCATTTGTTCATCATATATGACAACCCTTCCTAGGTGGAGTGAACAGGTTTGGTTGTGCCCTGGTCATTTTTATGTCTCTTTGTGTCAAAAATCCCCATGGAGGTTGAATTTTAGTATCACTCCATGTGAGCAAGTTACTCCTCAGGTCTTCTCACCTTGGTTCAGGTAGAACCAGAAGTAGCAGGGAGTTGACCATACCCTTTATCAGTGCCTCCCAATCATTATCCGTGTTTAATCCATTCTTGATTTTAAACCCTTCCTTGGCTATAACGATATATCATCAATGTTTTCATCTATTTTTGTCATTTTCCCTAGTGTGAATGGCCAAGTGAAAGAGGTGTACAACTGGGAACCAACACTCAATTGGCACCATTATCGGGGATTAAATTCAAATCACGGTTACTTGTGTTACCGAGGACTCTTACAAAGAGCTGTAAGTATTTCATGTTGTGAAGTTCTCTGCTATTATTTGCTATATTTGGACTATCTTTAGTCTGTCAACATCACATAATGCAATTAGCACTATTTACAAAGATTAAATTAAAGTCTTGGTCACTTATGTTTCCATGGACTCTTATAGAGAGCTGTACATAATTCTTGTTGAAAATTTATATGCCTATTATGTTAATTTTATATATTATGGCCATCAACACCGCACTCCCAACTTGCACCATTGTCAGGAAGAAAAAGACACCCATGGCTCTTGCGCTACTAGGAACTCTTGTAAAGCATTGCTTGCATAAGTTTAGGTTTGAAAATTTTCTCTGCCATTACTTGCTAAAATAATCTCAACTGCAATTTATATAAAATTTATCCATATTATCTCATGTGTTTGAAAATTTGAGGTTATTTCAGTATAATTTGCTATCTTGGTCGTAAATGCCACAACAGTCCACTAGGGACGTGCCAAGAATTTGAAAATTTTGACAAATTGACTTCGAGATACATTTTTTGTAAAGAGCTATTAAAATCATATGTTGGAAGGTGTTTTTTTCCCTTTTGAACAAAATTCTAAAAATTTAAGTATCTTTGTAGTATTTCTCATGAATAAATTTAACACAGTATGTTTTCATCATGTATCACAATCAATTTGATAACTGTTATATTTTATAAATTTGATTCAAGGGGTGACTCCAATTTTATCACCTAGTTTCAAGCAAGATTAGTGCGTATTTTGAGTATCTATCTTAAGTTTTAGCTTTGAGTGTTTTCTTGTTTACAAAGTTGGAAAGATTGAGATCATCTTTGAAAGGTGACTCATCAATACAATATGTCTAACCCTAGAGTTTTCATCAAAGAAGAGGAAGACAAGTTTGGAGTCCTATTGAAAGGCAAAGTTCAGATGCTAAAGAGTGTTAAGACTGCTAAGATTCAGATAATCTTGATATTTTTGTTGAACTTCTCATTTCTAAGGACTTTCATAGCTTTCTTAGTCATTCTAAAACTTATAGTCCCATTTACTATCTAGCTCCTTCTCAACCAACTAAATCCCCTCCCAAGATTGATTTACTAAGTTCACCTCATTCAACCCCTCATAACCCTCTACCATTTGTTTGTGAACCCACCATCAAACCAATCATGAGGCATAGGAATCAAGGTGAGATTGCGCTTCCTCCATTCTACATTCCTAGATTCATACATATCAATTTTGATGAAATGGAATGCTACCCCAATGAAGTCCCAAATGAATTAAGGAACCTCCTTCCAAAATTCCAAGGGAACAATTCAGTAAGTAGTGATCAATATTTGAGTGCTTTTTACAATATCATTAAAGATTATGAGGTTGAGAATGAGTATGTGTGCATTAAGCTATTTGTGCACATGCTAGAAGAGGATGCTCATGAATGGTTTAGTCCCTCCCATATAGATGCATTAATTCATGGGAAGAAATGAAAAATGTTTTTAGAATTCAGTATGGTGATAGAATTGATCCAAGGTTCTTTTTGGCTGAATTTGAAAATATCAAGAAGAACCCCAATGAGTGTGTGCAAGACTTCAATACATGGTTCAAAAAGACCATGATGTGGCTTCTCAAAATTATAAGGCCTAGTGATACAATGTGATTGATCAAATACTCTCATGCCTTTGATAATAAGGTTGCATACTACTTGAGGGACAAGGCTCCCACTAACCTAAGGTTGGCATTTAATATGGCCATCCAAATTGAGAATAACATAAAGGCTATGGGTAAGCCCTTGAACAAGTGGGCTGATCTAAAGTTAGTCAATATGGAAAAAACCATAGTCCATAGAGATAGTCAACCTTGAAGAGACTATTAAACTTTGGCTTCCACTATCAAGGAGATGTCCTACAAGCTAGCTAGAGATGAGAAGGGGATACCTCATGGGTCTATAAGTCAAGAGAGAGATCCAAATCCAAATAAATCACAAGGGACGCCTACTTTCCATAATCAAGATAATGATAGATTAAAGAGGCCTACACATAATGAATGAACGGATAGAAATCAGAATAGAGAAACTGGGAAAGATGTGCCTGATTCGTTAAATGCCAAAGTTAATGCTATAAATTATGATTTTGGCATTGATCGGTTTGAAAAATGCTTCCTTCTATATCCCCCATATGATACTATTGAAGAAATTAATGGAGATATAGATGATATTGAATATGCGTTTGATGATGATAAGAGTTTGATGTTCACTTATCAAGTCTCTCGAACAAAGATGTCTGCCTCCACATAATTGATTAGTGTTAATATTGTTGATCAGTTTTGGACTATAGTATAAAAGGTATGTGTCCCAACTTGAAATTTTGCTTGTGATGTTAATATGGCACAAGCATATGAATTTCCCAATCATGATTTTCAATGTTTAAGATCATTGATGATTAAGAAATATGATGAGGGAATTATGTTAGTTGAGGACATGTAGTTGCTAATTAATACAATAGTTGCCCAAGAGAAATAATATTACTTGAGAATCAAGTATCAATGTGATACTCCTCAAGACACTACCCCTATAAATCCAAGGGTAGGGGATGCAAGTAAGGAAGTTAAGAAAGCTACAACAGTCCCAAATTCATCCAAACTAGCACCTATTTCTCAAGTTGCTAAACCAAGAGGTTTTCTAGCTAATAATAAAATGCCCTTGATATCTACTATCCCTAAGGGTGTAAATGATATTAGAAATAATCCACCTCTGAAAACTCCTATAAAAAATTCCAATTCATCCCAACCTACACCACTTCAGACATTGAGTGATTGAAATCCAACTAAAGATGATGTCACCCTTCTATCTTGTACTCCTCTTCCTCGTTATAGTGTATGTGATATGGACCATGTATTGAGCCAGCTAAAAATCACTGTGCCACTTGTTGAGTTATTACGAACACTTGAACATAGGAAGAGGGCATTTGAGTATTTAGAATTTGGTGAGAATTCCTCTGCAAATGAGATTGATTTACCCCAAACACCCTTAGAAAGTGGTGAAGAATTAGAAGAGGTTGTTGAACTAGTCCTAGAGGTGTATTTGGGGACTGTATTAGAAGAATGTCAACTAAAAGTGGATCTATTTTATACAAACCTATTGATCAAGGGCCTGATTGTTCACAACTGCATGTTTGATTCCATATCTTCTTGCAATGTGATGCCCCTATGTGTTTTAAATGAGCTTAGAATAAAGATTACACTAGCCTTCAACAAGTGTTATGCCATGGATTCATGAGAGGTTCTAGTTATTGCATAAGTTGAAGATTTGATAGTGTAGTTGGCAGTTCGTCCATGTAAGTATTTGAATATGTATGTAGTAGTTGTGGACTGCCAACCTAAATGGGGGATGTTGTTGTCAATTAAATGGGATAATAACATGGTTGGAACTATACAAATGGACTTGTCTTGTGCCATCATTCCATTGGGAGGTAAGATGGTCAAACTTCATAGGGAGCCAAAGATGTTGCATATAGTTGAAGATCCAAAACATGCCCTAAATGAAGTGATCTGCATGGATGTTGAGCTTGGAAACTTTGTTGGGAATATTCATGTTGATGAATATCCTATTATTCTTGATCCTAGGTTTGACAATGAAACTATTGTAGTTTTGATAATTTCATTTGATCAATCTTACTCCAATCTTGGAAATAGATTTAGGGGTTATCTTCTATGCCCCCAATAGTGAGTGTTTTTACTTTTCTTCCCAGCCTTATTTTGAGTGCACAAATGACATTGATAATTATGAGGCACTGCTTCTTGGTACTCACTTGATTTCAGTAGAGAAACAAGTTTATGTTTAGTTGATGAAGAAGTACCAAGTTTGCTTGGCTTGTTATTATCTAGATTTGATAACATATTGAAAGGATTTATTTTGAAATGTCATCTCATTATAGCCTATCAGCAGTACCATTAGGCAAGTGCAAAGACTGGTTTACTTCAACATGGCCATTAAGCTACTAGAAAACTTCTAGAAATTATGGGATGATGAAATTCTGGAGCTGCTAGTTCATGAAATACATTTTAAACGTTTCCTTGACTAAGATCGTGACTATGCATGTATTGTATAGTGTATATTTTTGTCCTTATGTTATTTTTTTCCCGTATACGTTGGGCCTTGTTTATACAATTCCTTTCATGTGTATTTTTATGTGTTCATTTTTAGATCCTCTTGATCTATTTTTGCAAGTCTACTTTGTTTTGTTGAGCCTTCACGAGTGTTTGCTAAGAAGTTGATAAGGTGTTGACTCTGTGGCCCAATGGATTTGCACTTGGTCTTCTATTTTTTGGTTCTTTGCACACCCATAAAGAGTGTACATCCCTGGGTGAGAGCCAATGTTGGTTCTCTAATAATCACCATGAATTTATGTCATTTTATATAGAGAGAACACATAACACATATTTAAGTCTATGTAGAAGGCATCGGTTAAAAGGGGAAACACAAATGAGAACACAATAGGGTTTCAACATATATAGTTAGGTATCCTAAGTGGAAGGATGTAAGCCCACATGGACCTACATGGTAGCAAAGGGACACGCAGTAGCATACAACAAAAACACCATCAAAATTTCTACGTGGATGGAGGGAAATAAAATGAAGTTTGAATTTTTCTCAACATATGACCACATGGCAGATTGGCAAAACTCTGAAGTCAATATGTAGTTTGATCGAGTGTAAAATAGGTCCCAAGGTTGTAACACAAGTATAAGAGCCTAAAATCAACTACGTTTGGGGGTAGGAAGGTCCATGAGAAGTATCATGATGGAAAATAATTGAAATAAACAAAAAGTGAAATGACAACGTGTAAATTGCACTCCCATCCCTGAAACCTATAATGGTAGAGAGGATAAGCATGGTAAAAGTAGAGTTGTTGATTGTAGTTTGCCTAGCCTCCCAAATTGTAAAATACAATTTGTTTTTACACCTCTAGATCCTGAAGCAAATGGTAGAGCATAATATTCAGTGGAAAGGGGAAAGTGAATTACAATTTGTAATCAAACAAATTGAAAATTATTATGTCATTTCTAGATTCTAGCAAAGAGAAAGAAAGAAACAAGTGGGAAAAAAGATAATAGGTATGAAAAAAGAGTGCAGAATCTAATCTAGTTGTCATTAAGGGAATGCATCTACTGTGAAGGAAGTTATAATAAGCCAAGATACACTAGATCACCCATTCATTAGTTCAAAAGAGACCAATCATAGAGTTAATGATGTAAATGAGTTAGGAGTGATGAATCTATGGACTTCTAGAAATCGTTACTATTGGTCTACTTCTTGATATGGAGGCCATGTCTTGGCAAGTGTGACGTCAGTAAATGGATGGAGATTATTTTCTTCTAATGTGAATATAAGAAAATTTAATCATCTCATTCATCAAAGGAGAGAATGTGAATAAAGGAAATATTGGAAATTGAAGTAATCCCTTACAAGTGGCATGAGTTTTTCAAAAGGACTAACCAATTTACTGTTGGGGTGATTTGGGCACAAATTATCTTGATCTACTTTATGGATAC
This sequence comes from Torreya grandis, assembly GCA_037957365.1. Lineage (NCBI taxonomy): Eukaryota > Viridiplantae > Streptophyta > Pinopsida > Cupressales > Taxaceae > Torreya > Torreya grandis. The sequence continues at coordinate 612,262 of JARHVA010004595.1, forward strand.
ATAGATATGGTACTCAATACTATCATATAGAGTTGAAGCCTTAGTAGGATTATTTTCCCATCTTGGAGAGATTTAGAATATACAATAGCTAAGGTTTTGGTTTCAGTTCTTTACCAGTGCTTTTAAATTCACTTTGATGCTAGAAGAACCATTATTCAAACCCAAGGGGAATCTGAGAGTAAAATTAAGGGATGCTATCAAGTGTTTTCATCTCAGATATGGTTTTTGAACATAATATAATAAAATAGAGTCTATTCAAGTTAAAACAAGAAGGTTTTCTCTAATTTGGAATGAAATTTTGAGGATATTTTGAGAAGAGAATATTGTCAATCACTTGGAGGTGGAATTTTTGGAGGTTCCACCAAACTCCTAGAATGTATGTGTCATACGATGGCTATGCTTGTTGCTTTGTAATGAATTTTTACTTGCCCTAAGTCAAGCTAAGGAACTAGAAAATTCTAGTTGTTATTTACATTGTAGCAACTATGGATATATGTAAATTTCATCTTAAACTCAGAAATAATGAAACGAGTTGCACCCACAATCATAGGATTAGAACTGTAAATTTTTTGTCTTTGATGTAGGAAAACCATTTCAATTTTGTGAGTGAAGGAGAAGCAATACAAGTTTCCATCAGAAGGTGCTTCAGATCCAAAATGCTCTCCTTCTGTGAAATTGAGAAGAGCTTCTAAAAAGGGAGACACCGTTAAGCTTATTTGTATGATATGAAGCACGGGTTCCCAACGAGGGACACACAATCTGGGCCATTTCCTCACACTAATAAAATGATACCCAATGCAAGGAGTAACAATCTGTGTGTCATATCATTCTTATTTCGCGGGTATAAATAAGAGAAAAAAGCTTTAGTATCCCACGTTAAAAACGACTCAGATACGACATCATCAATAAGTGTGATCACGTTATCTCGAAGACTCGGAAGAAACTTGGGCGAACGTTCGAGTCAGAATTTAAGGAGTCTAATAACTTTTGAAAATTTTCTCCAAAGGTGGGGCCGCCGACAAAAATGTCGATATTGCATAACATAAATTACAAAGAAGAAACAACTCCATATGACGTGCCAATAGCACATCACAATAAAACACTCGACAAAAATGACAACGATTGATATTGTGTGTGTAAATGAATCCAATCAATTTTTTATTCACAGTTTCAGCTTGAAATTTAAAAATTGGTGAGATTTATGTTTATGTTGAATTTTAATGACTAGTAACATGAAAATTAGAAAGGCTCAGATGTGTCCATTCCACTAAAAATAAGACACAGAATATAGTGTCAATACTGTACAAATAGTCCTAACATATGTTAGGGTCATAAGATATAATTTGTAGATGAAACTTTTTAGTTGACAAGTGTTTTAACTTAATTTAAATTAGGTTGGGTAAACAATCTAAAATTATTAAATTTTTATATTGTACAGGATGTATAATAGTACACAGATTTTAGTGTAAAAAGTAGAGTAATATTAATTTATTTAACTTTCTATTTATATAAATGATCAAGAAGATAGGATACTTAATTTGTTTTTATTTTATTTTGGTCTACAATAGTGTATAGTCATCGCAATCACTTTAAAATAGATTTGTGATAGCTCAAATTAAGACGCTGACAAATAGAATATGTCTGGATAGATCCGATAATACTCATATGTCTGTGATAACTAAATATGTTTGTTGATAACAAAAACTATCCTTCTGTTTTTCAATCTTTTTTCTAGATAAAAATACGCTTAGCGTTCATGTCTATCTATTATTTGGGTGATTTCTTGCATCACTGACATACAAAATGTGTGGGATGACCCAAGGGAAGGGCTTAAATTTGAAATTTTACATTTTGGATAATTTGGTACACCTCCAGTATAGTCAAATGCTACTGGTAATCAAAATTGTTTAACTATTTCCATAACTACCAAGACACTAGAAGATAATGATATTCTACATAGGATGATAAATTATGTGGGCATATACTATGGATATCTTGTTTGTGAATGATAGTAAATCTAGAAGGCCAAGAATATAATTAAGTGAATGACTAAGTGAGAATGTGAGAAAGAGTCAATTGTGTATGTATAAGTCATGCATGTTAAGTATTTAAAATAATTGACATTCGCAAGTGTCTAATAAATTTTTTATTTCTCTACAATAGTTAATTTTCTTCTAACTCCTTAATTTTGAATATGATAATGTGAATGCCTATTTTTCCTAGATATCTAGTAAAATTATATTGGGTCCATTATATTTTCAAAGAAAGCACGAGCTTAAAATTTTAAATAATAGTGCATATAATCTCATTTCCATATTTACGATAAAATTGTATTTGGTTCATTTTTATTATCGCATGTTCTTTATACATAGGTTTTTCATAGGAAAGCCTTTTTGGGCCCTTTCTTTACTACATAATTTTCTTAGCTCTATGCATTGACACAATCTATTTGTAATGGTTATTAAGTCTATATATTTTTTAATGTAGCCCAAGTTTTGGCCTATTTGACTTAAGCTTTTAAGATAATTAAACACTTAAATAATGATTATTTTATATAGAAAAGTGGTTTTACATCAAAATACAACAAATCAACTTATAAAAATGTGCAATTCATGCCTAATCATCTTTATCCCAATTAAATAGTAAAAACAAATCTACTTAAAAAAAGGAATATTAGAGAATAACTAAAATATGCAAAGAGGGAGTTCATAAAAAATTTCCAAATTATCACAAATTTAGAGACAAATCAGAAAAAGAAAACAATGGGAAATCATTCTAAATAACAAGGTGGAAGAACCATAAAAAACTCAAAGAGAAGAAGAAAATTTTCCCATATGATAGCAATGTATCACTCCTTTACGAACACTACCATAACCATACTTCTATGCTTTTGAAAACTGTAAATTTCTAAAAATATAATTGTACGATAACATTCTTATTCTCTTAGGATTCTAAAACCCATATCTATTTTTTTAATTGTATGTATATCTGTATGAAACTTATCTCTATATTTAGAACCTTGACCACTCACCCCAACCAATAAAAAATGGAGGATTTATTGATGCGATTATGTTATCCTCACATTATTATCAGGATTTTTTTTTAAAACAAATATGGAAGAAAAAGTTCAATGCAATTCGACATCAATTCATGCAAATACATACTTTAAAGTTCTATGAGAGATAACTTATTGAAAGAGAAGCATAGTGAAGACCTAATTAATCTCTTTTGTATAGATTAAATAGTGTGTTTTATTATTGGTCAAGGATGAACATGGATACCAAAAAAAAATATTCAAAGATATAGGATTTTTCATCATATGAAAAGTAAATGTTAAAATTTTGGATTCTATCACACCTTGACAATTCCAAAAAGAACATTTGAAAAGTTGAGCATGGATTTTGATCTTGAATTGCCAATAATCAATAAAAGAAATGATAATATTTTTGTTGTAGTAAATAAAATTTACTACAAGTAAAACTAGTGATGTCATAGCTATTACAAATTTGTTTTTCAAATAAGTTGACATTGTACGGGTTTCCAAGGTGGATTATATTATATTATTGGTACATTTTTTATATATTGACATGGAGGTGTTGCTGCTCGGATTAGCACCATGAATTTATGCCATTTTTTATGGAAAGAATACATCGTGCATATTGAAGCCTACGTGGAAGGCAACGGTTAAAAGGGGAAATGCAAATGAGAACACAATAGGGTTTCAATATATACAATTGGGCATCCTATGTGGAAGGATGTAAGCCCGCGTGGACCTAAGTGGCAGTAAAGAGACATGCAGTAGCCACACAATCATAATTTCTACGTGGATGGAAGGAAATAAAACAAAGTTTCAATTTTTGTCAACATATGACCATGTGGCAGATTGGTGGAACTCCAAAGTCAATATGCAGTTTGACCATGTTCTGGCAGAAGTATAGGAGGCCAAAAGCAATTGCGTTTTGGGGTGGGAAGGTCTGTAGGAAGTATCATGGGGGAAAACAATTGTAATAAACTAATAGTGAAATGACAACATGCAAATTTCACTCCCATCCCGAAACCTGCAATGGTAAAGAAGACAAGTGCGACGAAAGTAGAGCTTTTGACTACAGTTTGACCAGCCTCCCAAATTACAAATTGTAATTTGTTTTTACGCCTCCATGTCCCGCAGCAAACGATAGAGCATAGTATTCGGTACAAAGGGGAAAGTGAATTGGAATTTGCAATCAAACAAATTGCAAACTATTGTGGCAGTTCTAGATTCTGGTAAAGAGAAAGAAAGCAACGGGTGGGAAAAAAGAGTAGTAAAAGGGCATTTCTAGGTAGTTGTACAAAAAGATAAGGGGTTTGTTAGGCCTTCATCATGAATACTCTCTTTTTATTTTAAGTAAAAGGAATCTTCAGTTAAGAAATAAAAGTTTAGGTTACAAATGTTTATGATTTCTTGTAGAATTAGTTACAATAATCATTTTTCGTGAAAATGGATGAAGATTCTTGGTGTGGCAAGAAAATTTTTCGAGATGGAAGTAGCTTGGCAGAACTTGGAGGGTTATTTTACAATTTTATAAATTACACCCCACATTCCTAGATTTGAAAAGTGGAAAAACTGTATAAATAGAAGGCTTGTCTTATATTCTAAGGTTGTTGTTGTTGTTGGTCTTTGTTTTTCTCTGCAAGTATAGACTCTTCAAATATTTAGGATCATTGTTGTGAGTATTTTGTCTCTCTTTCTAAGGTGGTTGTATCTATACAACCTTTAGAAAGTTCTGAGAGCATATCTATATGTCTCCCCTACCCAACATGGAGCAAATCAACCATGCTTGTCCCTATAGTAACATTTTGAAACATTAATGTATGTAAGATTTTCTTGCAAGATAATGAAAAATACTTGTGGTTCCTACTTTTTCCTATTAATAAAATGCAATGAGATGTTTTACATGCTATGTTGATTTGATATCTAGTTTTGTAATTATGTATAGTTGTCATCTTAAGCCTAGATATGGGTTATAAACCCCTTTTGCATAGAGATTTGGAAATATTTTTTTGAATACCTCTTAAGGGCACCAAAGGTTCATGAATTTAATAGGTGAAGGTATTTGAGATTCTAAGTGCAGTGTATGCACTAAGGTTTCATGGATCATTTGGGTACTTGCATTGTATTGGCACCAATGTATGCAGATTACTCCAGGTAGTTCCCCTTAACTTGTAAGTCATTTTTTTGCATCTTGACAATAAGTGATGTCATGTATATTGAAAGAAACCCTATTGTTATCAAAACACTAGCACACCACCCTCCTATTATAACTATCAAACTATCATACCCTATTCTACCCTACAAATACTACACCCTTTGCATATTTTAAGTGTCATTTGCCTTGTAAATGTATAAAATATTACATATATAACATGTGTTTGCATTTTGTGCTTTAAACCCATCACTACAATCTCCCATTTGACCTCTACTGCTGATTATTATTTAGAATGAAGGTTGCATTCAAATCCATATCTGTCTTAACTAGCTTGTATGTGACCTAGAGCATTTGTTCATCATATATGACAACCCTTCCTAGGTGGAGTGAACAGGTTTGGTTGTGCCCTGGTCATTTTTATGTCTCTTTGTGTCAAAAATCCCCATGGAGGTTGAATTTTAGTATCACTCCATGTGAGCAAGTTACTCCTCAGGTCTTCTCACCTTGGTTCAGGTAGAACCAGAAGTAGCAGGGAGTTGACCATACCCTTTATCAGTGCCTCCCAATCATTATCCGTGTTTAATCCATTCTTGATTTTAAACCCTTCCTTGGCTATAACGATATATCATCAATGTTTTCATCTATTTTTGTCATTTTCCCTAGTGTGAATGGCCAAGTGAAAGAGGTGTACAACTGGGAACCAACACTCAATTGGCACCATTATCGGGGATTAAATTCAAATCACGGTTACTTGTGTTACCGAGGACTCTTACAAAGAGCTGTAAGTATTTCATGTTGTGAAGTTCTCTGCTATTATTTGCTATATTTGGACTATCTTTAGTCTGTCAACATCACATAATGCAATTAGCACTATTTACAAAGATTAAATTAAAGTCTTGGTCACTTATGTTTCCATGGACTCTTATAGAGAGCTGTACATAATTCTTGTTGAAAATTTATATGCCTATTATGTTAATTTTATATATTATGGCCATCAACACCGCACTCCCAACTTGCACCATTGTCAGGAAGAAAAAGACACCCATGGCTCTTGCGCTACTAGGAACTCTTGTAAAGCATTGCTTGCATAAGTTTAGGTTTGAAAATTTTCTCTGCCATTACTTGCTAAAATAATCTCAACTGCAATTTATATAAAATTTATCCATATTATCTCATGTGTTTGAAAATTTGAGGTTATTTCAGTATAATTTGCTATCTTGGTCGTAAATGCCACAACAGTCCACTAGGGACGTGCCAAGAATTTGAAAATTTTGACAAATTGACTTCGAGATACATTTTTTGTAAAGAGCTATTAAAATCATATGTTGGAAGGTGTTTTTTTCCCTTTTGAACAAAATTCTAAAAATTTAAGTATCTTTGTAGTATTTCTCATGAATAAATTTAACACAGTATGTTTTCATCATGTATCACAATCAATTTGATAACTGTTATATTTTATAAATTTGATTCAAGGGGTGACTCCAATTTTATCACCTAGTTTCAAGCAAGATTAGTGCGTATTTTGAGTATCTATCTTAAGTTTTAGCTTTGAGTGTTTTCTTGTTTACAAAGTTGGAAAGATTGAGATCATCTTTGAAAGGTGACTCATCAATACAATATGTCTAACCCTAGAGTTTTCATCAAAGAAGAGGAAGACAAGTTTGGAGTCCTATTGAAAGGCAAAGTTCAGATGCTAAAGAGTGTTAAGACTGCTAAGATTCAGATAATCTTGATATTTTTGTTGAACTTCTCATTTCTAAGGACTTTCATAGCTTTCTTAGTCATTCTAAAACTTATAGTCCCATTTACTATCTAGCTCCTTCTCAACCAACTAAATCCCCTCCCAAGATTGATTTACTAAGTTCACCTCATTCAACCCCTCATAACCCTCTACCATTTGTTTGTGAACCCACCATCAAACCAATCATGAGGCATAGGAATCAAGGTGAGATTGCGCTTCCTCCATTCTACATTCCTAGATTCATACATATCAATTTTGATGAAATGGAATGCTATCCCAATGAAGTCCCAAATGAATTAAGGAACCTCCTTCCAAAATTCCAAGGGAACAATTCAGTAAGTAGTGATCAATATTTGAGTGCTTTTTACAATATCATTAAAGATTATGAGGTTGAGAATGAGTATGTGTGCATTAAGCTATTTGTGCACATGCTAGAAGAGGATGCTCATGAATGGTTTAGTCCCTCCCATATAGATGCATTAATTCATGGGAAGAAATGAAAAATGTTTTTAGAATTCAGTATGGTGATAGAATTGATCCAAGGTTCTTTTTGGCTGAATTTGAAAATATCAAGAAGAACCCCAATGAGTGTGTGCAAGACTTCAATACATGGTTCAAAAAGACCATGATGTGGCTTCTCAAAATTATAAGGCCTAGTGATACAATGTGATTGATCAAATACTCTCATGCCTTTGATAATAAGGTTGCATACTACTTGAGGGACAAGGCTCCCACTAACCTAAGGTTGGCATTTAATATGGCCATCCAAATTGAGAATAACATAAAGGCTATGGGTAAGCCCTTGAACAAGTGGGCTGATCTAAAGTTAGTCAATATGGAAAAAACCATAGTCCATAGAGATAGTCAACCTTGAAGAGACTATTAAACTTTGGCTTCCACTATCAAGGAGATGTCCTACAAGCTAGCTAGAGATGAGAAGGGGATACCTCATGGGTCTATAAGTCAAGAGAGAGATCCAAATCCAAATAAATCACAAGGGACGCCTACTTTCCATAATCAAGATAATGATAGATTAAAGAGGCCTACACATAATGAATGAACGGATAGAAATCAGAATAGAGAAACTGGGAAAGATGTGCCTGATTCGTTAAATGCCAAAGTTAATGCTATAAATTATGATTTTGGCATTGATCGGTTTGAAAAATGCTTCCTTCTATATCCCCCATATGATACTATTGAAGAAATTAATGGAGATATAGATGATATTGAATATGCGTTTGATGATGATAAGAGTTTGATGTTCACTTATCAAGTCTCTCGAACAAAGATGTCTGCCTCCACATAATTGATTAGTGTTAATATTGTTGATCAGTTTTGGACTATAGTATAAAAGGTATGTGTCCCAACTTGAAATTTTGCTTGTGATGTTAATATGGCACAAGCATATGAATTTCCCAATCATGATTTTCAATGTTTAAGATCATTGATGATTAAGAAATATGATGAGGGAATTATGTTAGTTGAGGACATGTAGTTGCTAATTAATACAATAGTTGCCCAAGAGAAATAATATTACTTGAGAATCAAGTATCAATGTGATACTCCTCAAGACACTACCCCTATAAATCCAAGGGTAGGGGATGCAAGTAAGGAAGTTAAGAAAGCTACAACAGTCCCAAATTCATCCAAACTAGCACCTATTTCTCAAGTTGCTAAACCAAGAGGTTTTCTAGCTAATAATAAAATGCCCTTGATATCTACTATCCCTAAGGGTGTAAATGATATTAGAAATAATCCACCTCTGAAAACTCCTATAAAAAATTCCAATTCATCCCAACCTACACCACTTCAGACATTGAGTGATTGAAATCCAACTAAAGATGATGTCACCCTTCTATCTTGTACTCCTCTTCCTCGTTATAGTGTATGTGATATGGACCATGTATTGAGCCAGCTAAAAATCACTGTGCCACTTGTTGAGTTATTACGAACACTTGAACATAGGAAGAGGGCATTTGAGTATTTAGAATTTGGTGAGAATTCCTCTGCAAATGAGATTGATTTACCCCAAACACCCTTAGAAAGTGGTGAAGAATTAGAAGAGGTTGTTGAACTAGTCCTAGAGGTGTATTTGGGGACTGTATTAGAAGAATGTCAACTAAAAGTGGATCTATTTTATACAAACCTATTGATCAAGGGCCTGATTGTTCACAACTGCATGTTTGATTCCATATCTTCTTGCAATGTGATGCCCCTATGTGTTTTAAATGAGCTTAGAATAAAGATTACACTAGCCTTCAACAAGTGTTATGCCATGGATTCATGAGAGGTTCTAGTTATTGCATAAGTTGAAGATTTGATAGTGTAGTTGGCAGTTCGTCCATGTAAGTATTTGAATATGTATGTAGTAGTTGTGGACTGCCAACCTAAATGGGGGATGTTGTTGTCAATTAAATGGGATAATAACATGGTTGGAACTATACAAATGGACTTGTCTTGTGCCATCATTCCATTGGGAGGTAAGATGGTCAAACTTCATAGGGAGCCAAAGATGTTGCATATAGTTGAAGATCCAAAACATGCCCTAAATGAAGTGATCTGCATGGATGTTGAGCTTGGAAACTTTGTTGGGAATATTCATGTTGATGAATATCCTATTATTCTTGATCCTAGGTTTGACAATGAAACTATTGTAGTTTTGATAATTTCATTTGATCAATCTTACTCCAATCTTGGAAATAGATTTAGGGGTTATCTTCTATGCCCCCAATAGTGAGTGTTTTTACTTTTCTTCCCAGCCTTATTTTGAGTGCACAAATGACATTGATAATTATGAGGCACTGCTTCTTGGTACTCACTTGATTTCAGTAGAGAAACAAGTTTATGTTTAGTTGATGAAGAAGTACCAAGTTTGCTTGGCTTGTTATTATCTAGATTTGATAACATATTGAAAGGATTTATTTTGAAATGTCATCTCATTATAGCCTATCAGCAGTACCATTAGGCAAGTGCAAAGACTGGTTTACTTCAACATGGCCATTAAGCTACTAGAAAACTTCTAGAAATTATGGGATGATGAAATTCTGGAGCTGCTAGTTCATGAAATACATTTTAAACGTTTCCTTGACTAAGATCGTGACTATGCATGTATTGTATAGTGTATATTTTTGTCCTTATGTTATTTTTTTCCCGTATACGTTGGGCCTTGTTTATACAATTCCTTTCATGTGTATTTTTATGTGTTCATTTTTAGATCCTCTTGATCTATTTTTGCAAGTCTACTTTGTTTTGTTGAGCCTTCACGAGTGTTTGCTAAGAAGTTGATAAGGTGTTGACTCTGTGGCCCAATGGATTTGCACTTGGTCTTCTATTTTTTGGTTCTTTGCACACCCATAAAGAGTGTACATCCCTGGGTGAGAGCCAATGTTGGTTCTCTAATAATCACCATGAATTTATGTCATTTTATATAGAGAGAACACATAACACATATTTAAGTCTATGTAGAAGGCATCGGTTAAAAGGGGAAACACAAATGAGAACACAATAGGGTTTCAACATATATAGTTAGGTATCCTAAGTGGAAGGATGTAAGCCCACATGGACCTACATGGTAGCAAAGGGACACGCAGTAGCATACAACAAAAACACCATCAAAATTTCTACGTGGATGGAGGGAAATAAAATGAAGTTTGAATTTTTCTCAACATATGACCACATGGCAGATTGGCAAAACTCTGAAGTCAATATGTAGTTTGATCGAGTGTAAAATAGGTCCCAAGGTTGTAACACAAGTATAAGAGCCTAAAATCAACTACGTTTGGGGGTAGGAAGGTCCATGAGAAGTATCATGATGGAAAATAATTGAAATAAACAAAAAGTGAAATGACAACGTGTAAATTGCACTCCCATCCCTGAAACCTATAATGGTAGAGAGGATAAGCATGGTAAAAGTAGAGTTGTTGATTGTAGTTTGCCTAGCCTCCCAAATTGTAAAATACAATTTGTTTTTACACCTCTAGATCCTGAAGCAAATGGTAGAGCATAATATTCAGTGGAAAGGGGAAAGTGAATTACAATTTGTAATCAAACAAATTGAAAATTATTATGTCATTTCTAGATTCTAGCAAAGAGAAAGAAAGAAACAAGTGGGAAAAAAGATAATAGGTATGAAAAAAGAGTGCAGAATCTAATCTAGTTGTCATTAAGGGAATGCATCTACTGTGAAGGAAGTTATAATAAGCCAAGATACACTAGATCACCCATTCATTAGTTCAAAAGAGACCAATCATAGAGTTAATGATGTAAATGAGTTAGGAGTGATGAATCTATGGACTTCTAGAAATCGTTACTATTGGTCTACTTCTTGATATGGAGGCCATGTCTTGGCAAGTGTGACGTCAGTAAATGGATGGAGATTATTTTCTTCTAATGTGAATATAAGAAAATTTAATCATCTCATTCATCAAAGGAGAGAATGTGAATAAAGGAAATATTGGAAATTGAAGTAATCCCTTACAAGTGGCATGAGTTTTTCAAAAGGACTAACCAATTTACTGTTGGGGTGATTTGGGCACAAATTATCTTGATCTACTTTATGGATACATAGATATGGTACTCAATACTATCATATAGAGTTGAAGCCTTAGTAGGATTATTTTCCCATCTTGGAGAGATTTAGAATATACAATAGCTAAGGTTTTGGTTTCAGTTCTTTACCAGTGCTTTTAAATTCACTTTGATGCTAGAAGAACCATTATTCAAACCCAAGGGGAATCTGAGAGTAAAATTAAGGGATGCTATCAAGTGTTTTCATCTCAGATATGGTTTTTGAACATAATATAATAAAATAGAGTCTATTCAAGTTAAAACAAGAAGGTTTTCTCTAATTTGGAATGAAATTTTGAGGATATTTTGAGAAGAGAATATTGTCAATCACTTGGAGGTGGAATTTTTGGAGGTTCCACCAAACTCCTAGAATGTATGTGTCATACGATGGCTATGCTTGTTGCTTTGTAATGAATTTTTACTTGCCCTAAGTCAAGCTAAGGAACTAGAAAATTCTAGTTGTTATTTACATTGTAGCAACTATGGATATATGTAAATTTCATCTTAAACTCAGAAATAATGAAACGAGTTGCACCCACAATCATAGGATTAGAACTGTAAATTTTTTGTCTTTGATGTAGGAAAACCATTTCAATTTTGTGAGTGAAGGAGAAGCAATACAAGTTTCCATCAGAAGGTGCTTCAGATCCAAAATGCTCTCCTTCTGTGAAATTGAGAAGAGCTTCTAAAAAGGGAGACACCGTTAAGCTTATTTGTATGATATGAAGCACGGGTTCCCAACGAGGGACACACAATCTGGGCCATTTCCTCACACTAATAAAATGATACCCAATGCAAGGAGTAACAATCTGTGTGTCATATCATTCTTATTTCGCGGGTATAAATAAGAGAAAAAAGCTTTAGTATCCCACGTTAAAAACGACTCAGATACGACATCATCAATAAGTGTGATCACGTTATCTCGAAGACTCGGAAGAAACTTGGGCGAACGTTCGAGTCAGAATTTAAGGAGTCTAATAACTTTTGAAAATTTTCTCCAAAGGTGGGGCCGCCGACAAAAATGTCGATATTGCATAACATAAATTACAAAGAAGAAACAACTCCATATGACGTGCCAATAGCACATCACAATAAAACACTCGACAAAAATGACAACGATTGATATTGTGTGTGTAAATGAATCCAATCAATTTTTTATTCACAGTTTCAGCTTGAAATTTAAAAATTGGTGAGATTTATGTTTATGTTGAATTTTAATGACTAGTAACATGAAAATTAGAAAGGCTCAGATGTGTCCATTCCACTAAAAATAAGACACAGAATATAGTGTCAATACTGTACAAATAGTCCTAACATATGTTAGGGTCATAAGATATAATTTGTAGATGAAACTTTTTAGTTGACAAGTGTTTTAACTTAATTTAAATTAGGTTGGGTAAACAATCTAAAATTATTAAATTTTTATATTGTACAGGATGTATAATAGTACACAGATTTTAGTGTAAAAAGTAGAGTAATATTAATTTATTTAACTTTCTATTTATATAAATGATCAAGAAGATAGGATACTTAATTTGTTTTTATTTTATTTTGGTCTACAATAGTGTATAGTCATCGCAATCACTTTAAAATAGATTTGTGATAGCTCAAATTAAGACGCTGACAAATAGAATATGTCTGGATAGATCCGATAATACTCATATGTCTGTGATAACTAAATATGTTTGTTGATAACAAAAACTATCCTTCTGTTTTTCAATCTTTTTTCTAGATAAAAATACGCTTAGCGTTCATGTCTATCTATTATTTGGGTGATTTCTTGCATCACTGACATACAAAATGTGTGGGATGACCCAAGGGAAGGGCTTAAATTTGAAATTTTACATTTTGGATAATTTGGTACACCTCCAGTATAGTCAAATGCTACTGGTAATCAAAATTGTTTAACTATTTCCATAACTACCAAGACACTAGAAGATAATGATATTCTACATAGGATGATAAATTATGTGGGCATATACTATGGATATCTTGTTTGTGAATGATAGTAAATCTAGAAGGCCAAGAATATAATTAAGTGAATGACTAAGTGAGAATGTGAGAAAGAGTCAATTGTGTATGTATAAGTCATGCATGTTAAGTATTTAAAATAATTGACATTCGCAAGTGTCTAATAAATTTTTTATTTCTCTACAATAGTTAATTTTCTTCTAACTCCTTAATTTTGAATATGATAATGTGAATGCCTATTTTTCCTAGATATCTAGTAAAATTATATTGGGTCCATTATATTTTCAAAGAAAGCACGAGCTTAAAATTTTAAATAATAGTGCATATAATCTCATTTCCATATTTACGATAAAATTGTATTTGGTTCATTTTTATTATCGCATGTTCTTTATACATAGGTTTTTCATAGGAAAGCCTTTTTGGGCCCTTTCTTTACTACATAATTTTCTTAGCTCTATGCATTGACACAATCTATTTGTAATGGTTATTAAGTCTATATATTTTTTAATGTAGCCCAAGTTTTGGCCTATTTGACTTAAGCTTTTAAGATAATTAAACACTTAAATAATGATTATTTTATATAGAAAAGTGGTTTTACATCAAAATACAACAAATCAACTTATAAAAATGTGCAATTCATGCCTAATCATCTTTATCCCAATTAAATAGTAAAAACAAATCTACTTAAAAAAAGGAATATTAGAGAATAACTAAAATATGCAAAGAGGGAGTTCATAAAAAATTTCCAAATTATCACAAATTTAGAGACAAATCAGAAAAAGAAAACAATGGGAAATCATTCTAAATAACAAGGTGGAAGAACCATAAAAAACTCAAAGAGAAGAAGAAAATTTTCCCATATGATAGCAATGTATCACTCCTTTACGAACACTACCATAACCATACTTCTATGCTTTTGAAAACTGTAAATTTCTAAAAATATAATTGTACGATAACATTCTTATTCTCTTAGGATTCTAAAACCCATATCTATTTTTTTAATTGTATGTATATCTGTATGAAACTTATCTCTATATTTAGAACCTTGACCACTCACCCCAACCAATAAAAAATGGAGGATTTATTGATGCGATTATGTTATCCTCACATTATTATCAGGATTTTTTTTTAAAACAAATATGGAAGAAAAAGTTCAATGCAATTCGACATCAATTCATGCAAATACATACTTTAAAGTTCTATGAGAGATAACTTATTGAAAGAGAAGCATAGTGAAGACCTAATTAATCTCTTTTGTATAGATTAAATAGTGTGTTTTATTATTGGTCAAGGATGAACATGGATACCAAAAAAAAATATTCAAAGATATAGGATTTTTCATCATATGAAAAGTAAATGTTAAAATTTTGGATTCTATCACACCTTGACAATTCCAAAAAGAACATTTGAAAAGTTGAGCATGGATTTTGATCTTGAATTGCCAATAATCAATAAAAGAAATGATAATATTTTTGTTGTAGTAAATAAAATTTACTACAAGTAAAACTAGTGATGTCATAGCTATTACAAATTTGTTTTTCAAATAAGTTGACATTGTACGGGTTTCCAAGGTGGATTATATTATATTATTGGTACATTTTTTATATATTGACATGGAGGTGTTGCTGCTCGGATTAGCACCATGAATTTATGCCATTTTTTATGGAAAGAATACATCGTGCATATTGAAGCCTACGTGGAAGGCAACGGTTAAAAGGGGAAATGCAAATGAGAACACAATAGGGTTTCAATATATACAATTGGGCATCCTATGTGGAAGGATGTAAGCCCGCGTGGACCTAAGTGGCAGTAAAGAGACATGCAGTAGCCACACAATCATAATTTCTACGTGGATGGAAGGAAATAAAACAAAGTTTCAATTTTTGTCAACATATGACCATGTGGCAGATTGGTGGAACTCCAAATTCAATATGCAGTTTGACCATGTTCTGGCAGAAGTATAGGAGGCCAAAAGCAATTGCGTTTTGGGGTGGGAAGGTCTGTAGGAAGTATCATGGGGGAAAACAATTGTAATAAACTAATAGTGAAATGACAACATGCAAATTTCACTCCCATCCCGAAACCTGCAATGGTAAAGAAGACAAGTGCGACGAAAGTAGAGCTTTTGACTACAGTTTGACCAGCCTCCCAAATTACAAATTGTAATTTGTTTTTACGCCTCCATGTCCCGCAGCAAACGATAGAGCATAGTATTCGGTACAAAGGGGAAAGTGAATTGGAATTTGCAATCAAACAAATTGCAAACTATTGTGGCAGTTCTAGATTCTGGTAAAGAGAAAGAAAGCAACGGGTGGGAAAAAAGAGTAGTAAAAGGGCATTTCTAGGTAGTTGTACAAAAAGATAAGGGGTTTGTTAGGCCTTCATCATGAATACTCTCTTTTTATTTTAAGTAAAAGGAATCTTCAGTTAAGAAATAAAAGTTTAGGTTACAAATGTTTATGATTTCTTGTAGAATTAGTTACAATAATCATTTTTCGTGAAAATGGATGAAGATTCTTGGTGTGGCAAGAAAATTTTTCGAGATGGAAGTAGCTTGGCAGAACTTGGAGGGTTATTTTACAATTTTATAAATTACACCCCACATTCCTAGATTTGAAAAGTGGAAAAACTGTATAAATAGAAGGCTTGTCTTATATTCTAAGGTTGTTGTTGTTGTTGGTCTTTGTTTTTCTCTGCAAGTATAGACTCTTCAAATATTTAGGATCATTGTTGTGAGTATTTTGTCTCTCTTTCTAAGGTGGTTGTATCTATACAACCTTTAGAAAGTTCTGAGAGCATATCTATATGTCTCCCCTACCCAACATGGAGCAAATCAACCATGCTTGTCCCTATAGTAACATTTTGAAACATTAATGTATGTAAGATTTTCTTGCAAGATAATGAAAAATACTTGTGGTTCCTACTTTTTCCTATTAATAAAATGCAATGAGATGTTTTACATGCTATGTTGATTTGATATCTAGTTTTGTAATTATGTATAGTTGTCATCTTAAGCCTAGATATGGGTTATAAACCCCTTTTGCATAGAGATTTGGAAATATTTTTTTGAATACCTCTTAAGGGCACCAAAGGTTCATGAATTTAATAGGTGAAGGTATTTGAGATTCTAAGTGCAGTGTATGCACTAAGGTTTCATGGATCATTTGGGTACTTGCATTGTATTGGCACCAATGTATGCAGATTACTCCAGGTAGTTCCCCTTAACTTGTAAGTCATTTTTTTGCATCTTGACAATAAGTGATGTCATGTATATTGAAAGAAACCCTATTGTTATCAAAACACTAGCACACCACCCTCCTATTATAACTATCAAACTATCATACCCTATTCTACCCTACAAATACTACACCCTTTGCATATTTTAAGTGTCATTTGCCTTGTAAATGTATAAAATATTACATATATAACATGTGTTTGCATTTTGTGCTTTAAACCCATCACTACAATCTCCCATTTGACCTCTACTGCTGATTATTATTTAGAATGAAGGTTGCATTCAAATCCATATCTGTCTTAACTAGCTTGTATGTGACCTAGAGCATTTGTTCATCATATATGACAACCCTTCCTAGGTGGAGTGAACAGGTTTGGTTGTGCCCTGGTCATTTTTATGTCTCTTTGTGTCAAAAATCCCCATGGAGGTTGAATTTTAGTATCACTCCATGTGAGCAAGTTACTCCTCAGGTCTTCTCACCTTGGTTCAGGTAGAACCAGAAGTAGCAGGGAGTTGACCATACCCTTTATCAGTGCCTCCCAATCATTATCCGTGTTTAATCCATTCTTGATTTTAAACCCTTCCTTGGCTATAACGATATATCATCAATGTTTTCATCTATTTTTGTCATTTTCCCTAGTGTGAATGGCCAAGTGAAAGAGGTGTACAACTGGGAACCAACACTCAATTGGCACCATTATCGGGGATTAAATTCAAATCACGGTTACTTGTGTTACCGAGGACTCTTACAAAGAGCTGTAAGTATTTCATGTTGTGAAGTTCTCTGCTATTATTTGCTATATTTGGACTATCTTTAGTCTGTCAACATCACATAATGCAATTAGCACTATTTACAAAGATTAAATTAAAGTCTTGGTCACTTATGTTTCCATGGACTCTTATAGAGAGCTGTACATAATTCTTGTTGAAAATTTATATGCCTATTATGTTAATTTTATATATTATGGCCATCAACACCGCACTCCCAACTTGCACCATTGTCAGGAAGAAAAAGACACCCATGGCTCTTGCGCTACTAGGAACTCTTGTAAAGCATTGCTTGCATAAGTTTAGGTTTGAAAATTTTCTCTGCCATTACTTGCTAAAATAATCTCAACTGCAATTTATATAAAATTTATCCATATTATCTCATGTGTTTGAAAATTTGAGGTTATTTCAGTATAATTTGCTATCTTGGTCGTAAATGCCACAACAGTCCACTAGGGACGTGCCAAGAATTTGAAAATTTTGACAAATTGACTTCGAGATACATTTTTTGTAAAGAGCTATTAAAATCATATGTTGGAAGGTGTTTTTTTCCCTTTTGAACAAAATTCTAAAAATTTAAGTATCTTTGTAGTATTTCTCATGAATAAATTTAACACAGTATGTTTTCATCATGTATCACAATCAATTTGATAACTGTTATATTTTATAAATTTGATTCAAGGGGTGACTCCAATTTTATCACCTAGTTTCAAGCAAGATTAGTGCGTATTTTGAGTATCTATCTTAAGTTTTAGCTTTGAGTGTTTTCTTGTTTACAAAGTTGGAAAGATTGAGATCATCTTTGAAAGGTGACTCATCAATACAATATGTCTAACCCTAGAGTTTTCATCAAAGAAGAGGAAGACAAGTTTGGAGTCCTATTGAAAGGCAAAGTTCAGATGCTAAAGAGTGTTAAGACTGCTAAGATTCAGATAATCTTGATATTTTTGTTGAACTTCTCATTTCTAAGGACTTTCATAGCTTTCTTAGTCATTCTAAAACTTATAGTCCCATTTACTATCTAGCTCCTTCTCAACCAACTAAATCCCCTCCCAAGATTGATTTACTAAGTTCACCTCATTCAACCCCTCATAACCCTCTACCATTTGTTTGTGAACCCACCATCAAACCAATCATGAGGCATAGGAATCAAGGTGAGATTGCGCTTCCTCCATTCTACATTCCTAGATTCATACATATCAATTTTGATGAAATGGAATGCTATCCCAATGAAGTCCCAAATGAATTAAGGAACCTCCTTCCAAAATTCCAAGGGAACAATTCAGTAAGTAGTGATCAATATTTGAGTGCTTTTTACAATATCATTAAAGATTATGAGGTTGAGAATGAGTATGTGTGCATTAAGCTATTTGTGCACATGCTAGAAGAGGATGCTCATGAATGGTTTAGTCCCTCCCATATAGATGCATTAATTCATGGGAAGAAATGAAAAATGTTTTTAGAATTCAGTATGGTGATAGAATTGATCCAAGGTTCTTTTTGGCTGAATTTGAAAATATCAAGAAGAACCCCAATGAGTGTGTGCAAGACTTCAATACATGGTTCAAAAAGACCATGATGTGGCTTCTCAAAATTATAAGGCCTAGTGATACAATGTGATTGATCAAATACTCTCATGCCTTTGATAATAAGGTTGCATACTACTTGAGGGACAAGGCTCCCACTAACCTAAGGTTGGCATTTAATATGGCCATCCAAATTGAGAATAACATAAAGGCTATGGGTAAGCCCTTGAACAAGTGGGCTGATCTAAAGTTAGTCAATATGGAAAAAACCATAGTCCATAGAGATAGTCAACCTTGAAGAGACTATTAAACTTTGGCTTCCACTATCAAGGAGATGTCCTACAAGCTAGCTAGAGATGAGAAGGGGATACCTCATGGGTCTATAAGTCAAGAGAGAGATCCAAATCCAAATAAATCACAAGGGACGCCTACTTTCCATAATCAAGATAATGATAGATTAAAGAGGCCTACACATAATGAATGAACGGATAGAAATCAGAATAGAGAAACTGGGAAAGATGTGCCTGATTCGTTAAATGCCAAAGTTAATGCTATAAATTATGATTTTGGCATTGATCGGTTTGAAAAATGCTTCCTTCTATATCCCCCATATGATACTATTGAAGAAATTAATGGAGATATAGATGATATTGAATATGCGTTTGATGATGATAAGAGTTTGATGTTCACTTATCAAGTCTCTCGAACAAAGATGTCTGCCTCCACATAATTGATTAGTGTTAATATTGTTGATCAGTTTTGGACTATAGTATAAAAGGTATGTGTCCCAACTTGAAATTTTGCTTGTGATGTTAATATGGCACAAGCATATGAATTTCCCAATCATGATTTTCAATGTTTAAGATCATTGATGATTAAGAAATATGATGAGGGAATTATGTTAGTTGAGGACATGTAGTTGCTAATTAATACAATAGTTGCCCAAGAGAAATAATATTACTTGAGAATCAAGTATCAATGTGATACTCCTCAAGACACTACCCCTATAAATCCAAGGGTAGGGGATGCAAGTAAGGAAGTTAAGAAAGCTACAACAGTCCCAAATTCATCCAAACTAGCACCTATTTCTCAAGTTGCTAAACCAAGAGGTTTTCTAGCTAATAATAAAATGCCCTTGATATCTACTATCCCTAAGGGTGTAAATGATATTAGAAATAATCCACCTCTGAAAACTCCTATAAAAAATTCCAATTCATCCCAACCTACACCACTTCAGACATTGAGTGATTGAAATCCAACTAAAGATGATGTCACCCTTCTATCTTGTACTCCTCTTCCTCGTTATAGTGTATGTGATATGGACCATGTATTGAGCCAGCTAAAAATCACTGTGCCACTTGTTGAGTTATTACGAACACTTGAACATAGGAAGAGGGCATTTGAGTATTTAGAATTTGGTGAGAATTCCTCTGCAAATGAGATTGATTTACCCCAAACACCCTTAGAAAGTGGTGAAGAATTAGAAGAGGTTGTTGAACTAGTCCTAGAGGTGTATTTGGGGACTGTATTAGAAGAATGTCAACTAAAAGTGGATCTATTTTATACAAACCTATTGATCAAGGGCCTGATTGTTCACAACTGCATGTTTGATTCCATATCTTCTTGCAATGTGATGCCCCTATGTGTTTTAAATGAGCTTAGAATAAAGATTACACTAGCCTTCAACAAGTGTTATGCCATGGATTCATGAGAGGTTCTAGTTATTGCATAAGTTGAAGATTTGATAGTGTAGTTGGCAGTTCGTCCATGTAAGTATTTGAATATGTATGTAGTAGTTGTGGACTGCCAACCTAAATGGGGGATGTTGTTGTCAATTAAATGGGATAATAACATGGTTGGAACTATACAAATGGACTTGTCTTGTGCCATCATTCCATTGGGAGGTAAGATGGTCAAACTTCATAGGGAGCCAAAGATGTTGCATATAGTTGAAGATCCAAAACATGCCCTAAATGAAGTGATCTGCATGGATGTTGAGCTTGGAAACTTTGTTGGGAATATTCATGTTGATGAATATCCTATTATTCTTGATCCTAGGTTTGACAATGAAACTATTGTAGTTTTGATAATTTCATTTGATCAATCTTACTCCAATCTTGGAAATAGATTTAGGGGTTATCTTCTATGCCCCCAATAGTGAGTGTTTTTACTTTTCTTCCCAGCCTTATTTTGAGTGCACAAATGACATTGATAATTATGAGGCACTGCTTCTTGGTACTCACTTGATTTCAGTAGAGAAACAAGTTTATGTTTAGTTGATGAAGAAGTACCAAGTTTGCTTGGCTTGTTATTATCTAGATTTGATAACATATTGAAAGGATTTATTTTGAAATGTCATCTCATTATAGCCTATCAGCAGTACCATTAGGCAAGTGCAAAGACTGGTTTACTTCAACATGGCCATTAAGCTACTAGAAAACTTCTAGAAATTATGGGATGATGAAATTCTGGAGCTGCTAGTTCATGAAATACATTTTAAACGTTTCCTTGACTAAGATCGTGACTATGCATGTATTGTATAGTGTATATTTTTGTCCTTATGTTATTTTTTTCCCGTATACGTTGGGCCTTGTTTATACAATTCCTTTCATGTGTATTTTTATGTGTTCATTTTTAGATCCTCTTGATCTATTTTTGCAAGTCTACTTTGTTTTGTTGAGCCTTCACGAGTGTTTGCTAAGAAGTTGATAAGGTGTTGACTCTGTGGCCCAATGGATTTGCACTTGGTCTTCTATTTTTTGGTTCTTTGCACACCCATAAAGAGTGTACATCCCTGGGTGAGAGCCAATGTTGGTTCTCTAATAATCACCATGAATTTATGTCATTTTATATAGAGAGAACACATAACACATATTTAAGTCTATGTAGAAGGCATCGGTTAAAAGGGGAAACACAAATGAGAACACAATAGGGTTTCAACATATATAGTTAGGTATCCTAAGTGGAAGGATGTAAGCCCACATGGACCTACATGGTAGCAAAGGGACACGCAGTAGCATACAACAAAAACACCATCAAAATTTCTACGTGGATGGAGGGAAATAAAATGAAGTTTGAATTTTTCTCAACATATGACCACATGGCAGATTGGCAAAACTCTGAAGTCAATATGTAGTTTGATCGAGTGTAAAATAGGTCCCAAGGTTGTAACACAAGTATAAGAGCCTAAAATCAACTACGTTTGGGGGTAGGAAGGTCCATGAGAAGTATCATGATGGAAAATAATTGAAATAAACAAAAAGTGAAATGACAACGTGTAAATTGCACTCCCATCCCTGAAACCTATAATGGTAGAGAGGATAAGCATGGTAAAAGTAGAGTTGTTGATTGTAGTTTGCCTAGCCTCCCAAATTGTAAAATACAATTTGTTTTTACACCTCTAGATCCTGAAGCAAATGGTAGAGCATAATATTCAGTGGAAAGGGGAAAGTGAATTACAATTTGTAATCAAACAAATTGAAAATTATTATGTCATTTCTAGATTCTAGCAAAGAGAAAGAAAGAAACAAGTGGGAAAAAAGATAATAGGTATGAAAAAAGAGTGCAGAATCTAATCTAGTTGTCATTAAGGGAATGCATCTACTGTGAAGGAAGTTATAATAAGCCAAGATACACTAGATCACCCATTCATTAGTTCAAAAGAGACCAATCATAGAGTTAATGATGTAAATGAGTTAGGAGTGATGAATCTATGGACTTCTAGAAATCGTTACTATTGGTCTACTTCTTGATATGGAGGCCATGTCTTGGCAAGTGTGACGTCAGTAAATGGATGGAGATTATTTTCTTCTAATGTGAATATAAGAAAATTTAATCATCTCATTCATCAAAGGAGAGAATGTGAATAAAGGAAATATTGGAAATTGAAGTAATCCCTTACAAGTGGCATGAGTTTTTCAAAAGGACTAACCAATTTACTGTTGGGGTGATTTGGGCACAAATTATCTTGATCTACTTTATGGATACATAGATATGGTACTCAATACTATCATATAGAGTTGAAGCCTTAGTAGGATTATTTTCCCATCTTGGAGAGATTTAGAATATACAATAGCTAAGGTTTTGGTTTCAGTTCTTTACCAGTGCTTTTAAATTCACTTTGATGCTAGAAGAACCATTATTCAAACCCAAGGGGAATCTGAGAGTAAAATTAAGGGATGCTATCAAGTGTTTTCATCTCAGATATGGTTTTTGAACATAATATAATAAAATAGAGTCTATTCAAGTTAAAACAAGAAGGTTTTCTCTAATTTGGAATGAAATTTTGAGGATATTTTGAGAAGAGAATATTGTCAATCACTTGGAGGTGGAATTTTTGGAGGTTCCACCAAACTCCTAGAATGTATGTGTCATACGATGGCTATGCTTGTTGCTTTGTAATGAATTTTTACTTGCCCTAAGTCAAGCTAAGGAACTAGAAAATTCTAGTTGTTATTTACATTGTAGCAACTATGGATATATGTAAATTTCATCTTAAACTCAGAAATAATGAAACGAGTTGCACCCACAATCATAGGATTAGAACTGTAAATTTTTTGTCTTTGATGTAGGAAAACCATTTCAATTTTGTGAGTGAAGGAGAAGCAATACAAGTTTCCATCAGAAGGTGCTTCAGATCCAAAATGCTCTCCTTCTGTGAAATTGAGAAGAGCTTCTAAAAAGGGAGACACCGTTAAGCTTATTTGTATGATATGAAGCACGGGTTCCCAACGAGGGACACACAATCTGGGCCATTTCCTCACACTAATAAAATGATACCCAATGCAAGGAGTAACAATCTGTGTGTCATATCATTCTTATTTCGCGGGTATAAATAAGAGAAAAAAGCTTTAGTATCCCACGTTAAAAACGACTCAGATACGACATCATCAATAAGTGTGATCACGTTATCTCGAAGACTCGGAAGAAACTTGGGCGAACGTTCGAGTCAGAATTTAAGGAGTCTAATAACTTTTGAAAATTTTCTCCAAAGGTGGGGCCGCCGACAAAAATGTCGATATTGCATAACATAAATTACAAAGAAGAAACAACTCCATATGACGTGCCAATAGCACATCACAATAAAACACTCGACAAAAATGACAACGATTGATATTGTGTGTGTAAATGAATCCAATCAATTTTTTATTCACAGTTTCAGCTTGAAATTTAAAAATTGGTGAGATTTATGTTTATGTTGAATTTTAATGACTAGTAACATGAAAATTAGAAAGGCTCAGATGTGTCCATTCCACTAAAAATAAGACACAGAATATAGTGTCAATACTGTACAAATAGTCCTAACATATGTTAGGGTCATAAGATATAATTTGTAGATGAAACTTTTTAGTTGACAAGTGTTTTAACTTAATTTAAATTAGGTTGGGTAAACAATCTAAAATTATTAAATTTTTATATTGTACAGGATGTATAATAGTACACAGATTTTAGTGTAAAAAGTAGAGTAATATTAATTTATTTAACTTTCTATTTATATAAATGATCAAGAAGATAGGATACTTAATTTGTTTTTATTTTATTTTGGTCTACAATAGTGTATAGTCATCGCAATCACTTTAAAATAGATTTGTGATAGCTCAAATTAAGACGCTGACAAATAGAATATGTCTGGATAGATCCGATAATACTCATATGTCTGTGATAACTAAATATGTTTGTTGATAACAAAAACTATCCTTCTGTTTTTCAATCTTTTTTCTAGATAAAAATACGCTTAGCGTTCATGTCTATCTATTATTTGGGTGATTTCTTGCATCACTGACATACAAAATGTGTGGGATGACCCAAGGGAAGGGCTTAAATTTGAAATTTTACATTTTGGATAATTTGGTACACCTCCAGTATAGTCAAATGCTACTGGTAATCAAAATTGTTTAACTATTTCCATAACTACCAAGACACTAGAAGATAATGATATTCTACATAGGATGATAAATTATGTGGGCATATACTATGGATATCTTGTTTGTGAATGATAGTAAATCTAGAAGGCCAAGAATATAATTAAGTGAATGACTAAGTGAGAATGTGAGAAAGAGTCAATTGTGTATGTATAAGTCATGCATGTTAAGTATTTAAAATAATTGACATTCGCAAGTGTCTAATAAATTTTTTATTTCTCTACAATAGTTAATTTTCTTCTAACTCCTTAATTTTGAATATGATAATGTGAATGCCTATTTTTCCTAGATATCTAGTAAAATTATATTGGGTCCATTATATTTTCAAAGAAAGCACGAGCTTAAAATTTTAAATAATAGTGCATATAATCTCATTTCCATATTTACGATAAAATTGTATTTGGTTCATTTTTATTATCGCATGTTCTTTATACATAGGTTTTTCATAGGAAAGCCTTTTTGGGCCCTTTCTTTACTACATAATTTTCTTAGCTCTATGCATTGACACAATCTATTTGTAATGGTTATTAAGTCTATATATTTTTTAATGTAGCCCAAGTTTTGGCCTATTTGACTTAAGCTTTTAAGATAATTAAACACTTAAATAATGATTATTTTATATAGAAAAGTGGTTTTACATCAAAATACAACAAATCAACTTATAAAAATGTGCAATTCATGCCTAATCATCTTTATCCCAATTAAATAGTAAAAACAAATCTACTTAAAAAAAGGAATATTAGAGAATAACTAAAATATGCAAAGAGGGAGTTCATAAAAAATTTCCAAATTATCACAAATTTAGAGACAAATCAGAAAAAGAAAACAATGGGAAATCATTCTAAATAACAAGGTGGAAGAACCATAAAAAACTCAAAGAGAAGAAGAAAATTTTCCCATATGATAGCAATGTATCACTCCTTTACGAACACTACCATAACCATACTTCTATGCTTTTGAAAACTGTAAATTTCTAAAAATATAATTGTACGATAACATTCTTATTCTCTTAGGATTCTAAAACCCATATCTATTTTTTTAATTGTATGTATATCTGTATGAAACTTATCTCTATATTTAGAACCTTGACCACTCACCCCAACCAATAAAAAATGGAGGATTTATTGATGCGATTATGTTATCCTCACATTATTATCAGGATTTTTTTTTAAAACAAATATGGAAGAAAAAGTTCAATGCAATTCGACATCAATTCATGCAAATACATACTTTAAAGTTCTATGAGAGATAACTTATTGAAAGAGAAGCATAGTGAAGACCTAATTAATCTCTTTTGTATAGATTAAATAGTGTGTTTTATTATTGGTCAAGGATGAACATGGATACCAAAAAAAAATATTCAAAGATATAGGATTTTTCATCATATGAAAAGTAAATGTTAAAATTTTGGATTCTATCACACCTTGACAATTCCAAAAAGAACATTTGAAAAGTTGAGCATGGATTTTGATCTTGAATTGCCAATAATCAATAAAAGAAATGATAATATTTTTGTTGTAGTAAATAAAATTTACTACAAGTAAAACTAGTGATGTCATAGCTATTACAAATTTGTTTTTCAAATAAGTTGACATTGTACGGGTTTCCAAGGAGGATTATATTATATTATTGGTACATTTTTTATATATTGACATGGAGGTGTTGCTGCTCGGATTAGCACCATGAATTTATGCCATTTTTTATGGAAAGAATACATCGTGCATATTGAAGCCTACGTGGAAGGCAACGGTTAAAAGGGGAAATGCAAATGAGAACACAATAGGGTTTCAATATATACAATTGGGCATCCTATGTGGAAGGATGTAAGCCCGCGTGGACCTAAGTGGCAGTAAAGAGACATGCAGTAGCCACACAATCATAATTTCTACGTGGATGGAAGGAAATAAAACAAAGTTTCAATTTTTGTCAACATATGACCACGTGGCAGATTGGTGGAACTCCAAAGTCAATATGCAGTTTGACCATGTTCTGGCAGAAGTATAGGAGGCCAAAAGCAATTGCGTTTTGCGGTGGGAAGGTCTGTAGGAAGTATCATGGGGGAAAACAATTGTAATAAACTAATAGTGAAATGACAACATGCAAATTTCACTCCCATCCCGAAACCTGCAATGGTAAAGAAGACAAGTGCGACGAAAGTAGAGCTTTTGACTACAGTTTGACCAGCCTCCCAAATTACAAATTGTAATTTGTTTTTACGCCTTCAATATGCAGTTTGACCATGTTCTGGCAGAAGTATAGGAGGCCAAAAGCAATTGCGTTTTGGGGTGGGAAGGTCTGTAGGAAGTATCATGGGGGAAAACAATTGTAATAAACTAATAGTGAAATGACAACATGCAAATTTCACTCCCATCCCGAAACCTGCAATGGTAAAGAAGACAAGTGCGACGAAAGTAGAGCTTTTGACTACAGTTTGACCAGCCTCCCAAATTACAAATTGTAATTTGTTTTTACGCCTCCATGTCCCGCAGCAAACGATAGAGCATAGTATTCGGTACAAAGGGGAAAGTGAATTGGAATTTGCAATCAAACAAATTGCAAACTATTGTGGCAGTTCTGGATTCTGATAAAGAGAAAGAAAGAAATGGGTGGGAAAAAGAAGTAGTAAAAGGGCATTTCTAGGTAGTTGTACAAAAAGATAAGGGGTTTGTTTGGCTTTCATCATGAATATTCTCTTTTTATTTTAAGTAAAAGGAATTTTTAGTTAAGAAATCAAATTTTAGGTTACAAATGTTCATGATTTCTTGTAGAATTAGTTACAATAATCATTTTTCGTGAAAATGGATGAAGATTCTAGATGTGGCAAAAAAAATTTTCTAGATGGAAGTAGCTTGGCAAAACTTGGAGGGTTATTTTACAATTTTATAAATTACAGCTCACATTCATAGATTTGAAAAGTGGAAAAACTGTATAAATAGAAGGCTTGTCTTATATTCTAAGGTTGTTGTTGTTGTTGGTCTTTGTTTTTCTTTGCAAGTATAGACTCTTCAAATATTTAGGATCATTGTTGTGAGTATTTTGTCTCTCTTTCTAAGGTGGTTGTATCTGTACAACCTTTAGAAAGTTCTGAGAGCATATCTATATGTCTCCCGTACCCAACATGGAGCAAATCAACCATGCTTGTCCCTATAGTAACATTTTGAAACATTAATGTATGTAAGATTTTCTTTCAAGATAATGAAAAATACTTGTGGTTCCTACTTTTTCCTATTAATAAAATGCAATGAGATGTTTTACATGCTATGTTGATTTGATATCTAGTTTTGTAATTATGTATAGTTGTCATCTTAAGCCTAGATATGGGTTATAAACCCCTTTTGCATAGAGATTTGGAAATATTTTTTTGAATACCTCTTAAGGGCACCAAAGGTTCATGAATTTCATAGGTGAAGGTATTTGAGATTCTAAGTGCAGTGTATGCACTAAGGTTTCATGGATCATTTGGGTACTTGCATTGTATTGGCACCAATGTATGCAGATTACTCCAGGTAGTTCCCCTTAACTTGTAAGTCATTTTTTTGCATCTTGACAATAAGTGATGTCATGTATATTGAAAGAAACCCTATTGTTATCAAAACACTAGCACACTACCCTCCTATTATAACTATCAAACTATCATACCCTATTCTACCCTACAAATACTACACCCTTTGCATATTTTAAGTGTCATTTGCCTTGTAAATGTATAAAATATTACATATATAACATGTGTTTGCATTTTGTGCTTTAAACCCATCACTACAATCTCCCATTTGACCTCTACTGCTGATTATTATTTAGAAGGAAGGTTGCATTCAAATCCATATCTGTCTTAACTAGCTTGTATGTGACCTAGAGCATTTGTTCATCATATATGACAACCCTTCCTAGGTGGAGTGAACAGGTTTCGTTGTGCCCTGGTCATTTTTATGTCTCTTTGTGTCAAAAATCCCCATGGAGGTTGAATTTTAGTATCACTCCATGTGAGCAAGTTACTCCTCAGGTCTTCTCACCTTGGTTCAGGTAGAACCAGAAGTAGCAGGGAGTTGACCATACCCTTTATCAGTGCCTCCCAATCATTATCCATGTTTAATCCATTCTTGATTTTAAACCCTTCCTTGGCTATAACGATATATCATCAATGTTTTCATCTATTTTTGTCATTTTCCCAAGTGTGAATGGCCAAGTGAAAGAGGTGTACAACTGGGAACCAACACTCAATTGGCACCATTATCGGGGATTAAATTCAAATCACGGTTACTTGTGTTACCGAGGACTCTTACAAAGAGCTGTAAGTATTTCATGTTGTGAAGTTCTCTGCTATTATTTGCTATATTTGGACTATCTTTAGTCTGTCAACATCACATAATGCAATTAGCAATATTTACAATGATTAAATTAAAGTCTTGGTCACTTATGTTACCATGGACTCTTATAGAGAGCTGTACATAATTCTTGTTGAAACTTTATATGCCTATTATGTTAGTTTATATATTATGGCCATCAACACTGCACACCCAACATGCACCATTGTTAGGAAGAAAAAGACAAGTTTGGAGTCCTATTGAAAGGCAAAGTTTAGATGCTAAAGAGTGTCTAGACTACCAAGATCCAAATAATCTTGAAATTTTTGTTGAACTTCCAATTTCTAAGAACTTTCATAGCTCTCTTAGTCATTCTGAAACTTATAGTACCATTTACTATCTCGCTCCTTCTCAACCAACGAAATCCCCTCCCAAGATTGATTTACTAAGTTCACCTCATTCACCCCCTCATAACCCTTTACCATTTGTTTGTGAACCCACCATCAAACCAATCATGAGGCATAGTGATCAAGATGAGAATGAGCTTCCTCCATTCTACATTCCCAGATTCATATATATCAATTTTGATGAAATGGAATGCTATCCCAATGAAGTCCCAAATGAATTAAGGAACCTCCATCCAAAATTTCAAGGTAACAATTCAGTAAGTGGTAATCAATATTTGAGTGCTTTTTACAATATCATTAAAGATTATGAGGTTGAGAATGAGTATGTCTGCATTAAGCTATTTTTGCACACGATGGAAGAGGATGCTCATGAATGGTTTAGTCCCTCCCATATAGATGCATTAATTCATGGGAAGAAATGAAAAATGTTGTTAGAATTCATTATGTAGAATTGATCCAAGGTTCTTTTTGGCTGAATTTGAAAATATCAAGAAGAACCCCATTGAGTGTGTGCAAGACTTCAATACATGGTTCAAAAAGACCATGATGTGGCTTCTCAAAATTATAAGGCCTAGTGATACAATGTGATTGATCAAATACTCTCATGCCTTTGATAATAAGGTTGCATACTACTTGAGGGACAAGGCTCCCACTAACCTAAGGTTGGCATTTAATATGGCCATCCAAATTGAGAATAACATAAAGGCCATGGGTAAGCCCTTGAACATGTGGGCTGCTCTAAAGTTAGTCAATATGGAAAAAAACATAGTCCATAGAGATAGCCAACCTTGAAGAGACTATTAAAACTTTGGCTTCCACTATCAAGGAGATGTCCTACAAGCTAGCTAGAGCTAAGAAGGGGATACCTCATGGGTCTATAAGTCAAGAGAGAGATCCAAATCTAAATAAATCACAAGGAAGGCCTACTTTCCACAATCGAGATAATGATAGAGGAAAGAGAGATACACATAATGAAAGAACGGATAGAAATCAGAATAGAGGAACTGGGAAAGATGTGCCTGATTCATTAAATGCCAAAGTTAATGCTATAAATTATGATTTTGGCATTGATTGGTTTGACAAATGCTTCCTTCTATATCCCCCATGTGATGCTATTGAAGAAATTAATGGAGATATAGATGATATTGAATATGTTGTTGGAAATAGGACCAACCCGGAAGCACACAATTGATTACCAAATTCAAGCAACTTAATAAGCGGAAATAACCAGAATCAATAAGTAACTAGAATTCAGAATAACACAGAATATGAGAGACAATACACAACTTGTATTAATAACTCTTACAGAAAAGAATACAATAAAGAAGATGCCACTTCTTCTCCACCACCTCTTCAGAGGTTTCCCACACCTCAAGTGAACAGTAATTCTCTCCTCAAAGCTCTCTCTACTAGGTCCCAACACCCAACTCATATACTGAGTTGGTGTTCACCTTACACCTGTGCTCCACGCACTCCACAAGTGCTCCACGCACTCCACAAGTACTCAAAGTACTTCAAGTAGATCTCCCATGAACCTGCAATAACCTACACTTCAACAGACCATACTTATGGAAGGAACTGCCTTGCCTTCCTCTTAGCTCTATTTGAGTACACACCTGTACTCCAAGTAGATCCTCCCTGATACTGCTCCCTGTTGTGTTGTTGTCCTATCTGATCTCCAACCTACAGATCAATAATGGTTCTGCACACCTGTGAACCTTGACCTTGCGCACACATACACCTGCATATCAATGATCTTACTTACCATGTAGATCTCCTATAGAATCCATGCTCACCTGATGACCAAGATCATACACTCCTGAAGAACCCTGCTGATTCTCCAATCCAACACCAACACAACTGGTACTGTGGCACTAGGAGGAACGCACCATTGCTCTACCTCACACACCGAAGGAGCTTATAATTATGCTCTCTTACTCCTAGCTACGCTTTTACAATACAACCATGAGTCTATTATATAGATCTCATCCAAACAATAATTAGACATCTAATTACAATAATTAGATCCGCAGCTCTCAGTCTAAAAATAGCTCTAATCATGCAAACACTTGATTCGTTAGCTAGCTGCCCGTAATTAGCTCGCAGGTGAACCACACAGGCGACCGACGTCGGTCCCTGTCTGCTTGGGGTCGCCGACGCCGGCCGATCCATGACCGACATCGGTTGCTTCCTGTCGCCTACCTGCCGACGTCGGTTGGCCAGACCAACGCCAAAGACTTCTGACACTCAGCAACTCATCCTGCAACCTCCTCCATGTCTGCATCAGTGAAGCTTTTAGCTCCACAACCTAACAATCTCCCACTTGGAGATAAACAGCTGCACTGTACCTATACCTGTACTCCATCTAATCTATTTCCTGGTTTGTATCCCTCTTCAAGATCAATCCTGAAGACAACCCACCACACACACTGTGATGTACCTCCTGTCATCCGAGTACCCTGCCGCATCTGAACCTACAAACACATGTAGTGAAGTCCTGACCCTGCATAGCATGAATCCCTGCTGCTGGTCCCTCTCAAATACCTGAGAACCCACTTCCCCGAATTGGCTCTTAACTCTCTGACAGCTCCCACTGCATGGGAAAACTCAGGTCTATACCAGACCTCATGTGATTTCGGACATTGTACCTGTCCAGCCCTTAGTGTGCTCCAGCTCTGCATCCTAAACCTCGCCAACACCTGATTCACATCAGCTCCCACTGGAGACAAAATCTACCTATGATCTCCATGCCTCCCATGTCAAAGAATTTCGCTGCTCCAAACTCCTCATGACATGACACTGAACTAATCTTACCCTTAGCTCAGTAAAACCCTGTATGTACAATCCTGCTAGTAGAACATACCATCCACATACAGCAACAGAATGATGTCATGACCGTCATCCTCCTAGTAAGTCGAACCACAGTAGTTACCCTGACATTGACTGAAGCCATGCTTCATCCTCTACCTGTCAAAACCTGTACCACTGTCCTGCAGCTCCTCAAGACCATATACCTGATCTTTCGTCTCACGTATCCGTTCTCTCTATTCTTCTACTAAGGTATCCATTCGTCTCTATGCTTTCATCCAGCTGGCAACCATACCAAAAACACCTGTTTGGTTCACCTCCAAGGAATCACATCCTCATCCATGCCAAGCTCACACCTGTTTCTTGGATCCTTCCTGCTCTACAATCAACAACATGTATAAAGAAGAGGAACAACAAATTTGAGGGCCTACTTACGTCTTCAGTCCTCCGTATGGGTGTTTGAGACTCCTTGACAGCTCGCTGTCCACCCAAAATCCGTTACAGTGACCGACCTCAGTCACTCCACAGTCTGCATCCGACTGACGTCAGTTTCCATGCGTCTGTCCCTGACTACCAACCTGCCGATGTCGGTGTCTCTTGTTGCCGACGTCGGTTCTCCTGATCGACGTCGGTCTTACATACTGTCGACGTCGGTTTTTATGCCGACGCCGGTACCTGTGTTTCCTGTGAGTGATGACTTTTTACCCGCGAGCTCCTTTGAATCAATCTCCATGTCCAAACTGCCCTGCTCAGAAGTATCCAGCCACATCCACTGATCTCTGTCTGCCATCTCCTCCAAGAACACCAAGGCTTTCCAGTTCTTAAGCCTATCAAATATATCTGTCTTCCGCTTAAGAACATGCATCTCCTTCCTGCTCATGTGACCAAGCCTACGAAGCCACGTCTCTGCAACAGAAGAAGAATCAGTAATATAAACAAGTAGATAAAGAGTACCTGTTTTCTTACCACCAGCTAATTCAAGTGCATCCGCTGTGAGAGTTCTTGTGCATCTCTCATCACCCAATCTTTCTGAAGAAATTAGCCATATCTCCAAACCTGGGACCTGCATGACCTTCATCAACACCTGTGTGTTGGTTGCCTGCAATTTCAGCTTCACTTCCCCTTTGCCAATTCTTTGGCAAGGCTCACCAGCTCCTCTACCTGGGGCTGCATGGAAAGAGGCAACCGAATCTTTTGTCCAAGATTCAACTTTATCCAAGAAACCTGCAAACACATCCTGTGCAACAACACCTGCTACATCTGTATCTTCAGTTCCTTCATGCTGATCTGCTACCAACCAACAATCTTCTTTTACCTGCTCTTTCTTTCCATGGGACCTTAAGTAACCATATGTGCTTTTCAACTCCTCCATCCTTAGCTTACTTTGATCTGCCATTGCTCTACTCCCACTCAATCAGAAACCCCTGAGAGTGCCCTGTAACCAAAACACAAAACTTGCTTCCTGCAACCTTAGCTCTGATACCACTTGTTGGAAATAGGACCAACCCAGAAGCACACAATTGATTACCAAATTCAAGCAACTTAATAAGCGGAAATAACCAGAATCAATAAGTAACTAGAATTCAGAATAACACAGAATATGAGAGACAATACACAACTTGTATTAATAACTCTTACAGAAAAGAATACAATAAAGAAGATGCCACTTCTTCTCCACCACCTCTTCAGAGGTTTCCCACACCTCAAGTGAACAGTAATTCTCTCCTCAAACCTCTCTCTACTAGGTCCCAACACCCAACTCATATACTGAGTTGGTGTTTACCTTACACCTGTGCTCCACGCACTCCACAAGTACTCAAAGTACTTCAAGTAGATCTCCCATGAACCTGCAATAACCTGCACTTCAACAGACCATACTTATGGAAGGAACTGCCTTGCCTTCCTCTTAGCTCTATCTGAGTACACACCTGTACTCCAAGTAGATCCTCCCTGATACTACTCCCTGTTGTGTTGCTGTCCTATCTGATCTCCAACCTACAGATCAATAATGGTTCTGCACACCTGTGAACCTTGACCTTGCACACACATACACCTGCATATCAATGATCTTACTTACCATGTAGATCTCCTATAGAAGCCATGCTCACCTGATGACCAAGATCATACACTCCTGAATAACCCTGCTGATTCTCCAATCCAGCACCAACACAACTGGTACTGTGGCACTAGGAGGAACGCACCATTGCTCTACCTCACACACCGAAGGAGCTTATAATTATGCTCTCTTACTCCTAGCTACGCTTTTACAATACAACCATGAGTCTATTATATAGATCTCATCCAAACAATAATTAGACATTTAATTACAATAATTAGATCTGCAGCTCTCAGTCTAAAAATAGCTCTAATCATGCAAACACTTGGTTCGTTAGCTAGCTGCCCGTAATTAGCTCGCAGGCGAACCACACAGGCGACCGACGTCGGTCCCTGTCCGCTTGGGGTCACCGACGCCGGTCGATCCATGATCGACGTCGGTTGCTTCCTGTCGCCTACCTGCCGACGTCGGTTGGCCAGACCAACACCAAAGACTTCTGACACTCAGCAACTCATCCTGCAACCTCCTCCATGTTTGCATCAGTGAAGCTTTTAGCTCCACAACCTAACATATGTGTTTGATGATGACAAGAGTTTAATGTTCACTTATCAAGTCTCTCAGATAACGATGTCTGCCTCCACATAATTGATGAGTGCTAATATTGTTGATCAATTTTGGACTATAGTATAAAAGGTATGTGTCCTAGCTTGAAATTTTGCTTGTGATGTTAATATAGCACAAGCATATGAATTTCCCAATCATGATTTTGAATTTTTAAGATCATTGATGTTTAAGAAATATGATGGGGGATATATGTTAGTTGAGGACATGTAGTTGCTAATTAATACAATATTTGCCCAAGAGAAATAAATATTACTTGAGAATCAAGTATCAATGTGATACTCCTCAAGACACTACCCCTATAAATCCAACGGTAAGGGATGCAAGCAAGGAAGTTAAGAAAGCTACAACAGTCCCAAACTCATCAAAACTAGCACCTATTTCTCAAGTTGCTAAACCAAGAGGTTTTCTAGCTAATAATAAAATGCCCTTGATATCTACTATCCCTAAGGGTGTGAATGATATTAGAAATAATCCACCTCTGAAAATTGCTATAAAAAATTCCAATTCATCCCAACCTACACCACTTTAGACATTGAGTGATTGCAATCCAACTAAAGATGATGTCACCCTTCTATCTTGTACTCCTCTTCCTCGTTATAGCGTATGTGATATGGACCATGTGTTGAGCCAGCTAAAAATCACCGTGCCACTTGTTGAGTTGTTACGAACACTTGAACATAGAAAGAGGGCATTTGAGTATTTAGAATTTGGTGAGAAGTCCTATGCAAATGAGATTGATTTACCACAAACACCCTTAGAAAGTGATGAAAAATTAGAAGAGGTTGTTGACCTAGTCCTAGAGGTGTATTTGGGGACTGTATTAGAAGAACGTCAACTAAAAGTGGATCTATTTTATACAACCCTATTGATCAAGCGTCTAATTGTTCACAACTTCATGTTTGATTCCATATCTTCTTGCAATGTGATGCCCCTAGGTGTCCTAAATGAGCTTGGAATAAAGATTACACTAGCCTTTAACAAGTGTTATGCCATAGATTCATGAGAGGTTCTAGTTATTCGATAAGTTAAAGATTTGATAGTGTAGTTGGCAGTGCATCCAGGTAAGTATTTGAATATGTATGTAGTAGTTGTGTACTGCCAACCTAAATGGGGGATGTTGTTGTCACTTAAATGGGATAATAACATGGTTGGAAGTATACAAATGCACTTGTCTTGTGCCATCATTCCATTGGGAGGTAAGATGGTCAAACTTCATAGGTAGCCAAAGATGTGGCATATAGTTGAAGATCCAAAACATGCCCTAAATGAAGTGATCTGCATGGATGTTGAGCTTGGAAACTTTGTTGGGAATATTCATGTTGATGAATATCCTACTATTCTTGATGCTAGGTTTGACAACGAAATTGTTGTAGTTTTGGTAATTTCATTTGATCAATCTTACTCCAATCTTGGAAATAGATTTAGGGGTTATCTTCTATGCCCCCAATAGTGAGTGTTTTTACTTTTCTTCCAAGCCTTATTTTGAGTGCACAAATGACATTGATAATTATGAGGCACTGCTTCTTGGTACTCACTTGATTTCAGTAGAGAAACAAGTTTATGTTTAGCTGATGAAGAAGTACCAAGTTTGCTTGGCTGGTTAGTATCTAGATTCGATAACATATTGAAAGGATTTATTTTGAAATGTCATCTCATTATAGCCTATCATCAGTACCATTAGGCAAGTATAAAGACCGGTTTACTTCAACATGGCCATTAAGCTACTAGAAAACTTCTAGAAATTATGGGATGATGAGATTCTGAAGCTGCTAGTTCATGAAAAACATTTGAAACGTTTCCTTGACTAAGATCGTGACTATGCATGTATTGTATAGTGTATATTTTTGTCCTTATGTTATTTTTTTCCCGTATACGTTGGGCCTTGTTTATACAATTCCTTTCATGTGTATTTTTATGTGTTCATTTTTAGATCCTCTTGATCTAGTTTTGCCAGTCTATTTTGTTTTGTTGAGCCTTCATGAGTGTTTGCTAAGAATTCGATAAAGTGTTGACTCTGTGGCCCAATGGATTTGCAGTTGGTCTTCTACTTTGTGGTTCTTGGCACACCCATAAAGAGTGTACATCCCTGGGTGAGAGCCAATGTTGGTTCTCTAATAAGCACCATGAATTTATGTCATTTTATATAGAGAGAACACATCACACATATTTAAGTCTACATAGAAGGCATCGGTTAAAAGGGGAAACACAAATGAGAACACAATAGGGTTTCAATATATATAGTTAGGTATCCTACATGGAAGGATGTAAGCCCACATGGACCTACATGGTAGCAAAGGGACGCGCAGTAGCATACAACAAAAACACCATCAAAATTTCTATATGGATGGAGGGAAATAAAATGAAGTTTGAATTTCTCTCAACATATGACCAAATGGCAGATTGGCAGAACTCTGAAGTCAATATGTAGTTTGACCGAGTGTAAAATAGGTCCCAAGGTTGTAACATAAGTATAAGAGGCTAAAATCAATTACGTTTGGGGGTAGGAAGGTCTATGAGAAGTATCATGATGGAAAATAATTGAAATAAACAAAAAGTGAAATGACAACGTGTAAATTGCACTCCTATCCCTGAAACCTATAATGGTAGAGAGGATAAGCACAGTAAAAGTAGAGTTGTTGATTGTAGTTTGCCCAGCCTCCCAAATTGTAAATTACAATTTGTTTTTACACCTCTAGATCCTAAAGCAAATGGTAGAGCATAATATTCAGTGGAAAGGGGAAAGTGAATTACAATTTGTAATCAAACAAATTGAAAATTATTATGTCAGTTCTAGATTCTAGCAAAGAGAAATAAAGAAACGAGTGGGAAAAAAGATAATAGGTATGAAAAAAGAGTGCAGAATCTAATCTAGTTGTCATTAAGGGAATGCATCTACTGCGAAGGAAGTTATAATAAGCCAAGATACACTAGATCACCCATTCATTAGTTCAAAAGAGACCAATCATAGAGTTAATGATGTAAATGAGTTAGGAGTGATGAATCTATGGACTTCTAGAAATTGTTACTATTGGTCTACTTCTTGATATGGAGGCCATGTCTTGGCAAGTGTGATGTCAGTAAATGGATGGAGATTAGTTTCTTCTAATGTGAATATAAGAAAATTTAATGATCTCATTCATCAAAGGAGAGAATGTGAATAACGGAAATATTGGAAATTGAAGTAATCCCTTATAAGTGGCATGAGTTTTTCAAAAGGACTAGCCAATTTACTGTTGGGGTGATTTGGGCACAAATTATCTTGATCTACTTTATGGATACATAGATATGGTACTCAATACTATCATATAGAGTTGAAGCCTTAGTAGGATTATTTTCCCATCTTGGAGAGATTTAAAATATGCAACAGCTAAGGTTTTGGTTTCAGTTCTTTACCAGTGCTTTTAAATTCACTTTGATTGTTGGGGTGATTTGGGCACAAATTATCTTGATCTACTTTATGGATACATAGATATGGTACTCAATACTATCATATAGAGTTGAAGCCTTAGTAGGATTATATTCCCATCTTGGAGAGATTTAGATTATACAACAGCTAAGGTTTTGGTTTCAGTTCTTCACCAGTGCTTTTAAATTCACTTTGATGCTAGAAGAACCATTATTCAAACCCAAGGGGAATCTGAGAGTAAAATTAAGGGATGCTATCAAGTGTTTTCATCTCAGATATGGTTTTTGAACATAATATAATAAAATAGAGTCTATTCAAGTTAAAACAAGAAGGTTTTCTCTAATTTGGAATGAAATTTTGAGGATATTTTGAGAAGAGAATATTGTCAATCACTTGGATGTGGAATTTTTGGAGGTTCCACCAAACTCCTAGAATGTATGTGTCATACGATGGCTATGCTTGTTGCTTTGTAATGAATTTTTACTTGCCCTAAGTCAAGCTAAGGAACTAGAAGATTCTAATTGTTATTTACATTGTAGCAACTATGGATATATGTAAATTTCATCTTGAACTCAGAAATAATGAAACAAATTGCACCCACAATCATATGATTAGAACTGTAAATTTTTTGGCTTTGATGTAGGAAAACCATTTCAATCTTGTGAGTGAAGGAGAAGCAATACAAGTTTCCATCAGAAGGTGCTTCAGATCCAAAATGCTCTCCTTCTGTGAAATTGAGAATAGCTTCTAAAAAGGAAGACACCGTTAAGCTTATTTGTATGATATGAAGCAAGGGTTCCCAACGAGGGACACACAATCTGGGCCATTTCCTCACACTAATAAAATGATACCCAATGCAATGAGTAACAATCTGTGTGTCATATGATTCTTATTTCGCGGGTATAAATAAGAGAAAAAAGCTTTAGTATCCCACGTTAAAAACGACTCAGATACGACATCATCAATAAGTGTGATCACGTTATCTCGAAGACTCGGAAGAAACTTGGGCGAACGTTCGAGTCAGAATTTAAGGAGTCTAATAACTTTTGAAAATTTTCTCCAAAGGTGGGGCCGCCGACAAAAATGTCGATATTGCATAACATAAATTACAAAGAAGAAACAACTCCATATGACGTGCCAATAGCACATCACAATAAAACACTCGACAAAAATGACAACGATTGATATTGTGTGTGTAAATGAATCCAATCAATTTTTTATTCACAGTTTCAGCTTGAAATTTAAAAATTGGTGAGATTTATGTTTATGTTGAATTTTAATGACTAGTAACATGAAAATTAGAAACGCTGAGATGTGTCCATTCCACTAAAAATAAGACACAGAATATAGTGTCAATACTGTACAAATAGTCCTAACATATGTTAGGGTCATAAGATATAATTTGTAGATGAAACTTTTTAGTTGACAAGTGTTTTAACTTAATTTAAATTAGGTTGGGTAAACAATCTAAAATTATTAAATTTTTATATTGTACAGGATGTATAATAGTACACAGATTTTAGTGTAAAAAGTAGAGTAATATTAATTTATTTAACTTTCTATTTATATAAATGATCAAGAAGATAGGATACTTAATTTGTTTTTATTTTATTTTGGTCTACAATAGTGTATAGTCATCGCAATCACTTTAAAATAGATTTGTGATAGCTCAAATTAAGACGCTGACAAATAGAATATGTCTAGATAGATCCGATAATACTCATATGTCTGTGATAACTAAATATGTTTGTTGATAACAAAAACTATCCTTATGTTTTTCAATCTTTTTTCTAGATAAAAATGCGCTTAGCGTTCATGTCTATCTATTATTTGGGTGATTTCTTGCATAACTGACATACAAAATGTGTGGGATGACCCAAGGGAAGGGCTTAAACTTGAAATTTTACATTTTGGATAATTTGGTACACCTCCAGTATGGTCAAATGCTACTGGTAATCAAAATTGTTTAACTATTTCCATAACTACCAAGACACTAGAAGATAATGATATTCTACATAGGATGATAAATTATGTGGGCATATACTATGGATATCTTGTTTGTGAATGATAGTAAATCTAGAAGGCCAAGAATATAATTAAGTGAATGACTAAGTGAGAATGTGAGAAAGAGTCAATTGTGTATGTATAAGTCATGCATGTTAAGTATTTAAAATAATTGACATTCGCAAGTGTCTAATAAATTTTTTATTTCTCTACAATAGTTAATTTTCTTCTAACTCCTTAATTTTGAATATGATAATGTGAATGCCTATTTTTCCTAGATATCTAGTAAAATTATATTGGGTCCATTATATTTTCAAAGAAAGCACGAGCTTAAAATTTTAAATAATAGTGCATATAATCTCATTTCCATATTTACGATAAAATTGTATTTGGTTCATTTTTATTATCGCATGTTCTTTATACATAGGTTTTTCATAGGAAAGCCTTTTTGGGCCCTTTCTTTACTACATAATTTTCTTAGCTCTATGCATTGACACAATCTATTTGTAATGGTTATTAAGTCTATATATTTTTTAATGTAGCCCAAGTTTTGGCCTATTTGACTTAAGCTTTTAAGATAATTAAACACTTAAATAATGATTATTTTATATAGAAAAGTGGTTTTACATCAAAATACAACAAATCAACTTATAAAAATGTGCAATTCATGCCTAATCATCTTTATCCCAATTAAATAGTAAAAACAAATCTACTTAAAAAAAGGAATATTAGAGAATAACTAAAATATGCAAAGAGGGAGTTCATAAAAAATTTCCAAATTATCAAAAATTTAGAGACAAATCAGAAAAAGAAAACAATGGGAAATCATTCTAAATAACAAGGTGGAAGAACCATAAAAAACTCAAAGAGAAGAAGAAAATTTTCCCATATGATAGCAATGTATCACTCCTTTACGAACACTACCATAACCATACTTCTATGCTTTTGAAAACTGTAAATTTCTAAAAATATAATTGTACGATAACATTCTTATTCTCTTAGGATTCTAAAACCCATATCTATTTTTTTAATTGTATGTATATCTGTATGAAACTTATCTCTATATTTAGAACCTTGACCACTCACCCCAACCAATAAAAAATGGAGGATTTATTGATGCGATTATGTTATCCTCACATTATTATCAGGATTTTTTTTTAAAACAAATATGGAAGAAAAAGTTCAATGCAATTCGACATCAATTCATGCAAATACATATTTTAAAGTTCTATGAGAGATAACTTATTGAAAGAGAAG
Organism: Torreya grandis; assembly: GCA_037957365.1. Lineage (NCBI taxonomy): Eukaryota > Viridiplantae > Streptophyta > Pinopsida > Cupressales > Taxaceae > Torreya > Torreya grandis. Next base: position 654,039 of record JARHVA010004595.1, read on the forward strand.
CATAGTGAAGACCTAATTAATCTCTTTTGTATAGATTAAATAGTGTGTTTTATTATTGGTCAAGGATGAACATGGATACCAAAAAAAAATATTCAAAGATATAGGATTTTTCATCATATGAAAAGTAAATGTTAAAATTTTGGATTCTATCACACCTTGACAATTCCAAAAAGAACATTTGAAAAGTTGAGCATGGATTTTGATCTTGAATTGCCAATAACCAATAAAAGAAATGATAATATTTTTGTTGTAGTAAATAAAATTTACTACAAGTAAAACTAGTGATGTCATAGCTATTACAAATTTGTTTTTCAAATAAGTTGACATTGTACGGGTTTCCAAGGTGGATTATATTATATTATTGGTACATTTTTTATATATTGACATGGAGGTGTTGCTGCTCGGATTAGCACCATGAATTTATGCCATTTTTTATGGAAAGAATACATCGTGCATATTGAAGCCTACGTGGAAGGCAACGGTTAAAAGGGGAAATGCAAATGAGAACACAATAGGGTTTCAATATATACAATTGGGCATCCTATGTGGAAGGATGTAAGCCCGCGTGGACCTAAGTGGCAGTAAAGAGACATGCAGTAGCCACACAATCATAATTTCTACGTGGATGGAAGGAAATAAAACAAAGTTTCAATTTTTGTCAACATATGACCACGTGGCAGATTGGTGGAACTCCAAAGTCAATATGCAGTTTGACCATGTTCTGGCAGAAGTATAGGAGGCCAAAAGCAATTGCGTTTTGGGGTGGGAAGGTCTGTAGGAAGTATCATGGGGGAAAACAATTGTAATAAACTAATAGTGAAATGACAACATGCAAATTTCACTCCCATCCCGAAACCTGCAATGGTAAAGAAGACAAGTGCGACGAAAGTAGAGCTTTTGACTACAGTTTGACCAGCCTCCCAAATTACAAATTGTAATTTGTTTTTACGCCTCCATGTCCCACAGCAAACGATAGAGCATAGTATTCGGTACAAAGGGGAAAGTGAATTGGAATTTGCAATCAAACAAATTGCAAACTATTGTGGCAGTTCTGGATTCTGGTAAAGAGAAAGAAAGAAACGGGTGGGAAAAAGAAGTAGTAAAAGGGCATTTCTAGGTAGTTGTACAAAAAGATAAGGGGTTTGTTTGGCTTCTATTATGAATATTCTCTTTTTATTTTAAGTAAAAGGAATTTTTAGTTAAGAAATCAAAGTTTAGGTTACAAATGTTTATGATTTCTTGTAGAATTAGTTACAATAATCATTTTTCGTGAAAATGGATGAAGATTCTAGGTGTGGCAAAAAAAAATTTCTAGATGGAAGTAGCTTGGCAAAACTTGGAGGGTTATTTTACAATTTTATAAATTACAGCTCACATTCCTAGATTTGAAAAGTGGCAAAACTGTATAAATAGAAGGCTTGTCTTATATTCTAAGGTGGTTGTTGTTGTTGGTCTTTGTTTTTCTTTGCAAGTATAGACTCTTCAAATATTTAGGATCATTGTTGTGAGTATTTTGTCTCTCTTTCTAAGGTGGTTGTATCTGTACAACCTTTAGAAAGTTCTGAGAGCATATCTATATGTCTCCCCTACCCAACATGGAGCAAATCAACCATGCTTGTCCCTATAGTAACATTTTGAAACATTAATGTATGTAAGATTTTCTTTCAAGATAATGAAAAATACTTGTGGTTCCTACTTTTTCCTATTAATAAAATGCAATGAGATGTTTTACATGCTATGTTGATTTGATATCTAGTTTTGTAATTATGTATAGTTGTCATCTTAAGCCTAGATATGGGTTATAAACCCCTTTTGCATAGAGATTTGGAAATATTTTTTTGAATACCTCTTAAGGGCACCAAAGGTTCATGAATTTAATAGGTGAAGGTATTTGAGATTCTAAGTGCAGTGTATGCACTAAGGTTTCATGGATCATTTGGGTACTTGCATTGTATTGGCACCAATGTATGCAGATTACTCCAGGTAGTTCCCCTTAACTTGTAAGTCATTTTTTTGCATCTTGACAATAAGTGATGTCATGTATATTGAAAGAAACCCTATTGTTATCAAAACACTAGCACACCACCCTCCTATTATAACTATCAAACTATCATACCCTATTCTACCCTACAAATACTACACCCTTTGCATATTTTAAGTGTCATTTGCCTTGTAAATGTATAAAATATTACATATATAACATGTGTTTGCATTTTGTGCTTTAAACCCATCACTACAATCTCCCATTTGACCTCTACTGCTGATTATTATTTAGAAGGAAGGTTGCATTCAAATCCATATCTGTCTTAACTAGCTTGTATGTGACCTAGAGCATTTGTTCATCATATATGACAACCCTTCCTAGGTGGAGTGAACAGGTTTGGTTGTGCCCTGGTCATTTTTATGTCTCTTTGTGTCAAAAATCCCCATGGAGGTTGAATTTTAGTATCACTCCATGTGAGCAAGTTACTCCTCAGGTCTTCTCACCTTGGTTCAGGTAGAACCAGAAGTAGCAGGGAGTTGACCATACCCTTTATCAGTGCCTCCCAATCATTATCCGTGTTTAATCCATTCTTGATTTTAAACCCTTCCTTGGCTATAACGATATATCATCAATGTTTTCATCTATTTTTGTCATTTTCCCAAGTGTGAATGGCCAAGTGAAAGAGGTGTACAACTGGGAACCAACACTCAATTGGCACCATTATCGGGGATTAAATTCAAATCACGGTTACTTGTGTTACCGAGGACTCTTACAAAGAGCTGTAAGTATTTCATGTTGTGAAGTTCTCTGCTATTATTTGCTATATTTGGACTATCTTTAGTCTGTCAACATCACATAATGCAATTAGCAATATTTACAATGATTAAATTAAAGTCTTGGTCACTTATGTTACCATGGACTCTTATAGAGAGCTGTACATAATTCTTGTTGAAAATTTATATGCCTATTATGTTAGTTTATATATTATGGCCATCAACACTGCACACCCAACATGCACCATTGTTAGGAAGAAAAAGACAAGTTTGGAGTCCTATTGAAAGGCAAAGTTTAGATGCTAAAGAGTGTCTAGACTACCAAGATCCAAATAATCTTGAAATTTTTGTTGAACTTCCAATTTCTAAGAACTTTCAAAGCTCTCTTAGTCATTCTGAAACTTATAGTACCATTTACTATCTCGCTCCTTCTCAACCAACGAAATCCCCTCCCAAGATTGATTTACTAAGTTCACCTCATTCACCCCCTCATAACCCTTTACCATTTGTTTGTGAACCCACCATCAAACCAATCATGAGGCATAGTGATCAAGATGAGAATGAGCTTCCTCCATTCTACATTCCCAGATTCATATATATCAATTTTGATGAAATGGAATGCTATCCCAATGAAGTCCCAAATGAATTAAGGAACCTCCATCCAAAATTTCAAGGTAACAATTCAGTAAGTGGTAATCAATATTTGAGTGCTTTTTACAATATCATTAAAGATTATGAGGTTGAGAATGAGTATGTCTGCATTAAGCTATTTGTGCACACGATGGAAGAGGATGCTCATGAATGGTTTAGTCCCTCCCATATAGATGCATTAATTCATGGGAAGAAATGAAAAATGTTGTTAGAATTCATTATGTAGAATTGATCCAAGGTTCTTTTTGGCTGAATTTGAAAATATCAAGAAGAACCCCATTGAGTGTGTGCAAGACTTCAATACATGGTTCAAAAAGACCATGATGTGGCTTCTCAAAATTATAAGGCCTAGTGATACAATGTGATTGATCAAATACTCTCATGCCTTTGATAATAAGGTTGCATACTACTTGAGGGACAAGGCTCCCACTAACCTAAGGTTGGCATTTAATATGGCCATCCAAATTGAGAATAACATAAAGGCCATGGGTAAGCCCTTGAACATGTGGGCTGCTCTAAAGTTAGTCAATATGGAAAAAAACATAGTCCATAGAGATAGCCAACCTTGAAGAGACTATTAAAACTTTGGCTTCCACTATCAAGGAGATGTCCTACAAGCTAGCTAGAGCTAAGAAGGGGATACCTCATGGGTCTATAAGTCAAGAGAGAGATCCAAATCTAAATAAATCACAAGGAAGGCCTACTTTCCACAATCGAGATAATGATAGAGGAAAGAGAGATACACATAATGAAAGAACGGATAGAAATCAGAATAGAGGAACTGGGAAAGATGTGCCTGATTCATTAAATGCCAAAGTTAATGCTATAAATTATGATTTTGGCATTGATTGGTTTGACAAATGCTTCCTTCTATATCCCCCATGTGATGCTATTGAAGAAATTAATGGAGATATAGATGATATTGAATATGTTGTTGGAAATAGGACCAACCCGGAAGCACACAATTGATTACCAAATTCAAGCAACTTAATAAGCGGAAATAACCAGAATCAATAAGTAACTAGAATTCAGAATAACACAGAATATGAGAGACAATACACAACTTGTATTAATAACTCTTACAGAAAAGAATACAATAAAGAAGATGCCACTTCTTCTCCACCACCTCTTCAGAGGTTTCCCACACCTCAAGTGAACAGTAATTCTCTCCTCAAAGCTCTCTCTACTAGGTCCCAACACCCAACTCATATACTGAGTTGGTGTTCACCTTACACCTGTGCTCCACGCACTCCACAAGTGCTCCACGCACTCCACAAGTACTCAAAGTACTTCAAGTAGATCTCCCATGAACCTGCAATAACCTGCACTTCAACAGACCATACTTATGGAAGGAACTGCCTTGCCTTCCTCTTAGCTCTATTTGAGTACACACCTGTACTCCAAGTAGATCCTCCCTGATACTGCTCCCTGTTGTGTTGCTGTCCTATCTAATCTCCAACCTACAGATCAATAATGGTTCTGCACACCTGTGAACCTTGACCTTGCGCACACATACACCTGCATATCAATGATCTTACTTACCATGTAGATCTCCTATAGAAGCCATGCTCACCTGATGACCAAGATCATACACTCCTGAAGAACCCTGCTGATTCTCCAATCCAGCACCAACACAACTGGTACTGTGGCACTAGGAGGAATGCACCATTGCTCTACCTCACACACCGAAGGAGCTTATAATTATGCTCTCTTACTCCTAGCTACGCTTTTACAATACAACCATGAGTCTATTATATAGATCTCATTCAAACAATAATTAGACATCTAATTACAATAATTAGATCCACAGCTCTCAGTCTAAAAATAGCTCTAATCATGCAAACACTTGATTCGTTAGCTAGCTGCCCGTAATTAGCTCGCAGGTGAACCACACAGGCGACCGACGTCGGTCCCTATCTGCTTGGGGTCGCCGACGCCGGCCGATCCATGACCGACGTCGGTTGCTTCCTGTCGCCTACCTGCCGACGTCGGTTGGCCAGACCAACGCCAAAGACTTCTGACACTCAGCAACTCATCTTGCAACCTCCTCCATGTCTGCATCAGTGAAGCTTTTAGCTCCACAACCTAACAATCTCCCACTTGGAGATAAACAGCTGCACTGTACCTATACCTGTACTCCATCTAATCTGTTTCCTGGTTTGTATCCCTCTTCAAGATCAATCCTGAAGACAACCCACCACACACACTGTGATGTACCTCCTGTCATCCGAGTACCCTGCCGCATCCGAACCTACAAACACATGTAGTGAAGTCCTGACCCTGCATAGCATGAATCCCTGCTGCTGGTCCCTCTCAAATACCTGAGAACCCACTTCCCCGAATTGGCTCTTAACTCTCTGACAGCTCCCACTGCATGGGAAAACTCAGGTCTATACCAGACCTCATGTGATTTCGGACATTGTACCTGTCCAGCCCTTAGTGTGCTCCAGCTCTGCATCCTAAACCTCGCCAACACCTGATTCACATCAGCTCCCACTGGAGACAAAATCTACCTATGATCTCCATGCCTCCCATGTCAAAGAATTTCGCTGCTCCAAACTCCTCATGACATGACACTGAACTAATCTTACCCTTAGCTCAGTAAAACCCTGTATGTACAATCCTGCTAGTAGAACATACCATCCACATACAGCAACAGAATGATGTCATGACCATCATCCTCCTAGTAAGTCGAACCACAGTAGTTACCCTGACATTGACTGAAGCCATGCTTCATCCTCCACCTGTCAAAACCTGTACCACTGTCCTGCAGCTCCTCAAGACCATATACCTGATCTTCCGTCTCACGTATCCGTTCTCTCTATTCTTCTACTAAGGTATCCATTCGTCTCTATGCTTTCATCCAGCTGGCAACCATACCAAAAACACCTGTTTGGTTCACCTCCAAGGAATCACATCCTCATCCATGCCAAGCTCACACCTGTTTCTTGGATCCTTCCTGCTCTACAATCAACAACATGTATAAAGAAGAGGAACAACAAATTTGAGGGCCTACTTACGTCTTCAGTCCTCCGTATGGGTGTTTGAGACTCCTTGACAGCTCGCTGTCCACCCAAAATCCGTTACAGTGACCGACCTCAGTCACTCCACAGTCTGCATCCGACTGACGTCAGTTTCCATGCGTCTGTCCCTGACTACCAACCTGCCGATGTCGGTGTCTCTTGTTGCCGACGTCGGTTCTCCTGATCGACGTCGGTCTTACATACTGTCGACGTCGGTTTTTATGCCGACGCCGGTACCTGTGTTTCCTGTGAGTGATGACTTTTTACCCGCGAGCTCCTTTGAATCAATCTCCATGTCCAAACTGCCCTGCTCAGAAGTATCCAGCCACATCCACTGATCTCTGTCTGCCATCTCCTCCAAGAACACCAAGGCTTTCTAGTTCTTAAGCCTATCAAATATATCTGTCTTCCGCTTAAGAACATGCATCTCCTTCCTGCTCATGTGACCAAGCCTACGAAGCCACGTCTCTGCAACAGAAGAAGAATCAGTAATATAAACAAGTAGATAAAGAGTACCTGTTTTCTTACCACCAGCTAATTCAAGTGCATCCGCTGTGAGAGTTCTTGTGCATCTCTCATCACCCAATCTTTCTGAAGAAATTAGCCATATCTCCAAACCTGGGACCTGCATGACCTTCATCAACACCTGTGTGTTGGTTGCCTGCAATTTCAGCTTCACTTCCCCTTTGCCAATTCTTTGGCAAGGCTCACCAGCTCCTCTACCTGGGGCTGCATGGAAAGAGGCAACCGAATCTTTTGTCCAAGATTCAACTTTATCCAAGAAACCTGCAAACACATCCTGTGCAACAACACCTGCTACATCTGTATCTTCAGTTCCTTCATGCTGATCTGCTACCAACCAACAATCTTCTTTTACCTGCTCTTTCTTTCCATGGGACCTTAAGTAACCATCTATGCTTTTCAACTCCTCCATCCTTAGCTTACTTTGATCTGCCATTGCTCTACTCCCACTCAATCAGAAACCCCTGAGAGTGCCCTGTAACCAAAACACAAAACTTGCTTCCTGCAACCTTAGCTCTGATACCACTTGTTGGAAATAGGACCAACCCAGAAGCACACAATTGATTACCAAATTCAAGCAACTTAATAAGCGGAAATAACCAGAATCAATAAGTAACTAGAATTCAGAATAACACAGAATATGAGAGACAATACACAACTTGTATTAATAACTCTTACAGAAAAGAATACAATAAAGAAGATGCCACTTCTTCTCCACCACCTCTTCAGAGGTTTCCCACACCTCAAGTGAACAGTAATTCTCTCCTCAAAGCTCTCTCTACTAGGTCCCAACACCCAACTCATATACTGAGTTGGTGTTTACCTTACACCTGTGCTCCACGCACTCCACAAGTACTCAAAGTACTTCAAGTAGATCTCCCATGAACCTGTAATAACCTGCACTTCAACAGACCATACTTATGGAAGGAACTGCCTTGCCTTCCTCTTAGCTCTATCTGAGTACACACCTGTACTCCAAGTAGATCCTCCCTGATACTACTCCCTATTGTGTTGCTGTCCTATCTGATCTCCAACCTACAGATCAATAATGGTTCTGCACACCTGTGAACCTTGACCTTGCACACACATACACCTGCATATCAATGATCTTACTTACCATGTAGATCTCCTATAGAAGCCATGCTCACCTGATGACCAAGATCATACACTCCTGAATAACCCTACTGATTCTCCAATCCAGCACCAACACAACTGGTACTGTGGCACTAAGAGGAACGCACCATTGCTCTACCTCACACACCGAAGGAGCTTATAATTATGCTCTCTTACTCCTAGCTACGCTTTTACAATACAACCATGAGTCTATTATATAGATCTCATCCAAACAATAATTAGACATTTAATTACAATAATTAGATCCGCAGCTCTCAGTCTAAAAATAGCTCTAATCATGCAAACACTTGGTTCGTTAGCTAGCTGCCCATAATTAGCTCGCAGGCGAACCACACAGGCGACCGACGTCGGTCCCTGTCCGCTTGGGGTCACCGACGCCGGTCGATCCATGATCGACGTCGGTTGCTTCCTGTCGCCTACCTGCCGACGTCGGTTGGCCAGACCAACACCAAAGACTTCTGACACTCAGCAACTCATCCTGCAACCTCCTCCATGTTTGCATCAGTGAAGCTTTTAGCTCCACAACCTAACATATGTGTTTGATGATGACAAGAGTTTAATGTTCACTTATCAAGTCTCTCAGATAACGATGTCTGCCTCCACATAATTGATGAGTGCTAATATTGTTGATCAATTTTGGACTATAGTATAAAAGGTATGTGTCCTAGCTTGAAATTTTGCTTGTGATGTTAATATAGCACAAGCATATGAATTTCCCAATCATGATTTTGAATTTCTAAGATCATTGATGTTTAAGAAATATGATGGGGGATATATGTTAGTTGAGGACATGTAGTTGCTAATTAATACAATATTTGCCCAAGAGAAATAAATATTACTTGAGAATCAAGTATCAATGTGATACTCCTCAAGACACTACCCCTATAAATCCAACGGTAAGGGATGCAAGCAAGGAAGTTAAGAAAGCTACAACAGTCCCAAACTCATCAAAATTAGCACCTATTTCTCAAGTTGCTAAACCAAGAGGTTTTCTAGCTAATAATAAAATGCCCTTGATATCTACTATCCCTAAGGGTGTGAATGATATTAGAAATAATCCACCTATGAAAATTGCTATAAAAAATTCCAATTCATCCCAACCTACACCACTTTAGACATTGAGTGATTGCAATCCAACTAAAGATGATGTCACCCTTCTATCTTGTACTCCTCTTCCTCGTTATAGCGTATGTGATATGGACCATGTGTTGAGCCAGCTAAAAATCACCGTGCCACTTGTTGAGTTGTTACGAACACTTGAACATAGAAAGAGGGAATTTGAGTATTTAGAATTTGGTGAGAAGTCCTATGCAAATGAGATTGATTTACCACAAACACCCTTAGAAAGTGATGAAAAATTAGAAGAGGTTGTTGACCTAGTCCTAGAGGTGTATTTGGGGACTATATTAGAAGAACGTCAACTAAAAGTGGATCTATTTTATACAACCCTATTGATCAAGCGTCTAATTGTTCACAACTTCATGTTTGATTCCATATCTTCTTGCAATGTGATGCCCCTAGGTGTCCTAAATGAGCTTGGAATAAAGATTACACTAGCCTTTAACAAGTGTTATGCCATAGATTCATGAGAGGTTCTAGTTATTCGATAAGTTAAAGATTTGATAGTGTAGTTGGCAGTGCATCCAGGTAAGTATTTGAATATGTATGTAGTAGTTGTGTACTGCCAACCTAAATGGGGGATGTTGTTGTCACTTAAATGGGATAATAACATGGTTGGAAGTATACAAATGCACTTGTCTTGTGCCATCATTCCATTGGGAGGTAAGATGGTCAAACTTCATAGGTAGCCAAAGATGTGGCATATAGTTGAAGATCCAAAACATGCCCTAAATGAAGTGATCTGCATGGATGTTGAGCTTGGAAACTTTGTTGGGAATATTCATGTTGATGAATATCCTACTATTCTTGATGCTAGGTTTGACAACGAAATTGTTGTAGTTTTGGTAATTTCATTTGATCAATCTTACTCCAATCTTGGAAATAGATTTAGGGGTTATCTTCTATGCCCCCAATAGTGAGTGTTTTTACTTTTCTTCCAAGCCTTATTTTGAGTGCACAAATGACATTGATAATTATGAGGCACTGCTTCTTGGTACTCACTTGATTTCAGTAGAGAAACAAGTTTATGTTTAGCTGATGAAGAAGTACCAAGTTTGCTTGGCTGGTTAGTATCTAGATTCGATAACATATTGAAAGGATTTATTTTGAAATGTCATCTCATTATAGCCTATCATCAGTACCATTAGGCAAGTATAAAGACCGGTTTACTTCAACATGGCCATTAAGCTACTAGAAAACTTCTAGAAATTATGGGATGATGAGATTCTGAAGCTGCTAGTTCATGAAAAACATTTGAAACATTTCCTTGACTAAGATCGTGACTATGCATGTATTGTATAGTGTATATTTTTGTCCTTATGTTATTTTTTTCCCGTATACGTTGGGCCTTGTTTATACAATTCCTTTCATGTGTATTTTTATGTGTTCATTTTTAGATCCTCTTGATCTAGTTTTGCCAGTCTATTTTGTTTTATTGAGCCTTCATGAGTGTTTGCTAAGAATTCGATAAAGTGTTGACTCTGTGGCCCAATGGATTTGCAGTTGGTCTTCTACTTTGTGGTTCTTGGCACACCCATAAAGAGTGTACATCCCTGGGTGAGAGCCAATGTTGGTTCTCTAATAAGCACCATGAATTTATGTCATTTTATATAGAGAGAACACATCACACATATTTAAGTCTACATAGAAGGCATCGGTTAAAAGGGGAAACACAAATGAGAACACAATAGGGTTTCAATATATATAGTTAGGTATCCTACATGGAAGGATGTAAGCCCACATGGACCTACATGGTAGCAAAGGGACGCGCAGTAGCATACAACAAAAACACCATCAAAATTTCTATATGGATGGAGGGAAATAAAATGAAGTTTGAATTTCTCTCAACATATGACCAAATGGTAGATTGGCAGAACTCTGAAGTCAATATGTAGTTTGACCGAGTGTAAAATAGGTCCCAAGGTTGTAACATAAGTATAAGAGGCTAAAATCAATTACGTTTGGGGGTAGGAAGGTCTATGAGAAGTATCATGATGGAAAATAATTGAAATAAACAAAAAGTGAAATGACAACGTGTAAATTGCACTCCTATCCCTGAAACCTATAATGGTAGAGAGGATAAGCACGGTAAAAGTAGAGTTGTTGATTGTAGTTTGCCCAGCCTCCCAAATTGTAAATTACAATTTGTTTTTACACCTCTAGATCCTAAAGCAAATGGTAGAGCATAATATTCAGTGGAAAGGGGAAAGTGAATTACAATTTGTAATCAAACAAATTGAAAATTATTATGTCAGTTCTAGATTCTAGCAAAGAGAAATAAAGAAACGAGTGGGAAAAAAGATAATAGGTATGAAAAAAGAGTGCAGAATCTAATCTAGTTGTCATTAAGGGAATGCATCTACTGCGAAGGAAGTTATAATAAGCCAAGATACACTAGATCACCCATTCATTAGTTCAAAAGAGACCAATCATAGAGTTAATGATGTAAATGAGTTAGGAGTGATGAATCTATGGACTTCTAGAAATTGTTACTATTGGTCTACTTCTTGATATGGAGGCCATGTCTTGGCAAGTGTGATGTCAGTAAATGGATGGAGATTATTTTCTTCTAATGTGAATATAAGAAAATTTAATGATCTCATTCATCAAAGGAGAGAATGTGAATAACGGAAATATTGGAAATTGAAGTAATCCCTTATAAGTGGCATGAGTTTTTCAAAAGGACTAGCCAATTTACTGTTGGGGTGATTTGGGCACAAATTATCTTGATCTACTTTATGGATACATAGATATGGTACTCAATACTATCATATAGAGTTGAAGCCTTAGTAGGATTATTTTCCCATCTTGGAGAGATTTAGAATATCCAACATCTAAGGTTTTGGTTTCAGTTCTTTACCAGTGCTTTTAAATTCACTTTGATTGTTGGGGTGATTTGGGCACAAATTATCTTGATCTACTTTATGGATACATAGATATGGTACTCAATACTATCATATAGAGTTGAAGCCTTAGTAGGATTATATTCCCATCTTGGAGAGATTTAGATTATACAACAGCTAAGGTTTTGGTTTCAGTTCTTTACCAGTGCTTTTAAATTCACTTTGATGCTAGAAGAACCATTATTCAAACCCAAGGGGAATCTGAGAGTAAAATTAAGGGATGCTATCAAGTGTTTTCATCTCAGATATGGTTTTTGAACATAGTATAATAAAATAGAGTCTATTCAAGTTAAAACAAGAAGGTTTTCTCTAATTTGGAATGAAATTTTGAGGATATTTTGAGAAGAGAATATTGTCAATCACTTGGAGGTGGAATTTTTGGAGGTTCCACCAAACTCCTAGAATGTATGTGTCATACGATGGCTATGCTTGTTGCTTTGTAATGAATTTTTACTTGCCCTAAGTCAAGCTAAGGAACTAGAAGATTCTAATTGTTATTTACATTGTAGCAACTATGGATATATGTAAATTTCATCTTGAACTCAGAAATAATGAAACAAATTGCACCCACAATCATATGATTAGAACTGTAAATTTTTTGGCTTTGATGTAGGAAAACCATTTCAATCTTGTGAGTAAAGGAGAAGCAATACAAGTTTCCATCAGAAGGTGCTTCAGATCCAAAATGCTCTCCTTCTGTGAAATTGAGAATAGCTTCTAAAAAGGGAGACACCGTTAAGCTTATTTGTATGATATGAAGCACGGGTTCCCAACGAGGGACACACAATCTGGGCCATTTCCTCACACTAATAAAATGATACCCAATGCAATGAGTAACAATCTGTGTGTCATATGATTCTTATTTCGCGGGTATAAATAAGAGAAAAAAGCTTTAGTATCCCACGTTAAAAACGACTCAGATACGACATCATCAATAAGTGTGATCACGTTATCTCGAAGACTCGGAAGAAACTTGGGCGAACGTTCGAGTCAGAATTTAAGGAGTCTAATAACTTTTGAAAATTTTCTCCAAAGGTGGGGCCGCCGACAAAAATGTCGATATTGCATAACATAAATTACAAAGAAGAAATAACTCCATATGACGTGCCAATAGCACATCACAATAAAACACTCGACAAAAATGACAACGATTGATATTGTGTGTGTAAATGAATCCAATCAATTTTCTATTCACAGTTTCAGCTTGAAATTTAAAAATTGGTGAGATTTATGTTTATGTTGAATTTTAATGACTAGTAACATGAAAATTAGAAAGGCTCAGATGTGTCCATTCCACTAAAAGTAAGACAGAGAATATAGTGTCAATACTGTACAAATAGTCCTAACATGTGTTAGGGTCATAAGATATAATTTGTAGATGAAATTTTTTAGTTGACAAGTGTTTTAATTTAATTTAAATTAGGTTGGGTAAACAATCTAAAATTATTAAATTTTTATATTGTACAGGATGTATAATAGTACACAGATTTTAGTGTAAAAAGTAGAGTAATATTAATTTATTTAACTTTGTATTTATATAAATGATCAAGAAGATAGGATACTTAATTTGTTTTTATTTTATTTTGGTCTACAATAATGTATAGTCATCGCAATCACTTTAAAATAGATTTGTGATAGCTCAAATTAAGACGCTGACAAATAGAATATGTCTGGATAGATCCGATAATACTCATATGTCTGTGATAACTAAATATGTTTGTTGATAACAAAAACTATCCTTATGTTTTTCAATCTTTTTTCTAGATAAAAATACGCTTAGTGTTCATGTCTATCTATTATTTGGGTGATTTCTTGCATAACTGACATACAAAATGTGTGGGATGACCCAAGGGAAGGGCTTAAACTTGAAATTTTACATTTTGGATAATTTGGTACACCTCCAGTATAGTCAAATGCTACTGGTAATCAAAATTGTTTAACTATTTCCATAACTACTAAGACACTAGAAGATAATGATATAAAAAATAATGATATTCTACATAGGATGATAAATTATGTGGGCATATACTATGGATATCTTGTTTGTGAATGATAGTAAATCTAGAAGGCCAAGAATATAATTAAGTGAATGACTAAGTGAGAATGTGAGAAAGAGTCAATTGTGTATGTATAAGTCATGCATGTTAAGTATTTAAAATAATTGACATTCGCAAGTGTCTAATAAATTTTTTATTTCTCTACAATAGTTAATTTTCTTCTAACTCCTTAATTTTGAATATGATAATGTGAATGCCTATTTTTCCTAGATATCTAGTAAAATTATATTGGGTCCATTATATTTTCAAAGAAAGCACGAGCTTAAAATTTTAAATAATAGTGCATATAATCTCATTTCCATATTTACGATAAAATTGTATTTGGTTCATTTTTATTATCGCATGTTCTTTATACATAGGTTTTTCATAGGAAAGCCTTTTTGGGCCCTTTCTTTACTACATAATTTTCTTAGCTCTATGCATTGACACAATCTATTTGTAATGGTTATTAAGTCTATATGTTTTTTAATGTAGCCCAAGTTTTGGCCTATTTGACTTAAGCTTTTAAGATAATTAAACACTTAAATAATGATTATTTTATATAGAAAAGTGGTTTTACATCAAAATACAACAAATCAACTTATAAAAATGTGCAATTCATGCCTAATCATCTTTATCCCAATTAAATAGTAAAAACAAATCTACTTAAAAAAAGGAATATTAGAGAATAACTAAAATATGCAAAGAGGGAGTTCATAAAAATTTTCCAAATTATCACAAATTTAGATACAAATCAAAATAAGAAAACAATGGGAAATCATTCTAAATAACAAGGTGGAAGAACCATAAAAAACTCAAAGAGAAGAAGAAATTTTTCCCATATGATAGCAATGTATCACTCCTTTACGAACACTACCATAACCATACTTCTATGCTTTTGAAAACTGTAAATTTCTAAAAATATAATTGTATGATAACATTCTTATTCTCTTAGGATTCTAAAACCCATATCTATTTTTTCAATTGTATGTATTTCTGTATGAAACTTATCTCTATATTTAGAACCTTGACCACTCACCCCAACCAATAAAAAATGGAGGATTTATTGATGCGATTATGTTATCCTTACATTATTATCAGGATTTTTTTTTTAAACAAATATGGAAGAAAAAGTTCAATGCAATTTGACATCAATTCATGCAAATACATACTTTAAAGTTCTATGAGAAATAACTTATTGAAAGAGAAGCATAGTGAAGACCTAATTAATCTCTTTTGTATAGATTAAATATTGATGATGATAAGTGTATTTTATTATTGATCAAGGATGAACATGGATTCCAAAAAAAATTATTCAAAGATATAGGATTTTTCATCATATGAAAAGTAAATGTTAAAATTTTGGATTCTATCACACCTTGACAATTCCAAAAAGAACATTTGAAAAGTTGAGCATGGATTTTGATCTTGAATTGCCAATAACCAATAAAAGAAATGATAATATTTTTGTTGTAGTAAAACTAGTGATGTCATAGCTATTACAAATTTGTTTTTCAAATAAGTTGACATTGTACAGATTTCCAAGGTGGATTATATTATATTATTGGTACATTTTTTATATATTGACATGGAGGTGTTGCTGCTCGGATTAGCACCATGAATTTATGCCATTTTCTATAGAAAGAATACATCATGCATATTGAAGCCTATGTGGAAGGCAACGGTTAAAAGGGGAAATGCAAATGAGAACACAATAGGGTTTCAATATATACAATTGGGCATCCTATGTGGAAGGATGTAAGCCCGCGTGGACCTAAGTGGCAGTAAAGAGACATGCAGTAGCCACACAATCATAATTTCTACGTGGATGGAAGGAAATAAAACAAAGTTTCAATTTTTGTCAACATATGACCACGTGGCAGATTGGTGGAACTCCAAAGTCAATATGCAGTTTGACCATGTTCAAAAAGTATAGGAGGCCAAAAGCAATTGCGTTTCAGGGTGGGAAGGTCTGTGAGACAACTTTGGAGTCCTATTGAAGGGCAATGTTTAGTTACTAAAGAGTGTCTAGACTACCAAGATTCAGATAATCTTGAAATTTTTCTTGAACTTCCCATTTTTAAGGACTTTTATAGCTATTTTAGTCATTCTAGAACTTATAGTCCCATTTACTATCTAGCTCCTTCTCAACCAACTAAATCCCCTCCCAAGATTGATTTACTAAGTCCACCTCAATCACCCCCTCATAACCCTTTACCATTTGTTTGTGAACCCACCATCAAACCAATCATGACGCATAGGGATCAAGATGAGAATGAGCTTCCTCCATTCTACATTCTCATATTCATACATATCAATTTTGATGAAATGGAATGCTATCCCAATGAAGTCCCAAATGAATTAAGGAACCTCCATCCAAAATTCCAAGGGAACAATTCAGTGAGTGGTGATCAGTATTTGAGTGCTTTTGACAACATCATTAAATATTATGAGGTTGAGAATGAGCATGTGTGCATTAAGCTATTTGTGCACATGCTAGAATAAGATGCTCATGAATGGTTTAGTCCCTCCCATATAGATGCATTAATTCATGGGAAGAAATGAAAAATGTTTTTAGAATTCAGTATGGTGATAGAATTGATCCAAGGTTATTTTTGGTTGAATTTGAAAATATCAAGAAGAAACCCAATGAGTGTGTGCAAGACTTCAATACATGGTTCAACAAGACCATGATGTGGCTTCTCAAAATTATAAGGCCTAGTGGTAGAATGTGATTGATCAAATACTCTCATGCCTTTGATAATAAGGTTCCATACTACTTGAGGAACAAGGCTCCCACTAACCTAAGGTTGGCATTTAATATGGCCATCCAAATTGAGAATAACATAAAGGCTATGGGTAAGCCCTAGAACAAGTGGATTGATATAAAGTTAGTTAATATGGAAAAAAACATAGTCCATAGAGATAGCCAAGTTTGAAGAGACTATTAAAACTTTGGCTTCCACTATCAAGGAGATGTCCTACAAGCTAGCTAGAGCTAAGAAGGGGATACCTCATTGGTCTATAAGTCAAGAGAGATCCAAATCCAAATAAATCACAAGGAAGGCCTACTTTCCATAATCGAGACAACGTTAGAGGAAAGAGGCCTACACATAATGAAATAATGGATAGAAATTAGAATATAGGAACTAGGAAAGAAGTGCCTAATTCGTTAAATGCCAAAGTTAATGCTATAAATTATGATGTTGGCATTGATTGGTCTAATAAATGCTTCCTTATATATCCCCAATGTGATACTATTGAAGAAACTAATGGAGATATAGATGATATTGAATATGCATTTGATGATGACAAGATTTTGATGTTCACTTATCAAGTCTCTCGAACAAAGATGTCTACCTCCACATAATTGATGAGTGCTAATATTGTTGATCAGTTTTGGACTACAGTACAAAAGGTATGTGTCCCAACTTGAAAATTTGCTTGTGATGTTAATATGGCACAAGCATATGAATTTTGCAATCATGATTTTGAGTTTTAAGATCATTGATGATTAAGAAATATAATGGGGGAATTATGTTAGTTGAAGACATGTAGTTGCTAATTAATATAATAATTTCCCAAGAGAAACAATATTACTTGAGAATCAAGTATCAACATGATACTCCTCAAGACACTACACCTACAAATCCAAGGGTAGGGGATATAAGTAAGGAAGTTAAGAAAGCTACAACAGTCCCAAATTCATCCAAACTAGCACCTATTTCTCAAGCTGCTAAACCCAGAGGGTTTTTAGCTAATAATAAAATTCCCTTGCTATTTACTATCCCTAAGGGTGTGAATGATATTAGAAATAATCCACCTCTGAAAACTACTGTAAAAAATTCCAATTCATCCCAACCTACACCACTTCAGACATTAAGTGATTGCATTCTAGCTAAAGATGATGTCACCCTTCCACCTTGTACTCCTCTTCCTCATTATAGCATATGTGATATAGCCCAAGTGTTGAGCCAGCTGAAAATCACCGTGTCACTTGTTGAGTTATTATGAACACTTGAACATAGGAAGAGGGCATTTGAGTATTTGGAATTTGTTGAGAAGTCTTCTGCAAATGAGATTGATTTACCCCAAACACCCTTAGAAAGTGATGAAGAATCAGGAGAGGTTGTTAAACTAGTCTTGGAGGTGTAATTGGGGATTTTATTAGAAGAACATCAACTAAAAGTGGATCTATTTTATATAATCATGTTGATCAATGGTCTAATTGTTTACAACTACATGTTTGATTCCATATCTTCTTGAAATGTGATGACCTTAGGTGTCCTAAATGAGCTTGGAATAAAGATTACACTATCCTTTAGCAAGTGTTATGCCATGGATTCACGAGAGGTTCTAGTTATTGGGTAAGTTAAAGATTTGATAGTGTAGTTGACAGTGCATGCAAGTAAGTATTTGAATATGGATGTAGCAATTGTGTACTACCAACCTAAATGGGGTATGTTGTTGTCACTTAAATGGGATAATAGCCTGGTTGGAAGTATACAAATGGACTTGTCTTGTGCCATCATTCCATTGGGAGGTAAGATGGTCAAACTTCATAGGGAGCCAAAGATGTTGCATATAGTTGAAGATCCAAAACATGCCCTAAATGAAGTGATCTACACAGATGTTGATCTTGTAAATTTTGTTGGGAATATTCATGATGATGAATATCTTACTATTCTTGATGCTAGGTTTGACAATGAAGTGTTGTAGTTTTGATAATTTCATTGGATGAAGCTTACTCCAATCTGTAAATAGATTTGGGGTTATCTTCTATGCCCCCAATAATGAGTGTTTTTAGTTTTCTTCCAAGCCATATTTTGAGTGCACAAATGACATTGATAATTATGAGGCACTCCTTGGTACTCACTTGATTTCAGTAGAGAAACAAGTTTATGTTTAGCTGATGAAGAAGTACCAAGTTTGCTTAGCTTGTTATTATCTAGATTTGATAACATATTGAAAGGATTTATTTTGAAATGTCATCTCATTATAGCTTATTAGCATTACCATTAGGCAAGTGCAAAGACTGGTTTACTTCAACATGGCCATTAAGCTACTAGAAAACTTCTAGAAATTATGGGATGATGAGATTCTGGAGCTGCTAGTTCATGAAAAACATTTGAAACATTTCCTTGACTAAGATCGTGACTATGCATGTATTGTATGGTGTATATTTTTGTCCTTATGCTATTTTTTTCTCGTATACGTTGGACCTTGTTTATATAATTCCTTTCATGTGTATTTTTATGTGTTCATTTTTAGATCCTCTTGATCTATTTTTGCCAGTCTATTTTATTTTGTTGAGCCTTCATGAGTGTTTGCTAAAATGTTGCTAAGGTTTTGACTGTATGGCCCAATGGATTTTCACTTGGTCTTCTATTATGTGGTTCTTTGTACACCCACATAGAGTGTACATACCTAGGTGAGAGCCAATGTTGGTTCTCTAATAGGCACCTTGAATTTATGTCATTTTCTATTGAGAGAACACATCACACATATTGAAGTCTACATAGAAGGCATTAGTTAAAAGGGCAAACACAAATGAGAACACAATAGGGATTTAATATATATAGTTAGGTATCCTACATGGAAGGATGTAATCCCACGTGGACCTACGTGGTAGCAAAGAGACACGCAGTAGCATACAACAAAAACACCATGAAAATTTCTATGTGGATGGAGGGAAATAAAATGAAGTTTGAATTTTTTTCAACATATGACCACATGGCAGATTGGCAAAACTCTGAAGTCAATATGTATTTTGACCAAGTGTAAAATAGGTCCCAAGGTTATGACATAAGTATAAGAGGCTAAAATCAATTATGTTTGGGGGGTAAAAAGGACCATGAGAAGTATCATGATGGAAAAAAATTGAAATAAAAAAATAGTGAAATGACAATGTGCAAATTGCACTCCCATCCCTGAAACCTATAATGGTAAAGAACATAAGCATGGTAAAAGTAGAGTTGTTGACTGCAGTTCAACCAACCTCCCAAATTGTAAATTACAATTTATTTTTACACCTCTAGATCCTGAAGCAAATGGTAGATCATAGTATTCGGTGGAAAGGGGAAAGTGAATTGCAATTTTTAATCAAACAATTTGCAAATTATTGTGTCATTTCTAGATTCTAGTAAAGAGAAAGAAAGTAATGGGTGGGAAAAAAGATAATACATATGAAAAAAGAATGCAAAATCTAATCTAGTTGGCATTGAGGTAATACATCTACTATGAAGGAAGTTATAATAAGTCAAGCTACACTAGATCATCCATTCATTGGTTCATAAGAGACCAATCATAGAGTTGATGATGTAAATGAGCTAGGAGTGATAAATTTATGGACTTCTAGAAGCTATTACTGATGGTCTACTTCTTGATATGGAATCCATGTCTTGGCAAGTGTGACGTCAGTAAATGGATGGAGATTATTTTCTTCTAATGTGAATATAAGCAAATTTAATGATCTCATTCATCAAAAGAGAGAATGTGAATAAAGGAAATATTGGAAATTAAAGTAATCCCTTACAAGTGGCATGAGTTTTTCGAAAGGACTAACCAATTTACTGTTGGTGTGATTTGGGCACAAATTTTCTTGATCTACTTTATGGATACATAGGTATGGTACTAAATACTATCATATACAGTTGAAGCCTTAGTAGGATTATTTTCCCATCTTGGAGACATTTAGAATATGAAACAGCTAAGGCTCTGGTTTAAGTTCTTTGCTAGTGCTTTTAAATTCACTTTGATTCTAGAAGAACCATTATTCAAAACCAAGGGGAATCTAATATAAAAATTAAGGGATTCTATCAAATGTTTTCATCTTAGATATGGTTTTTGAACATAGTATAAGAAAATAGAGTCTAATCAAGTTAAAATAGGAAGGTTTTCTCTAATTTAGAATGAAATTTTGAGGAGTTTTTGAGAAGAGAATATTGTCAATGACTTGGGGGTGGAATTTTTGGAGGTTCCACCAATCTCCTAGAATGTATGTGTCATACAATTGCTATGCTTGTTGCTTTGTAATTAATTTTTTCTTTCCTTAGGTCAAGCTAAGGAACTAGAAGATTCTAGTTGTTATTTGCATTGTAGCAACTATGGCTATATGTGAATTTCATCTTGAACTTAGAAATAAAGAAATAAGTTGTACCCACAATCATGGGATTAGAACTGTAAATTTTTTGGCTTTGATGTAGGGAAACCATTTCAATCTTGTGAGTGAAGGAGAAGCAATACAAGTTTTCATCAGAAGGTGCTTCATATCCAAATGCATTATTTAAATAGAGAAAGTTTTTTTAGTTGATACATCAAGTTGAGAAAAAGTAGGTTTCTAAGAATCTTCTATAGGATGCTTCACTAGACCAGGTTGTAGGAATGGAGTTAAGTTGAAAAATCTAAAAAATTTCAAGTTCTAAGAATTATAGATGAGACCCCATGGTACTTGCGAAATTTTAGTGGGAAAAGCAATTTGAAAAATGCAAGTCTCCAAAATATAGGTACAAATTATGGTCAAATCTCTTAAATCCACCAGTCAAAGCTAGAGGAGAAAAAGTTAACTCAAGAAGAACTTTAGGAAGAATTGGAGGAGAAATTCAATTTTGCAATTCTGCACTTGTGCAAATTAATAAATTGCACCTAGATCTCCCAAACCCCCAAGTGAACACCAGTCAATATGGGGTCCCAATGCAAATGGGAACTTTCAAGGCCATTTGTAATTTTTTAAAGTTGCAAAATTACAAATTGCAGTTGGAGTTCCCATTTACATTATGGAAGCTTTTTTAGGGAAACAAGAACCCCAAGTGAAATTTAGAATTTGTAATTTTATAAAATTACAAATTATAGTTGGAGTTTCAAATTCCCTAAGAGGAATTTTTTAGGGAAATGGGAACCCCAACTGCAATTTATAATTTTTTAAAAATACAAATTACAATTTATGGGAACACTCCATGGGAACTCCACCTACAAATTTCAATTCTGTAATTTACAATTCTAAAATTTGTAAAGGAATCTTTCCAGGGGGATTACAACTGTGAATTGTAACCTTGCAATTTACAATTCTTCAATTTTCAAACTAAAAAATTGCTATTGACCTTTGGATTTCTGCAATACAAGGGAATTTCAAAACTAAAAATGGGTCTAGAATTTTTCCTAAACAAGGAAATTTGCAAATTTGCAAAAGTGGCCAAAATTTCCCCAAAAGGACAAAAAGTGAAAAATAATGCATTTATACATTAAAAGATGTGGAGTTAACCCTAAAAGGTAAATTTGAAAAAATCAAAGGTGCAGAAGGCAAAATGTGAAAAAGCAAGTTGGAGCCAAAAATCAAAACAATAAAATAACCTATGTTTTTGTATTTTTCATTAATTTTATTGTTTAAGCACCACGTGGGAGAAATATTTTAGGTATGTAAATTCAAGGTGGGCCATTCCAAAGTAGATTTTTCTAATGGCCATGGGTATGGAGTGATTTAATGCCATCATTACGAGACCAAGTTATTCTTTGGTGTGCACAAGGGGAAGGGTAGCTATTAAGAAGATTCTATATTTGCAAATGAGTGGTCAAAGCACATCTCTAGGCAGTTGCATAAAAAGAAATGGGGTTTTTTTTGCCTCCACCACAAATATTCTCTTTTCATCTCAAGTAAAAGGCATCTCCAGCCAAGAAATCAAAGTTTAGGTTGTAAATCTTCATCATTCCCTATGGAGTTAGTTACAATAATCATTTTTCATGCAACTGGATGAAGATTCTAGGCATGACAACGAATATTTCCTAGTTAAAATCATCTTGGAAAAATTAGAGGGCTATTTTGCAATTTTCCAAATTGTACCCCACATTCCTAGATTTGAAAAGTGGAAAAATATATAAATAGATGGTTTATCTTCTATTCTAAGGTTGTTGTTGTTGGTCTTTATTTTTCTCTCCAAGTATTGCTCTTCCAAATTTTGGGATCATTATTGTGTACATTTTGTCTCTCTTGCTAAGGTGGCTTCAGTTGTACAACCATTAGTAAGATTCGATAGCATGTCTATATATCTCCCCTTCCTAACATGGAGAAAATCCACCATGCTTGTCTCCATGGCACCATTTTGAAGCATTGATGTATGTAATATTTTATTTCAAGATGATGGAAAATACTTGTGATAACTCCCGAACCAAAACAGGTTGAACCTTGTCCCCGCTTAGTGTGAGTGCACAAGTATTTTATTAATTTCAAAAAATCAAGTACATAAGGGTGCCTTTACTCCGTTAACCCTTTTACAATGCAAACATGGATTTATATAGTTTTTACCAATGACCGGTAAAAAAAACTAATCATATAACCAACTAAATACGGGAAAACAACCCGTAAAGTAATTCTAATTAATAAATATAAAACATTAAAACTACCTAATAATTAAACTAAGTTTATTTTATGGGGGTGTCTTTATTAAAAGATGCATGCCCCATTTACAATAATTATTTATTACCTACCAAAAATCTAACCTAACGTTAAGAGTTTGGAACACGTCGTAACATACCCCCCTATGATCCAAAGTCAGGGCTTTGGACACATACCAAGCTTTTTTCTAAATTTTTAAAATTTGATTCTGTCAAGGGGTTTTGTGAAGATATCAATTGTCTGATCGGTAGTTGGGCAATATATTGGATCAAGAGTTTTATTTGCCACCAGCATTCACAGATAATGGTATTTGACATCCATATGTATTGTTTTGGCATGAAACACTAATCTCTTGGACATCTTGATTGCACTCTGATTATCAATGTATAACTGTGTAGGAGCAAATTGAGAAACCTGAAGATCTTCAAGAATATGACGAAGGCAAACAATTTCACTAAAAGCATCCCATGCTGCAATATACTCTAATTCTATTGATGAATTTGCCATTGTATCCTGCTTCTCACAACACCAAGCAATGGCAGCTGAACCCATATGCATAGTGTATCTTGTGGTTGACACTCTGTCATCCACACATTGGCCAAAATTTGCATCACAATATCCATCAAGTTTGAAGTTCTTGTTGCGGCATTATTCAAGGCCATATGTTTTCATTCCCTGAAGGTAACGAAGTACTCATTTTGCTGTATGCCAATGAATTTCTCTAGGCTCATGCATAAACCTAGATAAAATTCCAACTGAAAATGAAATATCGAGCCTGGTAGTCATCAAGTATATCAAACCTCCCACCAATTGTCTATATGTGGTGCCATCAAAAAAGGCACTGCTATCATCCTTAAAAAATTTCAAGTTACATTCCATGGGAGTGAGGGCAGGTTTGCAATCACTCATGCCAAACCTCTCTAATAACTCAGAAATATAATTAGTTTGTGAAATGAAAATACTATGCTCTTTTTGAGTTACCTCTATGCCTAGATAGTAGTGAAGAAGTCCAAGATCTGTCATCTCAAACCCATCTTTTAATTCCTTCTTCATAGACTTGTTATGATTTTCATCATTACCTGTAATAAGCAAGTCATCAACATAGAGAACTAATATCACCACTTTCTTACCTTGCACTGGAAAATAGAGAGTATCATCTAATTCACTATGATGAAAACCAATGGATTTTAATTATGAATCCATTTTCTCATACCAAACCCTGGGTGCCTGTTTGAGCCCATACAAAGCTTTTGTCAATTTACACACTTTGTGTTCAGCACCCACCTGTTCAAAATCCTAAGGTTGTTTCATATAGACTTCTTCCTATAAATCACCATTTAAAAAGGCACTTTTAACATCCAATTGATGTACTTTCCAACCATTTTGTGTTGTTAAGGCAAGTACCATACGAATAGTGTCCCATTTGGCAGTTGGTGCAAATGTTTCCTCATAGTCAATACCTTCTTGTTGCGCATATCCTTTTGCAACAAGTCGTGCCTTATGTTTATCAATGGAGCCATCTGATTTATACTTAGTCCTATAAACCCATTTACCCGATGGGTTTAACAAGTGGAGGAGGATCAACTAAAACCCATGTATTATTGTTAAGTATGGAATCATACTCACATTTCATTGCCTGTTGCCAAACATATTCAGTAGATGCCTCCTCAAAAGTGGATGGCTTAGTGGAAGAAGTAGTAACAACCATAGCATAGTTTACCTATTTTCAAGAATTCTTGGGCCCTATTAAACCAACTTCATCTACTATCAAGTCAGAAAAAGTATTTTGAGCCCATTTTGGATACTTAGACAAATTATTCAAATTAGGGACTCCAAAATTCTCATTAGGTGCATTATTTGATGGGGGACTTAAAGAATTTTCAACAATTTCTAAGTCATCAACCTGTGAACTTGTAGATGAAGGAGAGGAAAGTGAAGGACTTTGAGTCTCATACCATAAATTCGAAGAGTTATCCCCATTATTCAAACCCTTATCTCTTTTTGTATTTTTCCTCTCTAATCTATCAAGTTGAAAATCAATCTCTGTAGTGTTCACAGTCCCAAACTCATCAAATATTACATTGACTCATTATGAATTGTTAGGTTGTGGAGCTAAAAGATTCACCAAAATGCAAATTGGAGGAGGTTGCTGAGTTGCAGAGCAACCGATGTTAGTTTGATCAACCGATGTCGGTCATATCTAGTTCCAGAGCAATTGACATCAGTCAAGAGTCGATCGACGTCGGTCATCTCCAGATAGACAGGGACCGATGTTGGTCGCCTGTGCATTCTAAAACTGTTTGTTACATGAACAGTTAGTTTGTTGAACAGCTAGTTTGCATGTAAAGATTAATTTTAGTCTTGAGTTGTGAAGTCTAATTATTGTTTGTATGAGATCTATTTAAGAGACTCATGGGTCTGTATTATAATTAAGGACAAGGAAAAGATCCTTGCAATTGTAAGATCTAGGTTTACAGGTGTGCAAAACCAAGTTGATTTGCAGGTTGTGCAAGATCAGGTTAGATCTACATGGTAAGTAAGATCATTTGATTTGCAAGTTGTTGCAAGTTCAAGGGAGATCTACTTGAAGTACTTTGAGTACTTGTGGACTGGCAGTATTGTTACTGACTAGTGGAGGTGAATAACAACTCTGTGTTTGAGTTGTTTGTTATGACTGTAATTGAGAGAGAGAACTCTTGAAGGAGATTATTGTATGCCCTAGAGGTGTGGGACCCCTAGAGGCGTGGGAAGAGTGTGGCATCTTCATTGTATTTTCTTTCTGGATGAGTTGATTACAATTGTGTATTGTCTCTCAAATTTTGTGTTGTTTCTAATTTCTAGTTACTTGTGATTCTGGTTTAATTCTATGTTTAGTTGCTTGCAAAGGTAATCAATTGTGCTCCTAATCCTGACAAATTGGTGTCAGAGCTTTGTGTTTTAAGATCCTGACAAAGTGGTATCAGAGCCAGGTTGCTGGTTTATGAAGTGATACCACTAACAAGTGGTATCAGAGCTAGGGTTGCAGGGTCACAGAGCCTAGTTCGGAGTAGGTTTGTGTTTGATTACAGGTCACTCTCAGGGGTTTCTGATTGAGTGGGAGTAAAGCAATGGCAAAAGAAAGTAAGCTAAGAATAGAAAATTTTGATGGCAAGAATTATCAATTATGGAGGATGTAGATAGAAGATTATCTATATCAGAAAGATCTGTACTTACCATTGGGTGGGATTGCATGCAAGCCCACATATATGAAAGATGAAGAATGGAAGGTTCTTGATCAGAAGGCTCTGGGAACTATAAGGTTGAGCCTGGCATTTTTTGTGATTTCCAACTTATCACAGGCTAAGACAATGATAGAGTTAATGGGATCTTTGGTAAATTTATATGAAAAACCCTCAGCTTCGAATAAGGTATTTCTTATGAAGCAGTTATTTAATTTGCAAATGTTGGAAGGTGGATCTGTACATAGTCATCTTAGTGATTTCCATGGATTAGTAAATCAGTTAGTTTTAGTCAATATTTTTTTTGATGATGAAATTAAGGCTCTCTTAATCTTATGCTCATTACCTAAAAGTTGGGATAGTTTGGTAATGGAAGTTAGTAATAATGCGTCTGCTTCAAATATCTTGAAAGTGGATGATGTTGTTAGTGTAATCTTGAATAAAGAAATTTGCAGGAAAAGCACAGGTGAATCATCAGGGAATGCTTTAAGTGTTGAAAGCAGGGGAAGGCAAAGAGAGAAGATCGAGCAAGGGAAATCAAGGTCAAAGATAGGTAGGAGATCCAAATCTAGGTATGGCAGACTAATCTACTAGAATTGTGGAAAGGCAGGACACATAAAGAAAGATTGTTGGTTGGTTGAAGATCAGCATGAAGGAAATGAAGAAGCAGATGTTGTAGATATTATTGCACAAGATGCTCTAGTATGTTACTTGGATAAAGTGGAATCTTGGGTTTTAGATTCTAGTTCCTCTTTCCATGCAACCCCAAATAGAGCATCTTTTCATGATTATGTCCAAGGGGACTTTGGAGAGATTTATTTAGGGGATGGTAAGCCTTGTCAAATGGTTGGCAAAAGGAAAGTGCAGTTGAAATTGTAGATGGGAAACACATGGGTGTTGAAGGAGGTCATGCATGTCCTAGTCCTGAATCAGAATTTGATTTTTGTTGGAAATTTGGGTGATGAGGGATGCACAGTAACTCTCACACCAAACTCTTGGAAAGTTACCAAGGGTGCACTTATTTTAGCAAGAGGTAAGAAAGTAAGTACTCTTTATCTATCTACTTGTATTACTGATTCTCTTTTTGGTTTATCTACTTCAGATGTAGATGTGGAGATGTGGCTTCGTAGGCTTGGTCACATGAATAAGAAGGAGATGCATGTTCTTGAGTCAAAGGGTAAGATTTCAGATCCGGATAGCATAGATAGAGATTTCTATAAGCAACAGAAAAAAGTGAGGTTTCTTGAAACACATGCTACAAGAAAGGATCGGGTCTATTTCACAAAAAGGAAATCTGATGTTTTTGACAAGAACAGGAAAGCCTTGGTGTTTAAGGAGAAGATGACAGATAGAGATCAGTCACAGAGGCTAAATAATTTTGAGCAAGGTAGTTTGAACAAGGTTTTGATTCAAAGTAAGCTCACGGGTAAAAAGTCATCACTCACAAGAAAAAATAGGTACCAACATCGATCAGGGGGATCTGACATCGAACAGGCAGGTACTGACGTCAGTCATGTGCAGACTAGAGTCGGTGGTGTTAAGCAAGTGGAGACTGACGTCAATCATGGAACTGACATTAGCAGTTAGGTCAGTCACATGGAACTAATGTCGATCGGATGTAGACTGGGAGGTTATCGACATCGGTCACTGAAACAAATTTTGGTTGGACAGCAAGCTATCAAGGAGTCTCAGATGCCCATGAGGAGGATTAAAAGAGTAAGTAAGCCTCAAATTCGTTGTTCTCCTTCTTTAGACTACTTGTTGCTCACTGATGGTCAAGAGCCAAGAAGTTTTAAAGAAGTAGAGTAGGTAGAATCCATGAAACAGTGGGAGCATGGCATGAATTAGTTGGAAGAGAACCAAATGGGATATTTGGTAGAGTTGCCAGCTAGAGAGAAAGCATTGAAAGATGAATGGATTCCCAAGTTAAAGAAGAGAGAGAATGGACACATGAGACAGAAGGCCAGGGTATATGGTCTTGAGCAAGCTGTAAGACAATGGAAGTTTAACCATTATGTTTCCTTTATCAGGTTGGATAATATTAGCTACATTATCTTGTTACTATATGTTGTGTGTATGCTTGTTGTAGGGTCACACATACAGGGAGTTTTTGAGCTAAAATAAAGTTAGTTCAGAGGTGTGTCATGAAGAATCTGGGAGCAACAAGATTCTTTAACATGAGTATTCCTAGATACAGGGAAGATCACAAGTTAATGTTGTCTCAAGATGATTATGTGAATAAGGTAGTGGTGAGGTTCAAGATACGAGATGCAGAACCAGTTTTCACACCTATGGATGGATAGTTCATAGAATAGTGTCCCAATTCACATGATGAGGTTTAGTACATGTGTACTAGACCTGAGTTTGCCCAAGCAGTGGGTGTTGTCAGAGAGTTTGGGGTCAATTCAAAAAAAAAGCACTAGAAAGTAGTTCAGTGGATTCTCAGGTATCTGAGAGGGACTAGCAACAGGTATACATGTGATGCAAGGTCAAGGACTTCTCTACATGGGTATGTAGAATTAGATGTGGCAAGGGACTTGGATGATAGGTGTAGCACCACAGGTTGTGTGGTGGTTGGTCTTCAAGATTGAACTTGACGAGGGATAAAATCTAAGAAAAAAATTAGATGATGTATAGGTACAGGTACAGGTGCAGCTATTTATCTCCAAGTGGGAAATTGTTAGGTTGTGGAGCTAAAAGCTTCACCAAGATGCAAATTGGAGGAGGTTACTGAGTTGCAGAGCAACCAACGTCAGTCTGATTAATCGACGTTAGTCATATCCAATTCTAGAGCAACTGACATCAGTCAGGAGTCGGTCAATGTCAGTCATCTCTAGATAGACATGGACCAACGTTAGTCGCCTGTGCATTCTAAAACTGTTTGTTACACGAACAATTAGCTTGTTGAATGGCCAGTTTGCGTGTAAAGATTAATTTTAGTCTTGAGTTGTGAAGTCTAATTATTGTTTGCATGAGATCTATTTAAGAGACTCATGGGGTTGTATTGTAATTAAAGATAAGGAAGAGATCCATCCAATTGTAAGATCTAGGTTTGTAGGTGTGCAAAACCAGGTTGATCTGTAGGTTGTGCAAGATCAGGTTAGATCTACATCAAGTTGTTTTAAGTTCAAAGGAGATCTATTTGAAGTACTATGAGTACTTGTGGACTAGCAGTATTGTTACTGACTGGTGGAGGTGAACAACAACTCTGTGTTTGAGTTGTTTGTTGTGACCGTAATTGAGAGAGAGAACTCTTGAAAGAGATTATTGTACGTCCTAGAGGTGTGGGAGCCCTAGAGGTGTGGGAAGAGTGTGGCATCTTCATTGTAATTTCTTTCTAGATGAGTTGAATATAATTGTGTATTATCTCTCAAATTTTGTGTTATTTTTGATTTCTAGTTACTTGTGATTCTGGTTTAATTCTGTGTTTAGTTGCTTGCAAAGGTAATCAATTGTGCTCCTAATCTTGACAAATTGGTGTCAAAGATTTGTGTTCTAAGATCCTCACAAAGTGGTATCAGAGCCGGGTTGCTGGTTCATGAAGTGATACCACTGACAAGTGGTATCAGAGCTAGGGTTGCAGGTTCACAGAGTCTGGTTCAGAGTAGGTTTGTGTTTGGTTATAGGTCACTCTTAGGGGATTTTGATTGAGTGGGAGTATAGCAATGGCAAAAGAAAGTAAGCTAAGAATGGAGAAGTTTGATTGCAAGAATTATCAATTATGGAGGATGTAGATATAAGATTATTTGTATCAGAAAGATCTATACTTACCATTGGGTGGGGTTGCATGCAAGCCCACAGATATGAAAGATGAAGAATGGAAGGTTCTTGATCGGAAGGCTTTGGGAACTATAAGGTTGAGCCTGGCATTGTCTATGATTTCCAACTTATCACAGGCTAAGACAATGATAGAGTTAATGGGATCTTTGGCAAATTTATATGAAAAACCCTCAGCTTTGAATAAGGTATTTATTATGAAGTAGTTATTTAATTTGTAAATGTTGGAAGGTGGATCTGTACCTAGTCATCTTAGTGATTTCCATAGATTAGTAAATCAGTTAGTTTCAGTCAATATTGTTTTTGATGATGAAATTAAGACTCTCTTAATCTTATGCTCATTACATAAAAGTTGGGATAGTTTGGTAATGGCAGTTAGTAATAATGTTTCTGCTCCAAATATCTTGAAAGTGGATGATGTTGTTAGTGTAATATTGAATAAATAAATTTTCAAGAAAAGCACAGGTGAATCATCAGGGAATGATTTAAGTGTTGAAAGCAGGGGAAGGCAAAGAGAGAAGATCAAGCAAGGGAAATCAAGGTCAAAGATAGGCAGGAGATCCAAATCCAGGTATGGCAGAGTAATCTACTGGAATTGTGGAAAGGCAAGACACATAAAAAAAGATTAATGGTTGGTTGAAGATCAGCATGAAGGAAATGAAGAAGTAGATGTTGCAGATATTGTTGCACAAGATGCTCTAGTATGTTCCTTGGATAAAGTGGAATCTTGAGTTTTAGATTCTGGTGCCTCTTTCCATGCAACCCCAAATAGAGCATCTTTTCATGATTATGTCCAAGGGGACTTTGGAGAGATTTATTTAGGGGATGGTAAGCCTTGTCAAATGGTTGGTAAAGGGAAAGTGTAGCTAAAATTGTAGACGAGAAACACATGGGTGTTGAAGGAGGTCGTGCATGTCCCAATCCTGAAGCAGAATTTGATTTCTGTTGGAAAGTTGGGTGATGAGGGATGCACAGTAACTCTCACAACAGACTCTTAGAAAGTTACCAAGGGTGCACTTGTTTTAGCAAGAGGTAAAAAAGTAGGTACTCTTTATCTATCTACTTGTATTACTGATTTTCCTTCTAGTTTATCTACTTCAGATGTAGATGCAGATATGTGGCTTCATAGGCTTGGTCACATGAATAAGAAGGGGATGCATGTTCTTGAGTCAAAGGGTAAGAGTTCACATCTGGATAGCATAGATCGAGATTTCTGTAAGCAATAGAAGAAAGTGAGGTTTCTTGAAATGCATGGTATAAGAAAGGATCGTGTCTCTTGCACAAACAGGAAATCTGATGTTTTTATTAAAATGTTAGAATAACCCCTACCTTATGATGATTGCATTTGAACACACCAGACCCATGGTTACTTGAAAAATCTTCTTTGGGGTGGCCCACCTTGATCTTGCAAACCTATAGTATTTCTCCCATAGAGGTGTTTAAATAGAAAAATCAATGGAAAATGCAAAAATTAGGTCATTTTTACTTTTTTTATTTTTGGCTCCAATATGCTTTTCAACACTTTGTATTTTTCACATTTGCTTTTTTCAAATTTGCTTTTTGGGTTAATTCTACATAAATCACATATATATCAAAATTTGTCTATCTACTACAATCACATGCAACTAGTATGTTATATCAAAACTTTAAATTATAATATTTCTCACTAATCTCAGGTCACCAACCATCATATCTCCATATGCTCACCCATCGAGCATGGTATCTCCATCTACTCATCCCATGAGTACCTCATCTATCGATGGTCTCCCTACTAATGGGAAGCCAAGAGTCACCACTCATACACGTTGTGAGCTTCTCCTCAGAAGTGCCTCTATCAACTAGCTATGTCTTGGACTGACTATCAGGTGATCCTATGTAAATTTATAATCAATGTGAAGATCAAAAATTGTTATCACCAAATAAAGGTGGATAATGGAGGATGTGAAATAATTATAGATTCATTAACAAGAAAAGCCTTGGTGTTCAAGGAGAAGATGATGAATAGAGATCAGTCACATGGGCTAAATAATTTTGAGCAGGGTAGTTTGAACAAGGTTTTGATTCAAAGTAAGCTCATAGGTAAAAAGTCATCACTCACAGGAAAACACAGGTACCAACGTCAATCAGGGGGAACTAATGTCGAACAGGTAGGTACCAACATTAGTCATGTGTAGACCAGAGTCAGTGGTGTCAGCCAGGTGGAGACTGATGTCGATCATGAAACTAATGTCAGCAGTCAGGTCAGTCACATGAAACTGATGTCAGTCAGATGTAGACTGGGAGGTGATTGGCATCGATCACTGAGATGGATTTTGGGTGGATAGTAAGCTGTCAAGGAGTCTCAAACGCCCATGAGGAGGACTGAAAGGGTAAGTAAACCTAAA
This sequence comes from Torreya grandis, assembly GCA_037957365.1. Classification (NCBI taxonomy): domain Eukaryota; kingdom Viridiplantae; phylum Streptophyta; class Pinopsida; order Cupressales; family Taxaceae; genus Torreya; species Torreya grandis. The sequence continues at coordinate 686,951 of JARHVA010004595.1, forward strand.
ATTCATTGTTTCTCTTCTTTAGACTACTTGTTGCTCACTGATGGTCAAGAACCAAGAAGTTTTAAAGAAGCAGAGCAGGTAGAATCCAGGAAACAGTGGGAGCATGGCATGAATTCTTTGTTAGAGAACCAAACAAGAGATTTGGTAGAGTTGCCAGGCAGAGAGAAAACACTAAAAGATGAACTGATTCCCAGGTTAAAGAAGAGAGAGAATGGACATGTGAGACAGAAGGCCAGGGTATATGGTCTTGAGCAATCTACAGGACAATGGAGGTTTAACCATTGTGTTTCCTTTACCAAGTTGGATAATATTAGCTACATTATCCTATTACTGTATGTTGTGTGTATCCTTGTTTTAGGGTCACACATGCAGGGAGTTTCTGAGCTAAAGGTAAAGTTAGTTCAGAGGTGTGTCATGAAGAATCTGGGAGCAGCAAGATTCTTTGCCATGAGTATTCCTAGAGACAGGGAAGATCACAGGTTGATGTTGTCTCAATATGACTTTGTGAATAAGGTAGTGGCGACATTCAAGATGTAGGATGCAAAATCAGTTTACACACCTATGGATGGACAGTTCACATAACAATGTTCCAATTCACATGATGAGGTTAAGTACATGTGTACTAGACCTAAGTTTGCCCAAGCAATGGGTGTTTTCAGAGAGTTTGGGGTCAATCCAAAAAAAAAGCACTAAAAAGTGGTTCAGTGGATTCTCAGGTATCTGAGAGGGACCAACAGTAGGTATACATGTGATATAGGGTCAAGGACTTCTCTACATGGGTATGTAGAATCAGATGTGGCAAGGGACTTGGATGACAGGTGTAGCACCATAGGTTGTGTGGTGGTTGGTCTTTAAGATTGAACTTAAAGAGGGATACAAGCCAAGAAACAAAATTAGATGATGTATAGGTATAGGTGCAGCTATTTATCTCCAAGTGGGAGATTGTTAGGTTGTGGAGCTAAAAGCTTCACCAAGATGCAAATTAGAGGAGGTTGCTGAGTTACAAAGCAATCGATGTCGGTCTGATCAACCGATGTCGGTCATATCTAGTTCCAAAGCAATCGACATGGGTCAGGAGTCAGCTGACGTTGGTCATCTCCAAATAGATAGGGACTGACGTTGGTTGCCTGTGCATTCCAAAACTATTTGTTACATGAATAGTTAGTTTATTGAATGGCCAGTTTGCATGTAAAGATTAATTTTAGTCTTGAGTTGTGAAGTCTAATTATTTTTTGCATGAGATCTATTTAAGAGACTCATGGGGTTATATTGTAATTAAGGACAAGGAAGAGATCCTTCCAATTGTAAGATCTAGGTTTGCAGGTGTGCAAAACCAGGTTGATCTATAGGTTGTACAAGATCAGGTTAGATATACATGGTAAGTAAGATCATTTGATTTGTAGGTTGTTGCAAGTTCAAGGGAGATCTACTTGAAGTAATTTGAGTACTTGTGAACTGGCAGTATTCTTACTAATTGGTGGAGGTGAACAACAACTCTGTGTTTGAGTTATTTGTTGTGACTGTAATTGAGAGAGAGAACTCTTGAAGGTGATTATTGTATGCCCTAGAGGTGTGGGAGCCCTAGAGGTGTGGGAAGAGTGTGGCATCTTCATTGTATTTTCTTTCTGGATGAGTTGAATACAATTGTGTATTGTCTCTCAAATTCTGTGTTGATTTTTATTTCTAGTTACTTGTGATTCTGGTTTAATTTCATGTTTAGTTGCTTGCAAAGGTAATCAATTGTGCTCCTAATCCTAACAAATTGGTGTCAGATCTTTGTGTTTTAAGATCCTAACATGAATTTTCTTGAATCCTGTGCAAGCAAATGAAACCCCTTTTTATCTTCAGAATAACCAAGAAAGATGCATTTTTGACTTCATGGTTCCAACTTAGTTCTATGTTTAATAGGAACCAAAGCAAAACAAACACATCTAAACACTTTCAAGTGTTTAACTTTGGGTTTAAACCCATACCATGCCTCATATGGAGTTTATCCCAAAAGTGCAACTGTGGGGGACCTATTTCTCAAATACATTGCAGTACCAATAGCTTTGGCCCAAAACTTATCATTAAGTATTTTATAGTGCAACATGGCATGTGTTGTGCCCTCTAAAGTTCTATTCATTCATTTAGATAGTCCATTTTGTTGTGGAGTATAAACATTACTATATTATTGATGAATTCCATGTTCTCGACCATAGTCTAAAAATTCATTTGAGGTATACTCACCTCCATTATTTGAACAAAGAGTGGCCAAATGTGAACCTGTTTCTTTTTTGACTAAGTGTAACCAATAAACAAACTTAGAAAAAACTTCAGATTTGCTTTTCATAAAGATTACCCAAGTCATCCTAGAAAAGTCATCAATAAACAAGACAAAGTATCTACACCCACCAATGGATGAGTTTTTTATGTCACATACATCACTATGAACTAACTGTAAACATCTGTTAGCTCTCCAAGATGACTGTTTAAGAAATTTTTCCCAATTTTTTTGCCCAAAACACATGACTCATAAGGAATACTATCTTTGTGAAAAGTGGGCAACCCATTCACCATACCATATCTCTGCAAATCCACTAAAGAGTGGATATTCAAATGTCCATAGCGGAGATGCCATAACTATTGTGTAGACATAGTACCTGTACCTATGTCAACAACTGCTACAAGTTCTATATTGGGAGGAAGCACCTTATAATGCAATCTAACCAAGTTTCCATATTCATATCCTGTATACATTTTTTTATAATCATCTTCACTGAATTGATGTAAATGAGCCCATTTTCAAGCACAATTTTATAACCTTTATTTCAAATAGTTACCAAAGAAAGTAAGTGTTTCTTCAATGTGGGAACATACCAAACATCCTCTAAGTATTTTATAGACCCATTAGGAAGAAGAAATCGAATTGAACCAAGTCCTAGTGGTGTATGCATAGACTTATCTACTAATGCAACTGGAGAGAGAGAAGCTTCCTTATAAGACCAAAATAAATCTCTCCCAAATGTCATGTGTTTGGTTGATCCTATGTCTAAAACCCATACATCTGTGAGCTCATCTCTAGCCTCATATTCAATATAATCAATGTGCCCCAAAGTAGTGAATGAAGATTCATGGGCAACATTACTAGATTCATCGTAGTCATGATCGGCATACTGAGCAGAGTTAGTCTTAGTCACTTTTTGGGGCCTCTGAATTTTATCAAAAGGAATCCTACATTGTGAGGCAATGTGACCAAATTTTCCACATCTATGACACTGAATGTCTGATCTACCTCGACCTCTGCCCCTATATGAGTTATGACTATGTCCTCAATCACTTGTTTCATGTGAATGTGATTGATTAGATTGTTGATTATTTGACTGACCCCTACCTCTATTTTAATATCTACCTCCTCTGTAACCTCGACCCCCTCTATAACTATTTCCTCTATTGTTTTGATGCCCAGATGAAGATGAACTAGGCTTTGACTCTAAAACATCAGCTTCTTCGGTTTTCTTGGATTTCTTGGGTAGAGAGAGGTCATGTTGGATGAGAAACTTAGCCAACTTATCAAAGGTGATGCTTGTGATCTTGTCAGAGACATGCAACATTTCAACAAAATTCCTATAGGACCCTGGTAGTCCTTTCAAAGCAATAGTAACTATGAGGTCATCATTTAGTTTTCCAAAGCCAGCCTTAGTGTACTTAGTATTGATATTTTTCAACTTAGACATATATTCTCCCATATCCCCATCTTCATCTAATGACAAAGTAAACAACTGCATATGAATATCTATCTTCTTATGCTTAGGTTTCTTATCATACAAATCTGACAATGTTTTCTATGCAGTGTAACTATGAGGAGAATTTTCAATATGAGCATACATATCATGAGTAAAACAACATTTAATGAGAGCTAAGGCCTTAGAATCACACAAATTGAAAATATCTAATTTAGCCTGCTCTATTGGCAATGTGGGATTTCCAATCTTAACAATATCCCATAACTCATTAAACACTAGTGAAGCCTCCATCAATCGTTTCCAATCTGAATAATTGGAAATTGTTAATCTATCACCATCTAAAAGCAAATTTTGAATTTTCAGCATTTTGAAATGAAAGTAAGTGCAGTAGAGAAATGTGTGACAAAATGCAATAAAAATGAAACAAATATCACACTCACTACACAAGACACTGCTTTTATGGGGTTTTGCACTTAACCTTTGCATAGAGTGTAAAATAAAAAACAAGTCTTTTTTATGGGTTTTGCACTTAACCACACCAAAAATCAAAGATTACACCCTTATTTCACCAAATTACAACCTTATTCCACCAATTACACCCTTATCTCACCACAACAATGCAAAAGAAATATGATTGAATTCTGCCCCTTTTTCAAAAATTTAAACAACACAATACAATAAGTGTGTGTTTTACAATATTCTAATTTAAAAAGGGAATATTCATTTTTCAAAAAAGCATATTCCAAAGGAAAAAAATAAAACTTTCTCCAAAAAGAAGGGATTTGAACCCTTGACCTCCTTTGCAAGCTTCTAACAAAATAAGCTTAACCAATTGCTCTAAGAGCATTTTCAAAACATTATACTCAAAAAATTCTACTTATACCAGATTTTTGTGTATGAGGGAAAATAAAAACAAAAATACATATGAGTAAACAAATTCAAATTTTTCCCTTTTCACAGCTTCTCTTCCAAGCTTCTCCCGTGGGACCCAGTCACAGCAAATATTTGATTAAAAAAACATTAGAAACACCAAAAATAATTGTTTGAGTTTTATTACAGTGCCAAGTTTGCTTGGGATGCCATGGCAGCTCCTGGGAAATTTTTGTTCACCTGTTCTCTCTCCTACAGGCCATACAAATCTATACAGGCTAGATAAAATGAATTTTTACTAAGTTTTTGCAGATTTTCAAGGTATGTTTTGCAAGGAATGGATTCAAAATGAAGCCTAGGCATTGAAAGGCCATACAACAGGTCGTACAAGTTCAAAAAAATTCCAAATTTTCAATTTGAATGCACAAACAGGGGTTTAATACCATTTGCAGATGTTTTAGCTATTAAGAGGCCTGAGAATGAATGGAAATAACAAAGGCAACCATGAATGAAAATTTTTAGAGGTTTTCAATAGAAAATAGGCCGTACAAATCTGATTTTGGCCAAAAAAATGAATTTAATAACATTAAAATGCTAAAAATTCATTTTTATGCCAGATGAGGTTTGAACACAAGACAATGGAGTATCAAATGATCAAAAATACTAGATTGTGGTATATGGAAAATACAGGTTTAAATGTGAATAATATTTGAAAAATTAAAATAATTTAATAATTTTTCAAACATTTAAACCAATAAAAAAATTCATTTTATATGGCATACCTTATTTCATGCCAAATGATATCACGTGAATTGATTTTTCACCTTGCTCCTTTGAATTCACCGTGCTCCCAAAATAACTATGCTCTGATACCACTGATAACTCCTGAACCAAAATAGGTTGAACCTTGTCCCCACTTAGTGCAAGTGCATAATTATTTTATTAATTTCAAAAAATCAAGTACATAAGGGTGCCTTTACTCCGTTAACCCTTTTACAATGCAAACATGGATTTATATAGTTTTTACCAATGACCGGTAAAAACAATTAATCCTATAACCAACTAAATATGGGAAAACAACCCATAAATTAATTCTAATTAATAAATATAAAACATTAAAACTACCTAATAGTTAAACTAAGTAAGTTTATTTTATGGGGGTGTCTTTACTAAAAGATGCATGCCCCATTTACAATAATTATTTATTACCTACCAAAAATCTAACCTAACGTTAAGACTTTGGAACAAGTCCTAACAACTTGCGGTTCCTAATTTTTCTTGTTAATGAAATGCAATGAGATGTTTTACATGCTATTTTTATTGGATATCTATTTTTGTGCTTATGTATGGTTATCATCTTAGGTATCGATCTGGGTTATAAACCCCTTTTACATAGATATTTGGAAATATTTTGTTAAATACCTCTTAAGGGCACCCTAGGTTCATGAATTTAATATGAAAAGGTATTTGACATTCTAAGTGTAGTGTATGCTCTACAATTTTACGGATCATTTGGGTACTTGCATTGTATTGGCACCAATGGATGCAAATTACTCTTGGTAATTCCCCTTAGCTTGTAAGTCATTTTTTCTACACCTTTGTAATAAGTGATATCATGTATGTTAAAATAAAATGTACTATTTGAAAACCACTATCACACCACCCTCCTTTTATAACTATCAAACTATCCTACCTTGTTCTACCCTACAAATAATACACCCTTTACATATGTTAATTGTTATTTGCCTTGCAAATATATAAAATCTTTCCTATATAACATGTGTTTACATTTTGTGCTTTAAAGTTATCACTGCAATCTCCCATTTGACCTCTATTGTTGAATATTCTTTAGAATGAAGGTTCCATGCACATCCATATCTATCTTCAATAGCTTGTATGCGACCTAGAGCATTTGCTCATCCTATGTGACAACCCTTCTTGGGTAGAGTGAATAATTTTGGTTGTGACCTAGTCATTTATGTGTCCTTTTGTGTTAAAAATCCTCATAGAGGTTGAATTAAAATATCACTCCATGTGATTAAGAGAATCCTCAAGTCCTCTCACCTTGGTTCAAGCAGAGTTAGAAGTAGTAAGGCACTGACCATACCCTTTGTTGGTGCCTCCCAATCATTGTATGTATTTGGTCCAGTTTTGATGTTAAAACCTTCCCTAGATATAATGATATATCAGTGGGTTTTCCATCTTTGTTTTCCGTTTTTTCAAGTGTGCAAGGATAAGCAAAATAGTTGTACAATTGTGAACCAACACGCAACTAGCACCATTATTGGGGATTAAATTCAAATCATGGTTACTTGTGTTGTCAAAAACACTTGCAGATAGCTATAATAATTTCTTGTTTTGAAGTTCTCTACTATAATTTTCTACATTTGGACTATCTTTGGTCTGTCTACATTGTACAACTCAACTGGTGCTATTGTCAGGGATTAAATTGAAGTCTTAGTCACTTGTGTTGTCAGGGAATCTTGCAGAAAGCTATAAGTAATTCTTGTTGAAAAGTTTTCTACCTATTATATTGATTTTCAATCTTATGGTTATTAACACTATACACCAACTGGTGTCATTTACAGTAAAAAAATACATCAATGGGACTTGTGTTATCGGGGGCTCTTGTAGAGAGTTGATTGCATAAGTTCATGTTTGAAAACATTATCTACCATTATTTGCTAAAATAGTCACAACTACATTTTTAGATAAGGTTTATCCATATTATATCATGTGTTTGAAAATTTGAGGTTATTTGAGTATACTTATCTATCTTGGCCATCAACACCATAACACTCCACTAGGGACATGCTAGGAATTTGAAGGATTTGATAAATTGACTTTCAGTTGCATTTTTTTCAAAGAGCTATTTAAATCACATGTTGGAAGGTGTTTTTTCCCTTTTGAACATAATTTTAAAAATTCTAGTATCCTTGCATTATGTCCCATCAATAAATTTATAAAATTATGTTTTTAACATGTATCACAGTTAGTTTGTTAACTGTTATATTCTAGAAATTTGATTCTAATGATGACTCCAATTTTATCACCTAATCTTAAGGAAGATTAGTTCCTATTTTGAGTATCTATCTTAAGTTTCATCTTTGAGTGTTTTATTGTTTGCAAAACTAGAAGAATTGAGATCATCCTTCAAAGGTGACTCGTCAAAACAACTTGTCTCACCCTTAATTATTCATCAATGAAGAGAGAGACAAATTTTGAGGCCTACTGAAGGGAAAATTTTAGCTGCTAAGGAGTATCTAGACCAGCAAGATTCTGATAATCTTGATTTTTTTTTTGAAATTCACATTTTTGAGGAATTTCATAGCTCTCTTAGTCATTATGAAACTTATAGTCCCATTTACAATCCATCTCCTTCTCAACTAACTAAATCCTCTCCCAAGTTTGATTTACCAATTCCACCTCATTCACCCCCTCACAACCCTTTGCCATTTTTTTGTGAATCCACCATTAAACCAATCATGAGGTATATAGATCTATATGAGAATGAACATCTTGAATTTTACATTCTTAGATTCAGGCTTATCAATTTTGATGAAATGGAAGGTTATCCCAATGAAGTCCCTAATGAAGTAAAGAACCACCTTCCAAAATTCCAAGGGAACATTGTAGTGAGTGGTGATCAACATTTGAGGGATTTTCACAATACAATTGAAGATTATGAGGTTGAGCATGAAGATATGTGAATCAAGCTATTTGTGCACACAATGGAAGAGGATGCTTGTGAATGTTTTACTTTCCTCCCCCATAGATGCATTGATTCATGGGAAGAAATGAAAAATGTTTCTAGAATTCAATGTGGTGATAGAATTGATCCAAGGTTCCTTTTGGCTAAATTTGAAAATATCAAGAAGAAACCCAATGAGTTTGTGTAGGAATTTAATACACAGTTTAATAAGACCATGATGTCATTGTCTAAAAACATAAGGCTTAGTGATACAGTGTGCTTGATCAAATATTATGATGCCTTTGACAAGAAGGTTACATACTACTTGAGGGACAAGGCTCCCACTAACCTGAGGTTGGTGTTTAATATGAACATCCAAATTGAGAATAGCATAAAGGCTATGGGTAAGCCCTTGAATAAGTGGGCTGATCTAAATTTGGTTAATAAAAAAAAATGTAGTTCATAAAGATATCCAACCTTGAAGAGACTGTTAAAACTTTGGCTTTCGTTGTTAAGGAGATGTCCTACAAGCTAGCTAGAGCTGAGAAGGGGCTACCTCATGGGTCTATAAGTCAAGAGAGAGATCCAAATCTGAATCAAGCACAAGGAAGGCCTAATTTTCACAATAGAGATAATGATAGAGGGAAGAGGCTTGCACTTGATGAAATAACACATAGAAAAGAGAATAGAGGGTTGGGAAAGAAGTGTTTGATCTATTAAATGCCAATGTTAGTGTAGTAAATTGTGATTTTGGAATTGATTGGTGTGATAAGTGATTCATTCCACATCCCACATGTAATAATGTTGAATTAATTGATAAAGATGTGGATGATCCTGAATATGAATTTGATGATGATGAGAGTTTGATGTTCAATTGTCAAGTATCCTAAAGCAAGATCTCTACCTCTATGAAATTGTTGAGTGATATTGCCATTGATCAATTATTGAGTTCAGTACAAAAGGTATGTGTCCCAACTTATGAATTTTCTTTTGATGTTAATATGGCATAAGTATATCAATTGCCCAATCACGATTTTGAGTTCTTAAGAGGTGCTTCAACTAATAATAGAATCCCCTTACGATTTAGTATCCCTAAGGGTGTGAATGATGTTAGAAATAATCCACCTCTAAAAACTACTATAAAAACTTCCAATTCATCCTAGCCTACTTCACTTCAAATGTTAAGTGATTGTATTATAGTCGAAGGTGTTATCACCCTTACACATAATACTCCTCTTCCTTAGTATAACATATGTGATATGGCCCAAGTGTTCAGCCAACTAAAAATCACCATGCCACTTGTTGAGTTATTGTGAATACCTAAACATAGGAAGACGACATTCGTGTATTTAGAATTTGGTGAGAATTAAACTGTAAATGAGATTGATTTACCCCAAACACCCTCAAAAAGTGATGAATAATCAAAAGAGGTTGGTGAATCAAACTTAAAGGTGTATTTGGTGAATGTATTAGTAGAACATCAACTAAAAGTGGATCCATTTTATATGTCCCTATTGATCAATGGCCTAATATCCATAACTACATGTTTGATTCTGGAGCTTCTTACAAGGTGATGCCCCTTGGTGTCCTAAATGAGATTTGGATAAAGATTACACAATCCTTGGTAAATTGATAAAATGTTTGGTTAGAGATAATTTAAAAACCAAGGATTTGGCATTAGTGAAAATTAAATTTGTATACATTAATTTAGTGAAAATAAGTAAAATATGAGTTTTCTCTAAATTGTCTATGGTTGTAACATTAGTGAAGTGTGTGAATTAAGAAGCACATCATATATGATAATGAGTGTTGAAGGAAAAAAGAATGCAATGACTATGTATGATTGGCATATGAAGGTGAGGATATTGTTTGAGGAGAATAATATGAAGTCTAATAATCATGTTGATCAAATAATATATTAAAAAAATTTCAAAGTTGGATACTTAGTATTGGAACATTTGCATAATTATATATTAACCAAAGGATAGTATAACAAGTTGAAGTGGAAAAAAATTGGACCTTGTAGAAGTTTGAAAATATTCTCAGTAATTCTTTATGAGATGAATCTACTAGATAGAGTGGGTAGTTAGCCTATATTTAATGTCGAATATTTATGTATTTAATTTGAGGTATAAGGTAGTGGAAAAGGATCAAATTCATATTCCTCACATATAGATTAGAAGTAATAATTATCAAAGAAGGAAAAGGAACACATTGAGGACATATTAGATATAGGGATTGACATTAACAGAAGAGGCAAATATTACTTTAGGTATTTAATGAAGTGAAAATATAAATCAGATAAATATGCAATGTATATGTGTGGAGTAGAATTTTCCATACATGAAAAAACCATTGACAAGCTCAAATGATTCATGATAAAAATATCACAAACAATTTATTTTACGTTCAATGTTTTATGTTGGAGAATTTAGGTTCATAAGATAGATTACATCATCAAAATGTAGGGGTTCGATTTCATGTGTAAAGTTGTATTTTATTTTGTTATGTAACTTATCAACTCTTATGAAATCAATGTGTATGCCAAGAAAGATCGATGTCATGATAAAAAACATCATCAAGAGTGTTATAGACTAAAAAAGACTTGAAGAATGATTTTTGTCATTTTTCACTGGTCAAAATAATATTTTACTTAGAGCATGATCAAACCACTACTTCATGTAGATAATAGTTTCAAAACTTCCACTTTATACAAGTAGTGGTTATGAAACTACCATAGTGGTTGCAAAACCCCTAGTCTAGAGTGATCAATTATTTTTCCTACATTTTAAAGATACACAAAGTAATTTTGCATATATCAATAAATAATTATGTGTGGATCATAAGTGTCATTACTATACAAATATTCCTAACATATGCTAGGGTCATATGTTTAGTTATGAAACAAAACATGGAAACTCAAAATAGCTTGAGTGAAAAACATAGGGATCAATAAAGAATGATTTAGGCCATAAGAGTAAAAAACTATTAAATAATTCTGATTTGGACCAATAATACCTACGTATATAAATGAGCCCCACATATATAAAATAACACTAAATAAATGCTACAATGCCATTATTAAGTGTCTACATTACACCCCACTTTGATGTGTGTTTTTATCTACAAAGTAGGCAATATTAGCATGCATCTCATATGAGAACATATTAAAAGGATATAAAAATTAGATAGTGTATCTAGGTCTCTGGGACATGAGTTTTTAATCCTTAGAATCATTTAAAACCACATTTCCTTTCCTACACAAACATTTGTAACTAGGAAAATTAGTATCTTCAAAATATTATATTAAATTCCAATAAGATAGATCCTTTGTCTTGATCATGCATTGGAATTCCCATTCATGTCTTTCATTTGACTGGTGTCATCAACCTATTTATATAATCAACTCATTTGGTTGATGTCATTAAAACTAGGGCTAGTTGTATTCAATAAAGTGTGTAATAAATAAATCCTTAATTGAAACCTATCTAATTGCATGAAATAATGAATAAATCCTTAAATAAAACCTATCTAATTGCTTTAAATAAATACACTTTAAGAATTGAAGTACTGAAAAGTAACACTCTTAATTGTAAGAAACACTCTTCCTTGTACAAAAACTACTAAATTAAATAAATGTAGTTTGCTTATCCAAGGAAAATGATTTCTAATGTATGTATTAAAATGAATTTTATTGATAATAAAATTATTTTAGAAAAATAAATTATTGAAATTTACCTTGAAATAAAGATGCACACAAAAAGAATAAAAGGTTAAAAAAATCACACTTTGTAATACAAACACCCTTAAAATAATCAAACAATAGATAAAATAAATATAAAGTAAAAAATACCAAATAAGAATCCTACCTCCTTGGGTGAGTGGGCCCTTGCTCACCCTTTTCCCAAAATTTAAATCACTCTTATACATCTAGGAATATTCAAAGCTTCATTAATTTTAGAGTAAATAATTCAATCTATAAAACTCTCTTACTAATTTCTCATGTCTACTACTAACATTTTCTTTTCTCTAAAACTTATCTCTCTCTCTCAAACAATTGGAGTATGTTATTCTAATACAGCATTCCTAATTTTGATATTTAAACAAACTAATAGAATAACCACTACAATCTAGCTAATTTTTAAAATAGAAAATAGGTTACAACCCTTTCCCATGTGTCAATGTGAAATAGTGGAAAAACTAGTGTAATATTTTACATGGATCTAACCAGTTACACTAATCTTATGGTTACAACATATTCTGACCTAGTAACCCAAAAATACCATAATACCATTAGTGGTTCACTTCACAAAATGTTAAGTATCGTGTCTAAAAATAGAATTATATACAGGGTAAGTGTCTTAATAACCCATAAGTTCCTTGGAAAGGCCATGACCATTCTAGGTAAGATGTATAAAATATGATATGATTAATAAAATTCCCTCCAAAAGATATAGGTATGACTATAATGATACTATAAATCACCTTCTATAATATAAAACTCACCTATAACACATTTTTTGTAGTCTAGAGCTTTATTGTTGTACTCTAGAGGCTCACCATTATACTATGGAGATTCATTATTGGACTTGAGAGATATAGCGTTTGAGTCTAGAGCTTTACTAAATACCTCTAACATGTGTTGAAATTGCCTTCAAGAATCTGATTACTAATAAAAAATTATAACATTCTATCATGATGCATTCATATAGTTTGTACATGAAAAACTAAGGGTTAACCATGTAAAGAGTTAGGACATAGTGGTAAAAATAAGTAACATTGACTCACACATGATAACTAAGATATAAGTACCCATTTTCTATTTTAGATAACAAATAAGCCATAAATGCATATTTTATCGATTTCAACAAGGGAGATTTATAGGTAATCAATGGTAATTACTTGGTTAGAATGATCCATATAATGTAGTCATCATCATCCAATTATTTAAAGGATATATAAATATGGAGTAGATTTCTAATCCTATATGTCTTTGAGTAATGGTCCCCCATATATAGAAAGATTTCAAGTCATTAAATCACTAAGTGTGATAAAATTTAAAGATGGAACCAAGTAGTTGATAGGTGTTTTAACTTGTTTTAGATTAGGTTATCTAAACAATCTTAAACTATTAAATATTTAGATTGTATAAGATATGTCTAAAGTAAGCATATATGAATGTAAAGGGTAGAGTAATACTTATTCATTGATCTTACTATTTATACAAATGACCAAGAAGATAGGGTAGTTAACTTATTTCTTTTATGTTTTGGTTGATGATAGTGTATAATCATCATAATCACCCTAAAATTGATTTGTGGTAGCTTGAAATAGGAAGGTGACTATAAAAATATGCTTAGATAGATTTAGTAATTCCAAAATTCTTATGTTAATCAAATATATCAGTTTATTTACTAGATAATAATAGGCTAAATCTTATAATAAACTAGGCAAAGTGGTTATAGTGATGGGTTCTATTAGGGTTTGGTATGTTAAGATCTTACAGTACAATTGATTACTTTTGTATAAGCAAATAAACATGAAATTAAACTAGAAGTAATAAGTAACTAGAAATCAGAAACAACAAAGAATAGGAGATACGAGAAACAACCAATCTTGTATTAAACTCTTCCAGAAGGAAATACAATGAAGAAATCTCTCTCTTCTCACACCTCTCAGATGTACAGATCTTTCTCCCTCAAGAGTTTTCTCTCTCTCTTAATTACAACCAACTCAACTACTTGAATTGATCCACCTTCCAAGCTATGAGGATCTAACCCTATTATATAGTACTAGGGTCCATGAGCCATGCATTCTCCACCGTTAGATGCACCTCTTAATCAAAGGTTCAAATCTATCTTGCCAAAAATAGAAAAGTAGACTCAAGACTAATTTTAGTCTTTAAATGCAAACTAACTGTTCTCCAAAAATAGAATTTTGGGAATGCACAGATGACCGATGCCGGTCTCTATCTGTCTGCATATGACCAATGTCAGTTGATCCCTAACCGACGTCAGTCAGTCTTGACCGATGTTAGTGACTATGTAACTCTAACAACCTCTACATTTGCTCATCTGGTGAAGCTTTTAGCTCCATAACTCAACAATCTCCAACTTGGAGATAAACAGTTGCACCTATACCTATATAGCAACATCCTCTAGCTTGTTTCTCCATCTTCAAGTTCAATCTTAAAGACCAATAGAAGTTGAATGAAGAACCAACTTCTCCTTTATTACTGGCTTTGTTAACATATCAGCAGGGTTCTTATCTATATGGATCTTTTCCATCTTCAACTGACCATCCTCCAATACCTGTCTAATGAAGTGGTACCTAAGCTGTATATGTTTGGTTCTTGAATGAAAGGCTGAATTCTTTGCCAAATGAATTGCACTTTGACTATCACTCTAAAATCTACAACTCTTTTTCTCCTTTCCCAAATCTTCCATGAACTGAGTCATCCAAATCATTTCCTTGCTAGCCTCTGTGACTGCAATATATTCTACCTCTGTAGTAGACAAGGCAACAACCTTTTGCAACTTTGAAATCCAGCTAACTGCCATTCCACCAACAGTGAACACATATCCTATGGTGCTTCTCCTACCATCCAAGTCACCTACCATATCCGAATATACATACCCATGTAGAGAAGTGTTTGACCCTCCATAACACAAATGCCTTCTACTAGTCCCTCTCAGATATTTGAGAATCCACTGAACTGCTTTCTAGTGTTCCTTTTTTGGATTGGCCATAAACTTGCTGACAACTCCCACTGATTGGGCAATATCAGGTCTAGTACATACCATTGCATACATCAAGCTCCCAACTATTGAAGCATATGGAACTCTACTCATGTACTCAACCTCATCATGTGATTTAGGACACTGTTCTTTACTCAACTTGAAGTGTCTAGCCATAGGTGTGCTTACCGGTTTTGCATCCTGCATATTGAACCTCTCCAACACCTTACTCACATAATCCTCTTGAGACAAAATTCAAACTGTGATTTTTCTTGTCTCTCTTAATACTCATGCCAAGGATTTTATTTACCACTCCAAAATCCTTCATTGAAAATGTGTGAGCTTATTTTACCTTAAGCTCAATAATTTCCTACATGTGTGAACCTGCAACAAGCATATAATTTACATAGAGTAATAGGATAATATAACTACCATTATCTAATTTGTTAAAATAAACACAATGGTCAAATTGACATTTACTAAAGCCATGCTCTGTCATAAACCTATCAAACCTCAAATACCATTGTCTTGGAGATTGTTTAAGACCATATAAGCTTTTCTTCAACCTGCACAGAAGTTGTTCCTTACCTTTGACCTCAAAACCTTCTAGTTGATCCATATATATGTCTTCATCCAAATATCCATGAATAAATGCTATCTTAACATCAAGCTGCTCAAGGTGCAAATCCTCAATAGCAACTAAAGACAATACAGTCCAAATAGAAGTCATCTTTACTACAGGAAAAAAAATTTCACCAAAATCAATACCTGGTTTCTATGGAAATTCCTTTACTACCAACCTGGCCTTATGTCTCATTTGTCCATTCTCTCCTTCCTTTAACCTATAAACCCATTTGTTTTTTAGTGCTTTCTTTTCGGCTGGCAACTCAACCAAATCCCATGTTCGGTTCTCTTCCAAGGAATCAATTTCCTTATTTATGCCATGCTCCCACTATTTCTTGGATTCTACTTGCATTGCCTCATCAAAATTTTTTGGTTCTCCACCATTAGTGAGCAACAAGTAGTGTAAAGAAGGGGAATAATGAATTGGAGGTTTACTTACCCTTTCAGACCTCCTTATGGGCATTTGAGACTCATTTATAGCTTGCTGTCCACCCAAATTTCATTATGACAGTGACCGATCCTGGTCATCTCTGATCGATGTCAGTCTGCACCTGACCGACATCAGTTCCACCTGATCGATGTTAATTTCTTCCTGACTGACGTCAGTTTTTGCCTGATCAACGTTGATTCCTGCCTAACTGATGTCAGTATTTGTGTTTTCCTGTGAGTGATGATTTTTACCCATGAGCTCATTTTGGATCATAACCTCTTCCAAATCAAGATTGCCCTACTCAGAATTATTCAGCCTCTTGAGCTAATCACTATACATCACCTTCTCATTGAAAACTACATCACGACTTCTAATAATTTTGTTAGTTTCTAAATTCCACAACCAGAATCTGAAATCTCTAGAACCATAACCAATGAAAGTGCACCACATAGATTTAGCATCCAGCTTCTTTCTATTTTCTTTATCAATGTGCACAAAAGCTTTAGAACCAAAAACTCTAAGAAATAAAAGATCTACCTTTTTACCTATCCACTCCTCTTCTAGAATTCCACCATCCAGTGCAGTAGAAGGTCCTCTGTTAATCAAGTAAATCGTAGTATCTACAGCTTCTACCCAAAACTGTAAGAGAAAACTAGCATGCAACCTCATACTCTGTGCACGCTCCATTATTGTTCTATTCATCCTTTTAGCAACTCCATTTTACTGAGGTGTCCTTGGAACCATCCTTTCCCTACGTATTCCACTCATAAAATAGTAACTATTGAATTTATTGTTATAGTACTCACCACCATTGTCAGATCTAAGGCACTTCAATCTCAAACCTATTTCATTCTCAACCAAAGCTTTTCATTTCTTAAATGTGTCAAAAACATTAGATTTCCTCTTTATGCAATAAACCCATACCTTTCTTGTAGCATCATCAATGAAAGAAACATAATAATTTGATCCTTCAATAGAAGCTACTTGAGCTGGTCCCCACACATCTATGTGAACAAGCTCCAACTTGTGCTTCTTCTTTGTTGACCTAGTTTTGAGAAATCTCACTTTCTTTTGTTTCCCAAAAATACAATGCTCACAGAAATCTAGATTTATGCTTTTCAAATCTGAAAGCTTATCTTTTGACTTAAGAACATTCATTCCCTTTTCACTCATGTGGCCAAGCCTACAGTGCCACAACTTTGCATCTACATCTGAAGTAGATAAAATAGAAGGAGAATATTTAGTAATACAAGTAGATAAATAAAGGATACCTACTCTCTTACCTCTAACTAATACAAGTGCACCCTTGGAAACTTTCCAAGATTTAGCTATGAGAGTTATTGTGAAAGCCTCATCACCCAACTTTCTTGTAGAAATCAGATTCCTCTTCAGGATGGTACATGCATGACATCCTTCAACACCCATGTGTTGCCATTCTGCAATTTCAGCTACACTTTTCCTTTGCCAATAATTTGACAAGGCTCATCATCCCCTAAATAAACTTTTCCAAAATCTCCATGGACATAATCATTGAAAAATTCTCTATTTGGGGTTGCATGGAAAGAGGCACCAGAATCTAAAACCCAAGATTCTATTTTATTATCCAAAAAAAATATAAGAGCATCCTATGCAACAATACCTACAAATTTTGCTTCTTTATTACCTTCATGCTGATTTTCTTCTTTATCTTTCAACCAACAATCTTTCTTTGCATGCCCTTTCTTTCTAGAATTCCAACAGGTTATTCTTTCATTTTTGGATTTGGATCTACTTCTCATCTTTGACCTTGATCTCCCTTGCTTGCCCTTCTCTCTTTGCCTTCCCCTGTTTTCAACACTTAAAGCATTACCTGGTGTTTCCTTTGTGTTTTTCCTATGAAATTATTCATTCAATATTACACTAATAATATCATCAACTTTCAAGATATTTGAATCAGATGCATTATTACTAACTGCCATTACCAAACTATGCTAACTTTTAGGTAAAGAGCATAAGATTAAGAGAGCCTTAATTTCATCATCAAAAACTATTTTGATTGAATTTAACTGATTTAATATTGCATAGAAATCATTTAGATGACTAGATACCAATCCACCTTCCTGCATTTTCAAATTAAATAATTGCTTCATAAGATATACCTTATTCGAAGCTGAGGGTTTTTCATATAAATTTGCTAAAGTATCATTAACTCTACCATTGTCTTTGCCTGTGATAAGTTGGAAATCACAAAAGATGCCAGGCTCAACCTTATAGATCCAAGAGCCTTTCTATCAAGAACATTCCATTCTTCATCTTGCATATCTATGGGCTTTCTTGAAACCCCACCCAATGGTAAGTATAGATCTTTTTGATATAGATAATCTTTTATCTGTATCCTCCATAATTGATAATTCTTGCCATTGAATTTCTCCATTCTTAGTTTACTTTCTTCTGCCATTACTTTACTCCCACTCAATCAAAAACCTCTGTGAGTGAATTCTATAATCAACAAACACTAACACGCTCTAATACCACTTGTTAAGATCTTACAGTACAATTGATTACTTTTGTATAAGCAACTAAACATAGAATTAAACTAGAAGTAATAAGTAACTAGAAATCAGAAACAACAAAGAATAGGAGATACAAGAAATAACCAATCTTGTATTAAACTCTTCGAGAAGGAAATACAATGAATAAATCTCTCTCTTCTCACACCTCTCAGATGTACAAATCTTTCTCCCTCAAGAGTTCTCTCTCTCTCTTAATTACAACCAACTCAACTACTTGAATTGATCCACCTTCCAAGTTATGAGGATCTAACTCTATTATATAGTACTAGGGTCCATGAGCCATGCATTCTCCACCATTAGATGCACCTCTTCATCAAAGGTTCAAATCTGTCCTGCCAAAAATAAAAAGTGAACTCAAGACTAATTTTAATCTTTACATGTAAACCAACTGTTCTCTAGAAATAAAATTCTGGGAATGCACAAATGACCAATGCCAGTCTCTGTCTATCTACATATGATCGATGTCGGTAGATCCCTAACTGACGTCAGTCAGTCCTGACCGATGTCGGCGACTGTGTAACTCTAGTAATTTCTGCATTTTCTCATCTGGTGAAGCTTTTAGCTCCATACTCAACATGATAGAGGGAGGCTACAGTTGAAATGGTGGTAGTGAAAGAGGCTTAGATTGCATTTATGACTACATCTATGAGTGGGGGCCATGTGACTCAACCTAAGCTATGTTTTTAGGGATATGTAGACTAAGATGTGCATGATAAAATATGAGGATGGAGGTGGGGGATGGATAATTCCTTGCTATTGGAGGTTTGGATGTGACCCAAAGTTAGAGATCTAAAAAGGACTAAGGTGATAATTAGGGGTAAATTGAATGGAAGATTGATACCCATCATTTTTAGAAGTTATGGGGTGAAGAAATTAAATATCTCCTATGATGCCAATAAATAAAACCCATATAATCTTGTTAAATGAGCAAGATCTTGAAGTTATTTCTATGAAGGAAGAATGGGTCTAGTTTGTAAATTTGAAGGGCTATGGCCAACTCTACCTACACTTCATGAGTGGATCTCAACCTGATGGAAACCCATTTTTAAAGGTGAAATATATATTCTCCCCTACTCTAGAGTATTTTTATTTTTAATTTTAATTTTGTAGAAGATAAAGAGGCTATATTCAAAGACTCTATTTTGGGAGTGGGATAACCATAATCTTCTGGTAAAACCTTGACACCCAAACTTTAATGCCCAAATTAAAGACTTCAACTTAAAATTTTCAAACTAATATGGATTAGGATTCCAAACCTTCCTTATAAATTTTAAGATGATTTTGTGTTTATAACTATTGGGAATACCATCCAAAAAATTTGGAGCACTGATAAATTGATTGATGGTATGTACACTCCACATATACCATTATATTAGTTTATGTAGATTTTTTAAAAGACATTCCTACTTAGTTGGAGCTAAGGGTTAGGGAAAAATTTGGATTCAATGCTTAGATTTTGAAGGAATCCCTTTTAGGTGTCGAAGATGTTTCAAAATAGGCCATCTAGTCAGTGACTTCCCAAACCTTAAGTTCAAGGAAAAAAATTTGTGGTAGAAAGAAACATAAATAGAATATATTATGGTTCTAACTATGAATGCTAATGGAAGTGAAAGTGAAGGACCATATTTAATACCTGTGACCCATTTATAAGTTGTGGAGCACACCAAAAAATATGAAGAACATGGTATTGAGGCATTGACTAAGGAGGTGGGTGATGTTGTGTTACAAGAAAAGAATGGAAATGTTGATAATAGACCATATTCAACAATTCAGCTTGTTTAGAAGGAAAATGTTTGTTTGACTCATTTCTAACCAAAAATCAATCAAAATCTCTAGAAATATCCATCCCCATATCACTAAATCTTATGGAGGGAGGAGAATAAAAAATTGTAAGTACTAAAATGAAAAGAAAAGGTAAACAAGGATTGAAACTCATGACAATGTCTCTTAGATCTAACAAAGAAATATTATGAGAGGTACATAGTAGCTTTAGTTCTTGTTTAGGATTTGTAGAAGTGAAATAATTCTTGTTGAGAATCTTGGCATCGATGTCCTTTTTCTTGTAAAATTTTAGTTTTTTTTTTTATGTATTTATTTTATTCAGCTATTGTTTATCTCATAGGATCATGTCCATGGTTCAAAAAACTTATTTTTACACTTAATAAAAAAAATAATAGGCTTAGTCAAGTCATGTGCATATACAATTTAATATTTGGTTGATTTTCATCCATTCCTAACATGAAAAATGTGTGGGAAGACCCAAGGGATGAGTTTCAATTTTAAAATTTTCCCTTTAGATAAATTGGTACACCTCCAATGAAGTCAAACTCTATCAATAATTAATATTGTTTGATTGTTGCTAAAACTATCTAGGATAAAGAAGATAGTGATATGTAAAATAGTGAAAATTTGCTTAGGATGATAAACTATTTTGGATTAAACTATGGATATCATGTGTGTGAATGAAAATAACTCAATAAGGCCAAGCTCATACATAACTGAATGGCTTGGAGAGAATGTGAGAAAGAGTCAATTATGTATGTAGAAATCTAATATGTTAAGTATTGGTAAAAACTAATATTATAAAGTGCCTAGTATAATTTGTATGTGTCTACAATAATTCATTTTCCTTTAACTCCTTAATGTTGAATATGATAATGTGAATTCCTAATTTTCATAGATATGTAGTGAAGTTATCTTGGTTCCCTCATATTATCATAGAAAGCATGGGCCAACAATTTTAAATAATTGTACATGTTTACCTCATTTCAATATTTATGGTAAACTTATATCTAGGTTATTTTTTGGTGGAAGATTATTTTCTACATTTTTTCCATAGGAAAGCCTCTTCAAGCCCTTTCTTTACTACATACTTTTCTTAGTTGTATGCATTGACATGATCTATTTTTAGTGGTTATTCAATCCATATATTTTTTATTTTTTGCCCATATTTTTTCCTATTTATCTTAAGAATTTGATACAATTATGCACTCAAACAATGATTTATGAGAGGGAAATTGGTTTTACAACAAAATGCAATACATAAACACATAAAAATGTACAATTCATGTCTAATCATATTTACCCTAAATAAATAGTAAAAATAATCCAACTTAAAAAAGGGAATATCAAATAGTAATTGAAATATGCAAATATGGGTTATTATAAAAATACCAAAATTTCACAAATCTAGAGACAATAAAAAGAAGAAAATAATGGGAAATAGTTATAGGCAACAAGGTGGAAAAACTAAAGAAAATTCAAATAGAATAAGAAACTTTTGCCATATGATAATAATGTAACACTCCTTTACTGGCACTATGGGAATCATACCCCTATGTTTTTTTAAAATGTAAATTTCTCAAACTATAATTTTATGAATCCATTTCCATGCTCATATGATCCTAAAACCCATGTTTCTTTTATGTAGTTTTATGTCAATATATGGGAAATTGGTCTATATATTTATAACCCTAAACGCTCAAACTAACCAATAGTAAATAGGGAGTCATTGAAAATATTATTTTATCCCTCCATTATTATCAAGCCTTTTTTATATACCAAATATGGAATAAATAATTCAATGCACTATAACACATCTATCTCGGTTAGGATGACACCTTTCACTTATATAGAGGTAAAATTTTGAGTTAATCTTATGCCATGTGTACATTTAGTCTATGTATATTTGCCTTGTAAGTTTAAGTTAAATTTATCTATCAAATATCTCAAAAATTCAAGTATAGTAATATTAAATACACTCTTGGTTTAATAAAGAATAAAAACATGACATATATATCTTTGATACTTTATAAAAAAAGTAAGTGAGACCTTGTTTACATTTAGTTGATAGCTCAAGTATACACTCCTCCATCACTGCAAGCTAGACAGACATAGGCATTACTGCTACAATGTCACTTTCAAAGACACTAATAGAGGTATATATTAACTTGTAATTCTGAATTGTAAAAATAGACTTGTTTTAATAATTTTACTACACACTTGGGGAAAATATAACTTATATGGATGTATTGTGTATGAAGGGTTGTCCTATGACATCCGATATTCTCATTAATATGGTTATTAGGGTAGCTTCTCACATTTCTTCCATATTTTGAATGCCTATTTGAACAATTGAGCTTGGCATTGGCTTATTTGAGTGTCAAAAATAGATTGATCAAGACTACGAGCTTTCATCACGTGCATGTTTAAATGATTATTTATTGTAGTTTAAAATTAATTTCTTAACAATTGGTTGAATTTATTTTATGTTAATTTTTTAATAATATTTATATTTAAATAGGTTTAGCCGCAAACAAGCTATGAGCATAGGACCTGTAGTCAGACTTTGGAGCAATCTAAGGCATTAGAAGGATCTCCATCTACTAGTAGGGTATTCTAGGGAGAGTCTTCTTCGAGTAAGGAAAAGAGAGGGAGGCTATTTGATGATTAGGATGTCTTACATGAGATGTGCTTTTTATTGTGCATATATGGCAATTTATGCTTTATTTGCATTATATATACATATATGACATTCACCTAACATTAGATACTATGTTGGTAGATGTAATTTATTGTATGCTTATCATGGCAATCTATGTATTATTGACATCATACATGTGCCTATATGATTTTTTTAGAGTTTTCATCTGAATTATGTTCATCTATGTAATTTATATTCAGTTTTAATTTAAAATGTTATTGTATAATGTTCTTTTGATCTTCAAAACTATTATCTATCAGATCTTGTATTTAATTTTGTATAGAAACTAGGATTAAATATTTTTTCTTTTTAATTCTATAAATCTTGAATCTCCCATATTTTTTTAAATTAAATCTTTTATTTGATTGTGTGTAGTGTGAATGACTAATGACACTCTTATCTATTTTGCCATTGTCATTACCCATTTAAAACTTTTCAATTCATCATTAACACAATTTTATTTCACTTAAATCCCATATCCAATCATGTTTATACTTTTATAATGCAAATACACAAAATCATTCATAAATCCCTACAAATTTCTCACTCGGATACCTATACATGCAAGTTACCTAGTCTTTCACCTTCACTTGTGTTAGGAATATATAATGTAGAGCAATAATAATGAAATAAATACAAAATTAAAATTTAGAAAACATAATATAATAGAGACACAAATTTAATGCAGTTCACCCAATATGGGTTACATCCACACAAAAACTACCAGTCCTTCTTATTACTCAGTCTAACAAATGAAGGGAAAAACTTGAAATACATCCACTGCAATATCCTTTTCACTCTCACATAATTTTGTCTAATTAAAATTCCCTAATATCAAAGGAGGGTTACAAATTAGGGTAAAATTCACTAACCTAATTTTTATCATTAGATCTAAAACCTAATCATAAACAATCCAAATCAACTATGAAATCACAATATTTTATAATGCATTTTTCACAAAATTTTGCTTCAGGGGTACTGCACACAAATCCCCACCAAGGGGGACTCCAAAATTGGTCACCACCCCCATGGACCCCCATTACAACCATAGTGGGGGGCATTGCCCCCCACACCCCCTATCTAGAACTAGGCATTAAAATAAGATCAAGCTCCACCATCCAACAACTTGGCTCTAATGCCTTTTTAACTAGATTTTCTTGAAACTAGGCCTACTACTTGTATGCCTCCTATGATTCTTGTTCCTTTATATGTTGCCTCACCTCTTGAGTAAGCTCTATCAATACCTCTTCTTCACTCAACTCCTTTTGGTGACCATGTACATGGTCTACTTATTTGTCTTTGATTCTTTATATTTGTTAAACTTTTAAGATGAAATTCTAACTAGACTTTACTATAATTTTTTTAGTTTGATAAAATTCTACCTTATTAACTTTAAATATAATATTCACTCATGATACAATGATCCATCTTTGGCCAAAACCCTTTATCATCCACTAATACAACCTAATGCATAATTTTATCTTCTATGTTTAAGAAGGCTATGAAAGTCCTATTCATATGATCTAAGATGATGAAGAATTAAAACCTCACTTATCCATTATTTCTCTCAACTCTATTGAAAATCCACTCTCAAATAATATACTTTTAAACTAATCAATTACTCATTAGGTCTGCTCTTAACTAGTCACCAATCTCTCAGATCTACTCTCCTTATTTTCAAAAATTATTATTTAATACACTTTGGAAATGTCTTAATAAAATTAAATGATTTATGTAGGTGTGATAAATTACAATAAATCAACCAACTATAGGTCTCTAAGAGATTGAAATCTCATTCTCAAATTCTATCTTTTTAAGTTTCTAAGACTCTAGACCTAGTTGTTGTTCCAATAGGATAATTTCTCAAAATAAAGTTTGTATATATTAAAATTTATATTTATAGTAGTATTTTAACAATTGTGACATGATCTAACCCTTACCCAAGTTTATAGAACTCAAATCAAGAAAAAACACATCTTACTTTATGCACAACTTTCTCAAAAATGGTCTTTTATAGGTGTACATAAAAACAATCCTCTATACCTATAATTTCAAACCTCTTTTCAACACAATGATAATTGGAATAAGTTATAAGATCCATTCCCTAGCTGTTCATAAGTTTTTAGACCTTATTATTCAATTGTTTGAGTTTTAGAGTTGTTTGACTTAGGAAACCCTTACTTCAGATTTACTCAAAATTTATGTAGGTTGAGAGCTTACTCTTAGCTAAGACTATTGTCAACATATATTATACATGTATTTTATGATGCTCCTGCATCACTTCTACTAATCTCCAACCCACCTCTTTTTTCATCCACTCTTCACACTCTCTCACTATAAATTCCCTAGGCTTAGTTATGCCTAGATGCCTTACTTTTATTTAATACTATCAAGAACACTTCCTATATATCTTATATCCACCTATGAAACATTCATTCAACTAACTCAATTTAAAATCAAAGGCCTCCACACTCCTTAACATTTTTGTACACTCTTTCCCTTCAAGGGCTATTTGGCCTAATAGGCCTAGTGCACATTCTTGAGACTAGTTTCTGACCTTTCAACACCTCACTCATTCAACACCTTATTTCGGACATTTTATTGCTTTAGAGTTTATATTTATGGTTTATATTTTAAGGATTATGGCTTAGGATATAGGTTTTATGGTATATAATTTACAATTTTGAATGCGATTGGGAAAATTTTGAGCTCTTTAAACCTAGATTTGTGAGTAAAAAATGTGATTGTGGGCTCAATTAGCCCCCACATCATCATATATTGAGCCAATTAATTCAATTTTGGTTTAATGATTGATTCAATGTTGACTAAGTCCATCCTTTTGAACCTAATTCTTACTATATATAAATGATATTAATTGAGGCTAAATTTATTGGTTTAGGGTCTACAATTTAAAGGGTTTGGGGTTTAGGACTTATGGATTAGGGTTTAAGGTAAATGGTACAAGGTTTAAGGTTTAAGTTAAATGGTACAGGGTTTATGGTTTAAGATATTAGTTATAGGGTTCAATCACTAAGGTAATTGAAGAACATTTGAGTTACTTGTTCACCTATTTGTGGTAATTACTTCATGTTTGCATTTTTGATAAAAGTAGGGTCAATTATGCCTTACATGTTGCACACATTATATAATTGATTGAGCCATAAATTTGGTTTATGGGCTCAATTTTGCCTAAATCACACCCTTTATTGTATAAATTGACTAATTGGATCAATAAATGATAGAATCAAACTTTTAATTTTGACCCAAACCATATATTGATCTTAAATGGGTTCAAATTGGCCTCAAATGCCTCCTCGACTAAATGAATCAACTCTTTGGTTAATTATATATGACATGAAATTAGGGTTAATTTCACTCCAAATCACATAATATACATTATAAAATAGGTTCATGTGGCTCATTTGGACCCTAATTACTTCCATAATTAAACTAATTGACATTTACATTAATTAGTTGATGACTTCAAGTTTATTGAGCTTAAAACCACACTCTATACATGTATAAATTACATCTAAATAAACAATGTTTATTTGATTCAATCAAGATAATGAAATTGGAGATGATTTGTCCCTAAATCATAATTATTAGTCATGTAATTAGGTTAAATGGCCTCAAAATATCCACAATTTACTTTAGAAGCACAACTAGATTGGTACTCCAAAGGCTAAGTTTGGGCCATATGTTTGAAAAATGCATTTTATGAAATCTCATAATAAAATTAGTTATATTTTAAGGCATGTATGTTTGCATCATGTAGTGGGAATTAGGGAATAGGGATTATAATTTATGTTTTAGGATTTAGGGATTAGGGATTAGGGATTACGACATAGGGTTTGGGTTTAAAGGTGTATATAAGGTCTAATCACTCTATGCCATGTGAACCTAATTATTACTTCAAATAATGTTAAATGAGACTAAATATATTGGTTAATAGGGAAAGTTTATGGTTTAAATTTTAGGGTATAGTGTTTAAGTTTTATGGTTTAGGGCTTAGGTTTTAATGTATATATGGTTGAGGGTACATAGGGTCAATCTTAATGATAATTGAGGACAATTTGAATCATTTGGACTGATATTTTACTATATAATGTGTTTTTGGGTTGGCATTATACCCCATGTCATCATGTAGATTGAGCTAATTAGTCAAATTAGGCAATCGGTCATGTGATTTAGGCTAAACTAAGCCCTATTAACTTAATTTTTAGTCTGAATAATGTTAATATGGGATAAAATGATTGGTTCAAGGTTTAAATATTTTATATTTATGGTTTAGATTTTAGGGATTATGAACTTTAAGGATTAGGGATTAGGGTATAGGTTTTAGGGTATATAAGGTACAATCGTGAAAGTGATTGGGGTAAGTTTGAGATCCTTGAACCTAGATCTATGAGTAAAGAATGTGATTTTGGGCTCAATTAAGCCCCACATTATCACATATTGAGCCAATTAAGTCAATTATGGTAATGAGTGATGCAATTTTGACCAAGTTCATCCCTATGAACCTAATTCTCACTATGTATAAAGGATGTTAATTGGGGCTAAATGTATTAGGTTAGGGTTTACAACCTATAATTTAAAGGGTTAGGGGTTTAGGGTTTATGTCTTAGGGTTTAAGGTAGATGTTATAGGGTTTGGGGTTTAAGTTTAATGGTACAGGGTTTAGGGTTTAAGATATCGGATATAGGGTCCAATTAATAAGGTAATTGAAGAAAAGTTAAGTTTCTTATTCACTTATTTACGATAATTACCTTCATGTTTGCATTTTTGATAAAAGTAAGTTTGGTTAAGCCATACATATTGCATACATTATACAATTGATTGAGCCATAAATTTGGTTTAGGGGATCAAATTTTCCCAAATCATGCCCCTAATTGTTTAAATTGACTAATTAGATCAATTCATGATAGAATCAAACTTAATTTTACCCCAAATCATATCTTTCTCTTGAAGGGGCTCAAATTGGCCTCAAATGTCTTCTCGATTAAATGAATCAACTCTTTGGTTAATTATATATGTCAGGACATCAGGGTTAATTTCACTCCAAATCGCATTAAATATACAATTAAAAATAGGTTCATGTGGCTCATTTTGACCCTCATTACCTCCACAATTGAACTATTGAGATTTCCATTCATTACTTGATGAATTCAAGTTTATTGAGCTCAAAACCACATTTTATACTTGTAAAACTTGTATATAAAGAAATAATGTTTCTTTGCTTCAATTGAGCTAAAGAAATTGGAGCTGATCAACCCCCAAATCACATTTTATAGCCATGTAATTAGGTTGAAGGGGCTCAAAATAACCCTAATTTACTTCAGATGCAAAGTTAGATTGGTACTTCAAAGGCTAAGTTTTGGCCATAGGTCTAAAAAGTGAATTTTATGACATCTCATGATAAAATTAGTTATATCATAAAATGTATAATGAAATACACCTTAAAACCAAGTAATCATAATTAGTCAAGTCAACATGTTAAAATGCCCATTAATGCTTTAAAGTTTAATGTTATACCATGACACCCTAATTCACTATCCAATGTTAGGGACATTTCCCATATCACATGAAATAACACCACTATTAGGGATCTCAAGAACATATAGGATCATATATAAAATTTGAGGTCAAGAGTAAATTTTAGTTATTGGGTGTTATGAATATATAATGTGATTGTGTTATTATCACATTCACATTATTAAATAATGTGATCATATTAATAATTTGGTTAGTAATGGGATTAAGTTATTAAAATGATCACACTATTTGAATTTTAATTTAAACACCAAGCCTTTTAACTTGATAATGGCTTGGATTCTCGAGCCAAAGGCTTGGACCTATCAATCTATAGTCGAGTCTGAGAGTATTGATAAAAAAAATAACAAAATAGAACTTTGATCACAAAACACATTACAAATTTCAATGGTAAAATTTAAAAACTTAATACCATTGTGACGAGCAGGCTCTACTCTTTCCAAAAATATGATTTTTATAATTTTTGAACTAATTTAAGGTTTCAAACTATGTTGATTTCTAACTATAACTTTTTTAGGCCACTACATGCCACAAACATACGTGTATATACATGTTCATGTAATTTATCTTTAGTTTATTCAAGTGTAAAATAATTTATATGGTCAAAAACTATGACTAATTCTACACACATTTAAAAAAAACTAATTTTTAATTTTTTTGAGGTAGTTAAGTGCACTGCAAGGATGGCTATCCATTTTTTGTTAATTTTTAGGATCTATTTACTTACAAAATTCATTTAAAAAAGTATTCATTACATACATACATTTTATTTATATATATATATATATATATATATATATATATATATATATATATATATATATATATATATATATATATATACATATATATATATATACATATATATATATATACATATATATATATACATATATATATATATATACATATATATATATATACATACATACATATATATATATACATATATATATATACATATATATATACATACATATATATATATATATACATACACATATATATACATATATAGATATATATATATATATATATACATATATATATATATATACATATATATATATACATACATATATATATATATACATACATATATATATATATACATACATATATATATATATACATATATATATATATATATACATATATATATGTAAATATCATATATATATATATATGTATATATATATATATATATATGTATATATATATATATGTATGTATATATATATATATATATATATATATATGTATATGTCATAAACTAGAAAATCATATCTAAATTTTCACTGAAGTGTTTCAAATAATATTAAACGTTGCTCAAAAATGGTGCATTGCATGACCATCTATCTATTTTATTTTTCTTAAAAAAATAGGAGTTCCTATTCAAAATTTATATGTTTGAACTAGTTTTAATTAACCATTTTTTTAAAAAAATAGTGTTTTGGAAACGAGTCTCAAAATTTTACATCATCTTCAAATTTGGAGTATATATATCTCAGAATATCTACAAAAATTTTGATTTCTAAAATTTTAGGAAAAACATGTCCACAAGTAGGCCACTTTTTATCCTACCAACTTTGTGCACTTACCCTTATGTAAATACTATGTTCATATTTATGATATCATATATGAATCTTTGACATAGTTAAGATAAAATTAAACTATGGAAGACTATAAATTATGATGGCTAAAAGATATAAGCCTATACATATGGTTCTTAACTTCTCTACTCTACTTATCTAAAGGGGAGGTCTAGTATAGAATTAGGTTTTTTGGTTCATGCAGTAAGTTATGATTTATTTTTATTATTTCCATGACTATTATTTATAGTTAATTACATGAGAAAACAACTATATGGAAGAAATGTCAAGGAATTTCATCAAGGGAATGGATAAGTTTGTGAGTCAAGATGACGTTGACTATGATTTTTACCCCTTCCGTAGACCCTCTATGCTCCTCAAAAATAATGAAGGATGGCACCTTAATAAGATTATTCATAATTAGTTTAGAGCTAATCTTGTAAACTATATTACTTGGGGAGATTTGTCTAATGTCTTCTCACCTATGTGACTCTTTAATTTTTAGTATGAGAGATAAGAAAATAATATAAATGCTTTATAGGATATACCTTGATCACCTAAATTCATACACCATTCTTTGTAATTTCTCACTTAATAAGTCCTTACAATGATGAAAGAGACAATACAGAATTCACCTAGCCATGGCACCAAAATCCAATCTATTGAAAATGTAGTCATCCTTGCCTCTTCTAACAAGATTATTTTGTGGAGATATTCATTTTGGTATTTCCTATATATTTTTGAGATTCTATATATTAAAAAATTATGGGTCATGCTTATTTATAGACCATCTTTTGATATAATATTTTTGAAATGGAAGGTAAAATAATATATTATCTCATGGGGATTACAAATAAAGTCATAATTAGGATTTTCCAATATTCATATGTAGTTAGTTTGTCCTCTGATCTAACATGCCATGTGTAATAAATTTTTATTCTTGTCTTCATTCTTAATCCATTTAGAGAGATAGTTTTGCCTCAAGTATGTTTTTACCTTCTTATATACAACATCTAGTTGAGAGGCCATAATGTGTTCCTTTTCTTCTAGTTTTTTAGAGTTGCCTTCTTCTAAAATTAGTTTTTAAATTTATCCCAATGATTTATCTAGATTCTCCTTCTACTTAATAATGTTTTTGAATACTTCCCTATTATATATGTTAATCTTCCCTTTGAGATCGTTCAATTTCTAAGGTAGAAGATACATTTTGGTCCCATAACTATTTTAAATCTTTCCCCACTCTTCTCTAATCATCTCATCAAACTTCAAGTGGTCTAACCACATTTTTAAAACTTGAATTAAATCTTTTTTGGGTTAATATTCTCAACAATCTAGAGATATGTGGGGAAATTATGTATCTTCCATAAGCTCTTATAATTTCATATCCATGTTTTAATGCCACCAATTGGTAGAAGGAAATAATATATCTAGTCTTTACATGATGAGGTCCTTTCTTTTCCTCCTAATGTTCCATGTGACCTATCCTTTCTTAGACTTAACATACCAGTGGTCATGTTTTTCAATGAACTTATTGAAATTATTATCTCTAACAGAGTTGAATCTTTCACCTTTCATTTATTTTCCATTTATTTTATCATTGAAGTATCATACCCATAGCCAATTCATTTGATTATCATTACCAATGATCTAGGATATTTCATGCTTATTTTCCTCCTTTCATTGTGAGATTGTGGGACATAGTCACTAATCAAAGAAAAGTTTAACTTTGTATTTTTAATTTTGACTTTGAAAACCATCCAATTTTGAAAGAATTTTGTACATCATACATTCAATTGATGGGGGTATTGGTTCCCAATTATACATCTCTTTTGCTTGGCCTTGCACACTTTGATAAAATGATAAACAAAGATGAAAAACCCACTAGTATGTCCTTGTAGTCAAGGGAGGGTTTGGCATGAAGACTAGAACAAATGTAGAAAATGATTGGGAGGCATTGAAAATGGGTATGGTCAACTCCATGTTACTTTTAGATCTATGTGAGCCAAGATGAGAGAACCTATGGGGTAGCTTGCTCATATGGAGTGATTTTTCAATTTAATCTCCATGGGAATTTTTCATACAAGAAAAAACAAATATGACTAGGGAATAACCGAACTTGTTCGCTCCATCCAAAAAGGGTTGTCACACTAGAGGAAAAAATGCTCTAGGTCACATGCAAACTACTGAATATAGATGGGAAAGTGACTAAAATATTCATTCTAAATAATCTTCAATAATATGGGTCAAATAAAAGACTGTAATGCTAGGATTCAAAGCACAAAATGAAAACACACGTTATATAGGCAAGATTTTATGCATCTACAATGCAAATAACACTAAACATATGTAAAGGGTGTATTATTTGTAGGGTAGGATAGTTTGATCATTTGTAAAAAAAAATGTGTGGTGTGCTAATGGTTTTCAAAAAATAGGGTTTCTTTTAATATTCACAATAATACTCTTTAGCGAAGATGTAGAAAAAATCAAATGCAAGATAATGAGAAATACCAAGAGTAAATTTCATATGTTTCTTCCTACTAAATTCATAAACTCAGGGTGCCCTAAAAGTCATTCAACAACTATTTTCAAACTAAACTATAGAAAGGGTTTATAACCTAGATATGTACACAAAATTATAACTAGTAGTGAACACAAACCCAAATATCTAATCAATAGCATTTGAAAAACATATGATTGTACTTCATCAATAAGAAATAACAAAAATACAAGTATTTTCATTAAATTTTCAAATAAAATTTACATACATCATAGTTTATAAATGTTGTCATGGGGACAAACATGTTGAGATTTCTCCATATTGGACAAGAGAGACATATTACAAATGCTATCAAAGCTTGCTAATGGTTGTACAAGTAAAACCACCTTAGCAAGAGAGGTAAAATGCACACAGTAGTGATCTCAAAATTTTGAAGAGCCTATACTTAGAGATAAAATCAAATACCAAAAACAACCTTATAATAAAGGACAATCCCTTTATTTATACATTTTTTACCCTTTTTGAATCCAAGAATATGGGTTTCAATTTGCAATATTGAAAAACTGCAAAACAACCCTCCAAGTTCTGCCAAGATGCCCCCAACTAGGATATGCCCTTTCCCATGCCTAGAATCTTCACCCATTTGCATGAAAAATCATTACTCTAACTGCCTATACAAGGGATGATGAAGATTTACAACAAAGCTTTTGATTTCCTGGCTGGAGATGCCTCTTGCTTGAGCTAGAAAGAGAATATTCATGGTGACGGCTAAACAAACTTTGTCCTCTTGTGCAACTTCCTAGAGATGTCCTTTAACCACTCATTAGCATAGTTGGAAAATTTTAGATAGTTGTCCTTCTATGTATGCTAAAGAATAACTTGCTCTTGCAATGATGGCATGGGAATATTTCATACCCATGACTACTCAAAAAATCTTCTTTAGAGTGGCCCACCTTGAATTTTTAGACCTATAATTTCTTTCCCATGGGAGCTTAAACAAGCAAAACATGAGAAAATGCAAAACATAGCTCATTTTTACCTTTTTGCTTTTTGGCTCTAACCTACCATCTCCATTTTGTAATTTTCACTTTTGCTTTTTTAAAATTTTCTTTTTAGGGTTTATTCCACATTATTTTAATGCATAAATGCATTATTTTCACTTTTTAACCTTTTAAGAAAATTATGGTCACTTTTCCAACTTTTCAATTTTCCTTTGCTTTGGTGAAATATGGGTTCCATTAGCAGTTTTACAAATTACAAATTTGCAAAGTGCAATTCACAATTGGAGTTCCCTCAAGAAGTTACCTTAGGGAAATGGGAATTCTAACTATAATTTACAATTTTGCAAAATTACAAATTGTACTTGGGGTTCTCATTTCCCTCAAAAGTTCCTTTTAGAGAATCCAGAACTCTAACTCCAAATTACAATTTTGTAAAATTGTAATTGGCTATGGAAGTTCCCACTTACATTAAGGCTACCTATTGATCATTATTGACTGGGGGTTTGGGACACCTAGGTGCAATTTTCAATTTGCACAAGTGTAAAATTGTAAAATTGCATTTCTCCTCCAATTCTCCTTAAAGTTCTTGAGTTGACTTTTCCATCCTTGCTTTGACTGGTGGGATTGGGAGAGTTGACTATAGTTTGTAAATTGTATTTTTCAAATTGCTTCTCCCACACAAATTTCCTATGGAGTTTGGGGGCCTCAACTGCAATGTTTTGAAACTTGTAAATTATTTGGATTCATTAATTGACTCCATTCCTGCTCCAGCAAAGCACCCTATGTTGATTCTCCAAAAACCAACCCTTTCTATCTATTATTTGCAATGAAATATCATGTATATTGATAGCATCTTGGGATCTCAAAGCCACTCTTAAAAAGAGAAAAAATCATTATTTTCTTTTATCCTCATTTCACCTTCTTTATGGATTTGAACGGATCTGACTAGATATGAGGATCACTAAAGATTATTTTCTAAAAACTGTGATAAGTATCTATGTGCCTTATAACATCTATCTAATACAACATTGAAGAGAGGGTGCAAACATTTCAGTAAGCACATAAATTAACTCAGCACTATTGCCGGAGAGAGAGGAGTCCCAATTTGGTGTGACCAGCTATATTGAGTACTAGATAGACCATTAAAAAAAAGTATGACAATAATCATGAGATTTTCTAGGCTTACATCATAACCCTCCATCAAGATCCATATCTAAGGGAATACCTTTGAATGATGAACATGGATGCATACTCTTGCCATCATCTTTACAATCTGGGTCATGTTTAGCACCTTTAGATGGCCATTGGTTATGTATGACAATTTTATGGACTGCGTCTTATCTATGGATTTCTAAAGATTATCTGATAAAGGAGAAGTAAAATAAACAACACCCTTCTCTTCCAATTATGAGGGCATCATGCATACTTTTAATCAGATTAACCAATTTATAGGAACCATATTCTGTGAGATATAAAGGTCTCCTAAAGGCCTTATGATACTCAAATGAGATCTGTACAAGTGGCAAACTTCCTCCATATAAATAATCAAAGGTGCTAGATCCCTTGTAGTTTTGAATGGCTCGTAAACCTTTGAATGACCTTCATCAACTTTGTTTCTTATACCTATAAAGTCTCTATACCTCACTTCCACTAATAGAACTTTGGTATATGTAACAATTGAGAGCATCAATGTCTCTTTGGGCATTGACCAACAAGA
Source organism: Torreya grandis (assembly GCA_037957365.1). NCBI lineage: Eukaryota > Viridiplantae > Streptophyta > Pinopsida > Cupressales > Taxaceae > Torreya > Torreya grandis. Next base: position 722,423 of record JARHVA010004595.1, read on the forward strand.
TCCATGGTAACTTCTTGCACAGAAATAGCAGAACCAAGGAAGGTCTCCTCAACTATAGACTTAACACATTTTTCACCTAATACCCTAGGATCTACTTCAACAATTGCACTAACTACTCATAATGCTTTGGCTCAGAGGGTTTTTGAATTCTCTTGCAAGTTATTGAGATGGTCTATGGATGGTACATGCCCTTCATGGTAGCTAACTAGGAAATCTTACCTTTCCTTCATTTGACTTTTTCACCCATTCCATTGTAGATTTTATCCAAGCCCAAATAGCTGATAAACCAATTATAACATCATTAAAAATAACAGTAAATTAAAACAAAACACTTACAACAGAGACAAGCCAAAAAAATATGCAATAATACTCTATATTATTTCTGATATATCTGTTATAGTTTTTTCAAGTCATAAAATATTAAATATGCAACTAATTGAATATAATGGAGAACTTGACTTAAAGGAGTTTAACTGGCTATTCAAACAACAGTCTAAAAATAGTTATAAACATGCATGTATGGTTCTTTATACATGCATATATAGTTCACTCCATATAAACAAAGACTAATTGTAAATATTAACTAATTGTCTAAATTTAACTCTGAAATAAAATGAAAGCAAACTAGTCCTCTAAATCATGCATGGAGAGGATTGGACATAACAGCATTAGTGATCAACAATAATAGCATTAGTTATCAACATACTCCCCCTTGATGCTAAGAGGGCTTACAATCTGATCTCTGAGTGTCAAAAATTGATCTGCTGCAACTGCTTTCATGAAGATATATGCCAACTATTCTTTAATGTTGATGTATTTCAATTTTACTACCTTCATCTGCACTAGATCTCAGATAAAATGATGCTTTAAATTAAAATGTATTGTCCTACTATGATGAACTTGATTCTTGGCCAATTTAATAGCACTAATGTTATCACAAAAAATAACTGTGGGCTGAACTTGAATCTCTCCAATTTCTTCAAGAAGTTTTCTAAGCAATAATACTTGTGTACCTATTGAAGTGACTACAACGTACTCTACTTCTGTAGAAGAAAGGGCAACTATACTTTGCTTCTTTGAGCTCCAAGTAATCAAACTAGAACCAAAAGAAAAACAATTCCCAGATATTGAATTTTGGTCATCCAAACTACTTCCCCAATCAGAATCACTAAAACCAACAAGATTGAACCTTTTAGAAGTGTCATAATGAATACCAAAATCTAGAGTGCCTTTCACATACCTCAAAATTCTCTTGGCTACCTTCATATGTATTTCTAATGGCTCTGTCATGTACTAGAAATAAATGAAACTGAATAAACAATATCAAGTCTTGTGTGAGTTAGAAACATTAAGCTTCTGATAATACTTCTATAGGTTGTCTCATCAACTCTTTCAGCACCATCATCTCTACACAACACAACTCCATGAGCAACTAGAGTGGAGACTGGTTTACAATCAACCATATCAAGTTTATTCAACATATCTTTAGCATACTTTGTTTGACAAATGAAAATTTTATTCTCCCTTTCGTAAACCTCCATTCCTAAAAATATTTCATGAGGCCTAAATATTTCATCTCAAATTCATTCATCATGGAAACTTTGTATTCATCCTTCATCAAAGAACTACTACCCATTTATAACAAGTCATCAACATATAAACTTACAATTAGAATATCATTACCTTCTTGTTTGTATTAAAGGGTAGGTTCACTCTTACTTCTTTGAAAGCCATTCTCTTGAAAATATCCATCAATCCTATCATACCATGCTCTTGGTACTTATTTGAGGCCACACAAAGCCTTCTTCAACTTGTAGACATGATTTTCTTTTCCTTGCAATTCAAAGCCTTGTGGTTGTTCCACATATACTTCTTCTTCTAAGTACCCATTCAAGAAGGCACTTTTCACATCCATATGATGGATGCTCCAATTATTTTGAGTTGATAATGAAATCATCATTTTAATGGTCACTTGTCTTGCTACTGGTGTAAATATCTCTTCATAATCAATGCCATACTTTTGTGTGAAGCCTTTAGCAACTAATCTCACCTTATGCCTTTCAACACTTCCATCACTGTTACACTTAGTCTTGTAGACCCATTTGGTGCCAATCTTCTTCTTTTCATGTGGAAGCTTTGTAAGCTCCCAAGTGTCATTCCTATGAATAGAATCCATCTCTTCTTTAATTGATTGCATCCAAACCTCATTAGTATATGCATCTTCAAAACATGATGGTTCAAAATCAACCTTGGTAAGTAAAGAAAAATTTAGTGTCTCACCTCTTGGATTTTCTCGCTAAGAGGGCTTACAATCTGATCTCTGAGTGTCAAAAATTGATCTGCTGCAACTGCTTTCATGAAGATATATGCCAACTATTCTTTAATGTTGATGTATTTCAATTTTACTACCTTCATCTGCACTAGATCTCAGATAAAATGATGCTTTAAATTAAAATGTATTGTCCTACTATGATGAACTTGATTCTTGGCCAATTTAATAGCACTAATGTTATCACAAAAAATAACTGTGGGCTGAACTTGAATCTCTCCAATTTCTTCAAGAAGTTTTCTAAGCAATAATACTTGTGTACCTATTGAAGTGACTACAATGGACTCTACTTCTGTAGAAGAAAGGGCAACTATACTTTGCTTCTTTGAGCTCCAAGTAATCAAACTAGAACCAAAAGAAACACAATTCCCAAATATTGAATTTTGGTCATCCAAACTACCTCCCCAATCAGAATCACTAAAACCAACAAGATTGAACCTTTTAGAAGTGTCATAATGAATACCAAAATCTAGAGTGCCTTTCACATACCTCAAAATTCTCTTGGCTGCCTTCATATGTATTTCTGATGGCTCTGTCATGTACTAGAAATAAATGAAACTGAATAAACAATATCAAGTCTTGTGTGAGTTAGAAACATTAAGCTTCTGATAATACTTCTATAGGTTGTCTCATCAACTCTTTCAGCACCATCATCTCTACACAACACAACTCCATGAGCAACTAGAGTGGAGACTGGTTTACAATCAACCATATCAAGTTTATTCAACATATCTTTAGCATACTTTGTTTGACAAATGAAAATTTTATTCTCCCTTTCGTAAACCTCCATTCCTAAAAATATTTCATGAGGCCTAAATATTTCATCTCAAATTCATTCATCATGGAAACTTTGTATTCATCCTTCATCAAAGAACTACTACCCATATACAACAAGTCATCAACATATAAACTTACAATTAGAATATCATTACCTTCTTGTTTGTATTAAAGGGTAGGTTCACTCTTACTTCTTTGAAAGCCATTCTCTTGAAAATATCCATCAATCCTATCATACCATGCTCTTGGTACTTATTTGAGGCCACACAAAGCCTTCTTCAACTTGTAGACATGATTTTCTTTTCCTTGCAATTCAAAGCCTTGTGGTTGTTCCACATATACTTCTTCTTCTAAGTACCCATTCAAGAAGGCACTTTTCACATCCATATGATGGATGCTCAAATTATTTTGAGTTGCTAATGAAATCATCATTTTAATGGTCTCTTGTCTTGCTACTGGTGTAAATATCTCTTCATAATCAATGCCATACTTCTGTGTGAAGCCTTTAGCAACTAATCTCACCTTATGCCTTTCAACACTTCCATCACTGTTACACTTAGTCTTGTAGACCCATTTGGCGCCAATCTTCTTCTTTTCATGTAGAAGCTTTGTAAGCTCCCAAGTGGCATTCCTATGAATAGAATCCATCTCTTCTTTAATTGATTGCATCCAAACCTCATTAGTATATGCATCTTCAAAACATGATGGTTCAAAATCAACCTTGGTAAGTAAAGAAAAATTTAGTGTCTCACCTCTTGGATTTTCTTCATGTGCTTGATTTGAACTCCTTTGATAAATGTCACTCAATCTTCTTACCTTCCTTGTAGAACTAGGACTTGAATCTGAACTTACACTTGGAATTGAACAACTAGATGAGGGGTTACTTGTTGGATTTGTAGCACTTGGAACAAAAATATTAGTGGGCTGCCCATGATCAATATCATCTATAATAACTTCATTTAAAATAGATTTTGACTTCTCCATATGGCCTTTTTGGTGACCATAAACTCCCCCTTAATCAAAAATCACATCTCTTGACACAATAATCCTATTAGTGAGAGGATTATATAACCTGTAAGCCTTACTTTCCTCACTATATCCAACAAAAATACATGACTCACTTTTGAGATCTAACTTTTGCCTTTTTTGATCAGGAACATGAACATAGGCTAAGCAACCAAAAAAATTGAAGTAATTAACATTTGGCTTTTCCTCATACTAGGATTCATATGGAGTCATCCTATCAAGTGCACTAGTGGGACTCTAATTGAGAATATATACTGTTGTAGCAACTACATCTCCCCAAAATGAATTGCTTAATCTCTTTGTTTGTAGCATGCTTCGTGCCATCTCCACGACTATATGATTCTTCCTTTCAGCTACACTATTTTATTGAGGTGTGTATGCAGTGGTGAGTTGTCTTCTAATGCCATGCATATCACAATAACATTGAAAGGCTTTTGAATAAAATTCTCCTTCATGATCAGTCTGTAAGCATTTGATTTTACACCTTTTGTCATTTTATACAAGGGCTCTAAACCTCTTGAATATCTCAAGAGCTTCACCTTTGGTCTTCAAAAAATAAACCCAACACTGTCGTGAGTAATCATCAATAAAAGTAGTGAAATATGATGACTTACCCAAACTCTTTGTCTACATAGGACCACAAATGTCTGAATGAACTAACTGGAGTAGATAATGAGCCCTCCATGCATTTCTTTTTGGAAATTTCTCTCTTGCATGTTTTCCTTTAGCACATCCTTCACAAACTTCCTTGTGCTCTTCAACCTTAGGCAAACCAGAAACTAATGTTTTTGATGTTAGAATCTTCAAACTATGAAAATTTAAATGCCCGTACTTGAGATGCCACAACCAACTTGTATCTTCGTATGCCATATTGACAAAGCTCCTGTTATGTTCACCAAACTTTAATGGGAACATCTTATTCTTTGTCATAGGCACAACTGTTACCACCCTATTTCCTTGATTCTTATCATAAATTATACATTGTTGATTTTCAAATACAACTTTATAATTTTTCTCACATAATTGTCCAACACTCAACAAATTATGCTTTAACTTTGGAGTGTAATAAATGTCTTTAACACTCTTCATACCTTCTTTTGTATGGACTTTCATAGCTCCTTTTGTAGCAACCTCCAATGATTTGTCATCACCAAGCTTGATCTTGGATTTAAAACTTTCATCCATTATAGGAAAAAAAAATTCATTCCCCGACATGTGGTTAGAACATCTCAAATATAAATACCAAACATCTTTAGAAATATTTTTAGCTTTGTCATAAGATAAAAATAAATTATCTAGAGGATTCTCATCACCTTCTTGAGCATAATAAATACTTTTATCATTATTACCTTCTTTTAATCTACACTTATAATTAAAGTGTCCATACCTATTACAATGATAACACTAGATATTTCTTTTATCAAATCGGCTTCTACGTCTTCCTCTAAAACCGCTTCTTCCTTGGAAACCACCTCTACCTCTATTTTCTCTTGAGTAATTCTGATTTTGACCTCTACCTTGGCCTTGATTACTTTTGATGCTACTATTGGCATCTTCATTCTTTGTGATTTGTAATTTGGAAGAAAAAGCTTTCTCATCACTTTCTCCAATTGAATATCTTAATCTTTCTTCATGAGACATCAAAAATCCAACTAGATGATCAAATTGAAGGGTAGACAAATTCTTGCTTTCTTCTATGATTATGGCAACATGGTTCCACCTTGGTGTGAGAGTCTTCAACACCTTTTTTATCACAACCTCATTGTTCACAATTTCACCAAGTGTAGCCATCTTATTGACCACATCTTTTACTCTGACACAATAGGTACTCACACTTTCAGCGTCTTGCAGCTTTGAATTCTCGAATTCTCTCTTCAATGTCTATAACTTGACAACTTTGACTCAATCACTACCTTGGTAAGCTTCTTTTAGAGTCTTCCAAACATCCTCTGCTATCTGTGCTTCTACAATATTCGAAAATGGACTCTTATCTAGAGCTATTTGAATATGAAATAAGGCTTGAGCATTCTTCTTATTAGCCTCCTTCTTAGTTGTTTTATCATTCATTGTGAGGGCATTCCAATCAGCTAGCTCTGCATAACCTGATTCAATAATCTCCACATATCTTTTCCTATAAAAAAAAATCATCATTTTGATACACCAATAATCATACTCATTTCTATCAAATTCTAGAATGGGCAAGGAGTTAAAATTTGACATGATAAATTTTTGGCAAAATTCCAACTACTAAATCTTTAACTCAAAAGAAAAAATCCCTGCTCTGATACCAGATGTAGATTTTATCCAAGCCCAACTAGTTGATAAACCAATTATAACAGCATAACGAAATAACAATAAATTAAAACAAAACACTTACAGAGACAAGCCAAAAAAATATGCAATAATACTTTGTATTATGTCTAATATATCTGTTTCAGTTTTTTCAAGTCATAAAATAGTAAAGATGCAACTAATTAAATAGCATGGAGCACTTGACTTAGAGGAGTTTAACCAGCTATTCAAACAACAGTCTAAAAATAGTTATAAACATGCATGTATGGTTCTTTAAACTTGCATATATGGTTCGCTCCATATAAACAAAGACTAATTATAAATATTAACTAATTGTCTAAATTTAACTCTGAAACAAACTGAAAGAAAACTGGTCCTCTAAATCATGCATGGAGAGGATTAGCCGTAACAACATCAATGATCAACAGTAACAGCATCAGTTATCAACATCCATTCCATTATGCCATCGAAGGACCCCTATCACTCGTCGGTTTCCCTTTTTCATATCTGTGTTTACCTAATATTCTTGCATAAATAGAGATTAAAATATTTTAAATAAACTATGGCATTTTTTGGGCCCTATCCAAAGGGCAGTTTTTTTATGTTTAGATATTCTAAAATTAAGCACAATATATTGTCAATACATCAATAAAGCGTCTACCTGATGTAAAATATCTAATATATTTATATAACTCAAATCATGAATAATGAATATAATTCAAATCATGAACAAAAAACTATGTTTAAAGACATTTAAAATTTCATTCCATAAAAACAGAATGCCAACAGGTATTATTCCTGAGTTATGAATTTTGAATGGAAAAGAAAACTTTGTGGCAATTGTAACGTAAACACATCTCTGATCAACAAAATAATACATTTCAATGATTAAATCTTGCTATTGAAAGACTTGAAGAAAAACAAACTAAGTACTGCTCACAAAGGGAAAAAAAATGAAATTTTATTTTATTGCTAGATATACCCAGGGTGTTGGTGAATTTAATGCTAGTTATCTCTATCATATTTTGATAGGCATCAAATTATCAAAAACTTATTTAAACGTATTGTTAAAAATTCACCTCAAAATTATTTAAAAAATTCTAGAACTCTCAAGTCGCTGCAAACTGCTAACCCTAAAGAAGCAAATATGGGAAAGAATAATAAAACATTGAAAATGCACAAATTAGACACACGGATTGAAAATTGTCTTAAAAAAATTCATGGCTGTAGGTAACACCTAGTCCTTGAATGAAACAGAGTAAAAAGAGGAAAGGATTAAATCTAATAAATTTTGATTTCAAGAAAAAGAAAATGTTGTCAAAAAGAGGAAAGGATTAAATCTAATAAAGTTTGAATTCAAAAAAAACCAAATGTTGTCAAAAAGGTTAAAAATAAATAGTAAATTTATTACAATGCCCGAAAATCTCCACCTGTTAAGAAAGCTTCATAACTGTAATCTTCATCACGTTGCAAAGAAATATGGACCCATTATGCTGTTGAAATTGGGTTCAATTCCTGTTGTGGTAAAAGATGTTTTGAAAACTCATGATTTGATTTTCGCCATCCGACTTGCAAGTGTTGCATGGAAGTACATAGCTGAGCCCATAAAAGATGGCAATGAAACCAAGGTTTTATAAAATGCTCTGTCCCCTGCCAAATTTTTAGGTGGGCAATTTAACAAATGCTTCCCTACATAAGAAAAATCTATTTGAAATGTTAGAACCACCAACTGTCGAGGGCATTAACATTGGCACCGTGTGCAAGAAGACCGTAGACATTCAAAATTCATAACTCAAGAATAATACCTGTTGGCATTTTGTTTTTATGGAATGAAATTTTAAATGTCTTTAAACGTAGTTTTTTGTTCATGATTTGAATTATATTCATTATTCATGATTTGAGTTATATAAATATATTAGATATTTTACATCAAGTAGACGCTTTATTGATGTATTGACGATATATTGTGCTTAATTTTAGAATATCTAAACATAAAAAAACTGCCCTTTAAATAGGGCCCAAAAAATGCCATAGTTTATTTAAAATATTTTAATCTCTATTTATGCAAGACTATTAGGTAAACACAGATGCCCCATTAATTTGCAATAATTCTGCAATTTGAATTATTGCAAATTACTCGTCGGTTTCCCTTTTTCGCGGACCCCTATCACTCTCCTTGTTCATAGGATCCGGAGCCGTATATACAAGTTGCAGTTTCAACAATTGTGTTTGACCTCTAAAAGTTCCGTGGGCTTTCCTTTACCTATTTTGTAATTTCATTTCACCACTTGCACCTCCAATGGAGGTGTATGGTTTCATTTACAATTTTGACTTGGTCAAACTATGGTTAATCTGGAGTTTCTACCAGGATTTTAATGTTGCATTTGTAATTTTGATAATTTGCATATTTCTTCAACAACCCTGCTCTCTTTGTACTAAAGGACACCATGCCTTGTATTTCTTTCCTTATCCCTGCCTTTGAATCTTCAAATAGTACAATTTTCCACAGGATTTCTAGATGTATGCTACCAATGTCACTAAATACATCTCAGAATGCGAAAAACTAACTCCTACGGATTTTGAACTGCACTTAGCATGGACAATAGGACCCAATGCACACATCCATGCCTTATGTGCTTCCACTAGGAGCATTTATGTAAACTGCTCCCTTATACATCCACTAATCCATTTCATCGCTCTACCACTAGATTCTGTGTCTTATTAAGCCATTCCTTCGTATTCAAATTGCACGCTTTCTCCAATATCATCTTCAGAGTTACTCAGCTCTTCCCGCTCCATCAGTATTCCTGGTAGAGAGTTATTTTCAAGACTTCCTTCCTGTTTCTCATCATTTAGTAGTCTCCAAGTCATAATATCATCAAACGATTTTGAGTAGTTCATACACATGCATATTATAGGGTCATTTTCCATCCCACCTTCAACTCCATAAAAATAAGTGGTTGACTTCTTTAAAATAACCTGACATTCCTGCATATTTGAGTTTGCTTCGATTTTCCTCTTCTTAGAATGATTAACACTAGTTTTGAAGCACCTTCACCAGTATTTTGTTTTCAACTTCTAGAAGTTAGCTTCCTCTTCAAAACCCTATTATTTCATCCTTCTGTAGATTTCAGCTCCTTGAGAATGAGGATTGTGCAAGTGAATAACCTTTGGACTTAAAATGCTCAAATACATTTATTGGAAGTTCATCTGTAACAAGGCCTTCATTCTTACAACCATCTTGGTCGATGCTTTCTTTGATTCCCTTTGTCATTGGTACCTTTTTCCTGGGACAGAATACCTATGCATCCCACAGATCCTTGTGTATAATGTTGATTTGAAGGATTAATTACAAGAACCTGGAAGGGAATCTGTCGAATGGCAGATGATGCTATTGAAGTTGAAATAATAGGTCCACTAGTGCCTACTATAGTACAGATTGCAGTAGAAGAACCAATACTAGATGGATTCACTTTGTTGGGAGCTACATATACGATAGTTGATGCACTACTTAAAGAAGGTATTATTGTTAAAACATCTATTCCAACAGATGGATCAACCAAAGGTGGAACATCAATATACCTTGAATGAATGGTTGACACATCAGTGGCTATAGTGTTTGAAGCCTCTTCAAGCTGACCCACTGTAGCAAGATAGCTCACAGCTCTCTCATTTAATTTAGCCTCGGTCAAACGCTCACAAAGGGTTGAAGCACTTACCTCTAGACTATTACCCCATAGATGTTTATAGCTTTCAAATTCATCTTGGAACTTCTTCTTTTCCTGGCACAGCTTGACTTGGGAAACTTACACCAAATGATGACCTGTAAGTTGAATGGATCCATTAACACATCTCCTATCACAACGTCCTTGGTTACTATTTAGCCTACAGTAGGCACGTTTTTTTAGTTTAAATTTTTTTAACTTTCCTTGCAAGTTCACAACCGATTTTGTCTTTTCCCACCCATTCATTTCTATATCTCTCGCGGGATCTGGAAGTGGGAGCACAAATTGCAATTTAGCAAATTACACTTCAACCTCCCATTTCTGCCATCCACCTTTTGCCTTCGTGCTACGTGGTCAAACTACAGTCAACAATGATGTTTTCTGCCGAGCTCCTTTCCTCCACAAGATCTGGAAAGTCATGGGCAAATTGCAATTTTGAAACATTGCCAAATTACATCGTGGTTCCGCTTTTCTGCCAATCTCATTTAGCTTGCCATTCCAGTGGACTTCTTCGTATTTTTTTACAGTTGCACTCTGATGTCCAAATCTCCACAGAAATGCCAAACACCTTTTTCAATTCTTAACTTTGCAATCAACGATGACATTTATTAGGGGAGTTGTATGCCTTAAATGCAAATTGCATTTCAACATCCAAACTTCGACCAAGCTCCTTCTGGATGGGGCCCATGTTTCATTAAAAAAAATTAAACTTTATTCATTCCTTTACCTTCCACGTGGGCAGGCTGCTTGGGTATGGAGTTAAAACAATTTTGTTGCATTTTACTTTTGGTGCCACGTGGGCAGTCCTACATAGCATGGTTGTGTGTAATTGCATCTACACGGCCTTCAACACCGTTGGATCCATGTCTTCAATAACTATCTTTTCATTGTCTTCTTCAACAGAATCAAAAAATTGGGTTTTGAAAAGTGGCGAACATGTAGCCAAAACAAGTTTATGAGCATAAAATATCTCCCTAGATACATTAAATATCATGTCTAAGGCTTCTTGCTTATTAATAAGTGCATCAAAGTGTAGCTCGATATCTGATTCAGAGACATATATAGAGTACAATCTAGGGAATTTTGTGACCGAAACCACAACATTCAATGTACAATTTATTTTTAAGCAATTGTCTTTGAGATAATTTGATGTTCCAAGCACAGCCTATCAAAAGAATCATTTATAGCCCCACATTTTTACTCCGCCTATCAGAAATTAGAACTTTGAGAAACCATTTATCTTCATAAGCAACCCCAATCAAAAGGAACCATTGAGGTGTTTCTTTCAAATATAAAAGACCATCTATTTTTGTTTGGGTCATACACCACTACAGATTTGTTTAGAGCACAAAAATATTAAATATTATTTAAACAAAGACCTTACATGGTTTACACAAGGTAAGGGCTAGAATAGGGGATGAATAATGAATGCAGAAATGGATTTTTTTGATCTAAGGTGAAAATAAGACAACTTGACCTTGGGTGAACACTTCCAAATAGGAAGCAGGCTAGTCCAAATCAGGTATTTATACTCAATAAGGGCACAATTGCTTCAATACAATTTTGGGCACTATCACTGGCTCTTGCCCAGGGATGTACACCTCCTCTGGGTTTGCAAAGAACCATAGAACACAAGACTAGGTACCAATCCATTGGGCCACATAGTCAAGATTTGAGCAGCGTATTAGCAAATACCCATGAAGGCTCAACAAAACAAGGCAGACCAACAAAAACAGATCAGGAAGATCTAAAAATGAACACATGATAAAAACACAAAAGGAACTATACAAACAAGGCCCAACGCAGAGGGGTAACAAAACAATGAAATAACAAAGTGACAAAACTATACACTAAACAATATTATAGACAAGTTACAGACTCAATCAAAGAAGTCTTTTAGATGCATACCATTGACTGATAGTTCCAGTATTTTACCATCCAGGTTTTTTAGGAAGAAAGTGTGTTCCCCAATCTGATAGTCAATGGAATAGAGACCCATCCACAAGGGATCAAATTTGCCATGATTACCTTTCTGCTCATGCATGTTGTCCCAAAGTAGAACCAAATCACCTACTTGGAAGGTTCTTGGAGTGACCTTGCTATTGAATATCTTCTTGAGCCTTTCCTTGAACTTGAAGTGTTTTTCATGAGCTTGTCTTTGAATTTCATCAAGCTCAACAATCTAGGTCATCCTATTTTCATAATGGTTGATTTACTCATCATCTTCTAATTGCTACATGAATTGATAGGTTGGCAACTATAAATTCATAGGCAAAAGTACTTGAGCTCCATAGACAAGCTCAAAATGGCTTTTGCCTGTAGCTCTATTAGGCATAATACTATCATCCTATAAGGCAAACTTTAGTTGTTCACCCCACTTCTTGTTTTCTTCCAAAGTACGTCTAATGATCTTGAGCAATTTCTTAAAACTGGATTTTTCTTGCTCATTCCCCTAAGGGTTATAAGTGGAAGCATAAACTAATTTGATCCCATACTCTTTGCATATTGACACTAAAGGTTTAGCTTTAAAGCTCATGGAATTATTATCAATAACTTTGATAGGCACACTAAATTTACGAATAATCTGATTTAGTACAAAATCCATAATTACCTGGTGTATAGCCTTCTTTGTCGGGATCGCTTCAACCCATTTCGTGAAGTAGTTAGTTGCAACTAGTATCCATCTATGTCCATCACTTGATGAATAATTAATTTCCCTAATGAAATCCATTCCCCATTGTCTAAATGGGCCTCCAATCATCACAAGATGAAAGGGAAGAGAACCTAAAACTTTTATCCTTCTCACAAAGCATTGACATTTCTCACATTCGCTAAATTTTTAATCAACATCCTTAAATAGTGACAACCAATGATAACCAAATCCCATAATTTTATGAGCTGTGAATTTAGGTGAAAAATGGCCACTGCATACACCACTGTGAAAATCTTCAATCAGGTCAGTGGTTTGTTCTTCTGTCATGCACCTTAGGAGAACCCCATCCGGATTCTTCCATGCTATCCCATTTTTAGTCAAGAGATATTTTTGGGAAATAAGTTTAAGAGTTCTCCTTTGATTCTTATCCAAGTTAGGGGATAATTCAAATATTAAAAATAATAAACAATGAATTTATACCACAAAGACATGTCAAATTAACTCAAGGAATCATCAACATTGAAAATAGCAGTATTTACCTCAACAACTTGCCAATTAGTCTTAGCCATGAGCTTGGCTAGACACATCCCTCTCACCAACTTGGTGATCTAAATATCCATATCATACTCTTGTAATTTGTTAACCCACCTACATCTCTTTTTGGATGCTTCAATCTGAGTTAAAATGTCCCTCACCATGGTATGCGGGACATAAGCAACAATCTTCAAACTCAGAATATAAGGTCTAAACATATTGATATCCTTAAAGAGAGTGAAGGCTTATTTTTCCATGATGGTGTGATTCAACTTAGGATCTTGCATGGATTTACTAAAGAAATCTATAGGCTACTTGTGACCATTTTCATTCTTTTGTAACAAGATAGCAGTAATAGTATTAGATGATGCAAAATAAAATATTTGAAATGCTTTTGTGTATTCAGGGCTAGCCAATATAGGGGCAAACTTTAAGGATTCTTTTATGTCATTAAACGTTTGCATAACCTTTTTCTCCCTCTTGATGATCTGGTCTTTATTCAACATGGAAGTGATAGGTAGAGTGATCTCTGTAAAGTTTGACACAAACCTCCTTATGAAATTAATTTATCCAAAGAGGGACTGAATTCCCTTCTTGGACTGTGGGATAGACACTTTATCAATGGCTTCTACCCTTTCGGGGTCAATCATGACACCATCCTTGGACATTATATGTCCCATTAACTTGACCTTTGGTACTCTAAAGTAACATTTTCAAGATTAAGTGAAATGCCAAACTCCCTGCATCTAATCAACACTTTATCTAGATGATCCAAATGTTCTTCTCTAATCTTGGAGTACACAGTAATTCCATCTTTATACATAGTTATGAACTTATTAATCACCCCTACAAAGGTAATGTCCATAGATATTTGAAATGTTGCATTGGCATTCATTAACCTAAAATGCATCCTCATATATACATATGTGCCCCAAGACATTGTAAATGTAGTATTGGGTCTCTTGGATTCCTTCACCATAACCTAGTTGTACCCTAAGAAACTATCTAAAGTGGACAACATCTCTGATCCAATAACACTTTGAAATAGGTTATCCATATTGGGTAGGGGATAATTATATTTTAAAGAAGTTTTATTCAAATTTTGGAAATACACACACAATCGGATGTCACCATTTTTATTTCATATAGGGACCAAGTATGCAACCCACTATGAATGATGGGCTGAATGATCCCATCATCCCTTAGATTTTTTGAATCATCCCACACCTTAGTGGCTAAGATGGGGTTAATAGGTCTTTATTTCTACCTAAAATGCTTGCTATCAGGCTGCCATGGGATGACATGTTGAAATATGTTCTCCCTATATGCTTTCAACTCAACATAAGCCCATGCTTTATAATCCTGGTAATTTCTTAGTAGATACATGTAAACATATTTCTCAATTGCACTCAAGTGAGTACCCAACCAAACTTTCCTCGGATTTTCATGAGAACCCAAAACACTCAATCACATCTTTTAGAGTAAATGAGTCTCGAGTTTTGATTCTTCCCGCTCCATCAGAAGGTGCTTCTAAAATTACCAATCCCCTAGGGAGTGTGTTTGTCTTTTGTTGAATTATGATTATGCCAAACAAGGTTTCTTTTTCATCACAAACTTGAACCATGGATTTCAAGTCTATGAGCTGATCATGGAATTTAGATTCATAATTTAGAAACCTCTTAATTTGTTCATCATCATCAAACACCTGCCAATAATGAACATTATTTGGGATTGAAGGCCTAACAAGCACCTCCACTTGATATTGATAATGAGGGTTCATATTTGCAATATCAAACTGAGCACCTAAGCCTGCAAGTTTGTCATCCTCTTTTTTGAAACTCATATCATGATAACAAAGGTTAAATGTATCAAAGAATTCAAGAAAATCCCAAACAACAATATGATATTGTTTCAACCTTTTATTTTTGGTGGCATAAACATTCCAAACCTGTTTAACCACTAACTTGGAATCACCCTTCAAAATCAAACATTTTAATTCTATGTTCACAGGTAATCTATAAAACAAGAAAGAGTGCCTCATATTTAGCATTATTCTTCATGCACTTAAAGGATAGATGAAAATAAAACTAAAAACACTTGCCATGCAAGACATATAAGACTACCCCAACTCCATTTCCAATATTAGAGCAATCCCCATTAAAACACATCTTCCAAACTACACCTTCACTATTAGGTTCCACATCAAGAACAACAGGTCATTCAATAACATTAATATTCACAACAAAGTTTCCAAGATCAACATACATGTACAATACTTCATTTTGAGCACATTTCAGACCTTCAATTACATGTAACACTTTGGATCTCTATAAATTTTGACCATCTTACCCTCCAATAGAATGGTGGTGTAGGAAAGGTCCATTTGTACACTTCCACCCATGCTAGTAGACCATCTATGTGACATTAGAATCTCCCACTTAGGTGGGCAGTCTTCAACCACCACATCCATATTCAAATACTTACCTAAATGCACTGCTAGATATACTACCAACACTTTAACTTGTCCAATAACTAGAACCTCTTGTGAGTCCATGGCATAACACTTGTCAAAGGCTAATGTAATCTTAACTCTAATCTCATTTAGGACATCCAAGGGCATCACATTGCAATAAACTTTGAAATCAAACATGCAATTGTGGATAATCATACCATTAATCAACAAGGTTGTATAAAATGGATCCACGTTCAGATGACTTTCTACTAATTTAGTCCCCAAATAAACCTCCATAGCAGGTTCAACAACCTCTTGTCATTCTTCATCACTTTCTAGGGGTGTTTGGGGTAAATCAATCTCATTTACAACTGACTTCTCATCAAATTTTGAGTACTCAAATGCTCTCTTCCTATGTTCAAGTATTTCTAATAACTCAGCAAGTTAGAATGGTGATTTTTAGTTGGCTCAACACTTGGGCCATGTCACACATGCTATACTAAGGAAGAGGCATATTTGATGGAAGGGTGATAACACCTTCAACTAGGATACAATCACTTAATGTCTAAAGTAGAGTAGGTTGGGATGGATTTTCATGTTTAACAGTAGTCTGCAAGGGTGGGTTTGTTTTAGCACCATTCACACCCTTAGGAATAATACATAGCAAAGGTACTTTATTCTTGATTGGAGTACCTCTAGGCTTGGCAACTTGGGATACATGTGCTAATTTGGAAGCATTTGGGACTACTAGTTTTCTTCAATTCCTTACTTGCATCCCTTACCCTTGGATTTGCATGGGTAGTGTCTTGAGGAGTACCAGCTAGATATTTTATTCTCAATTAAAATTCTTTCTCTTGGGAAACTATTGCATTAATTAGCAGCTACATGTCCTGAACTGACATAATTTTCCCATCATATTTTTTAATCATTAATAATCTTAAAAACTTAAAATCATGATTGGGAAATTCATATGCTTATGTCATATTAACATCACAATAAAACTCATAATTTGGGACACATACCTTTTGTACTGCACTCTAAAATTGATCAACAGTAGTAGCACTCAGTAATTCTGTGGAGGCAAACATCTTTCTTTGGGGACTTTGACAATTGAACATTAAAATCTCATCATCAGATGATGTAGACTTAGGTTAATCCATATGTTTTTCAATCCCTTCAACAATAGCACATGGGGGATGTTTAAGGAAGCACTTGTCACACTAATAAATATAAATATCACAAATTACAACATTCACTTTGACATTTAATAGAACAAGCACTTCTTTTCCAACCCCTTTATTCTAATTTATATTCATTCTTTCATCATGTGTAGGCCTTTTCCCTCTATCATTATCTCAATTGTGAAAAGTAGGACCCCTATGTGCTTGATTTAGATTTGGAGCCCTCTCTTGACTTGTAGACCCATGAGGGATCCCCTTCTCAGCCCTAGTCAACTTGTAGGACATCTCTTTGATAGTGGAAGCCAAAGTATTACCTATCTCCTTAAGGATAGCATTTTTAGTGGACTATATTTTTTTTGAATTAACCAACTTTACATCAGCCTGCTTGTTCATGGGCTTCCCCATATCATTTACATTATTATAAATTTGGATGGCCATATTAAAAACCAACCATAGGTTCGTGGGAGCCTTATCCCTTAGGTATTATGTAGCCTTCTTGTCAAAGGCATCATAATATTTTATAAAGCACATTGTATCACTCAGTTGTATATTTTTGGGCAGTCGCATCATAACTTTATTGAACCATGTATTGAAGTATTGAACACACTCATTGGGGATCTTTTTGATGTTTTTAAATTTATCCATAAGGAACCTTGGATCAATTTTATCACAATACTAAATTTTGAAAACATTCTTCATTTCTTCCTACAAATCAATGCATCCATAAGAAAGGGAACTGAACCACTCTCATGCATCTTCTTCCAATGTGTGTAGAAACAAATTAATGCACACATCATCATGCTCAACCTCATAGTCTTAAATGATATTGTCAAAATTCCTCAAGTGTTTATCACCACTCACTACATTGTTCCCTTGAAACTTTAGAAGGCAATTCCTTACTTCATTTGGGACTTCATTGGGATAGCCTTCCATGTCATCAAAGTTGATAGGACTAAATTTGGGAATACAAAATGTAGGATGCTCATTCCCATCTTGGTCCCTATGCCTCATGGTTGGTTCAATGGGAGGTTCAAGAATAAATGGCAAAGGGATGTGAGGGGGTGAATGAGGTGGACTTGGTAGATCAAACTTAGGAAGGGATTCAGTTGGTTGAGAAGGAGCTAGATAATAAATGGGGTTGTAATATTTAGAATGGCTAAGAGAGATATGAAAGTCCTCAACAATGGGAAGTTTTAAAAAAATCAATATTATCAATTTTTTGGCAGTCTAGACACTCTTTTATAGTTAAACTTTGCCCTTCAACTGAAACCAAACTTGTCTCCTTCACTTTTGATGCAAACTTAAGGGTGAGACAAGTTGTTTGGATGAGTCACCTTTGAAGGATGATCTCAATCCTTCCAGATTTTCAAGCAATAAAATACTGAAAGCTAAAAATTAAGATATTCAAAATAGGTATTGATTCTTCTTGAAACTAGGTAATAAAGTTGGAGTTGCCACTAAAATCAAAATTCTAGAATATAACAATTAACAAATTGATTGTGATACATGTTGAAAACATACTTTGCTGAATTTAATGATGAGATAATGTGCAAAGATACTAATTTTTTTGGAATTGTGTTCAAAAGGGGAAATCACCTTCCAACATTCAATTTTAATAGCGCTTTGCAAAAAATGCAAAGAAATCAAATCATCAAATCTTTTTCAATTTATTTCCTTCATTTATTAGTTTTGAAAGCAGATAAAATAAAATGAATATGAGGATATGTAGATGGGTACCTGGTAGAATGTGTGCATTGATCCAGATGAATGTGAGAACTCCTTTTGGGTGAGGAAGGACTACCTACAAGAAGACCACACTAAACCAACTTATTTGTTAGACAAGTCTGAAGGGTGGATTGCCTAGCAATGCTAGATCCAAGAAGCAAAAGCTCCCTCGGATGGCTGTCAATCCACTCCCCTAATGACAATAATGTTTTGGGAATGAAAATTAAAAATGATAAAATGATAAGAACATAAATGATTATACAAGAAAATAAATAATGTACCTATTTGATAGAATTTGTAGCACGATGGGTCAATATCATGCACAAGTATATCAAGTTCAGGTCCAGAGGATCAAAATAGGGTTTACAAATAGGTCAAAATCTAAAAGAAGGTCTGGTAGGGTGTGGGGAAGGCTAAAATAACAAACTCTTATTTTTCCTTGATAGTGACAGTTGTTATAACCGGTGATGGTTATGTGATCGATGACAGTTGTTATAACCAGTGATGGTTATAATAACCATTTATGGTTACCTATGGGAAAATGGGTAAGATGATAAAAGGGTAAGTAAGGGGATGTGGTTGATTAATAGAGGGTGAGATAGGGGTTCTGAGGGTATGTACTGGTGTGCAAGTGAATAGAGAAAAACAACAAATTTTGATAAGGGGTGAAAACACTAAAAAAAAGGAGAGATACATGTATGATGCCAAGTGGATAATAGTTTAAACCTAAATAAAGTTAGGCAGGATGACAGTACTCCTACCTTCAAAACTAATATAGATAGATCTTTGTGGTCTTGGATGTTTGCACAAAGAAAGAAAGAGAGTCTGGATGCAAATTTCTAGATCCTTCACTCCTCCAAGATCTCTGTATTTATAGAACAAACTTGCTAAGTGATGAGAGAGAAACTTTCCAATTTGGGTGAGGATAAAGATGTCAATTCAAAAAGAAAGAAGACTATCAAGTGTGCATGGGAAAGTTTCCATTTTATCCATTGACGCCTATCCTGCAGCTATATTTCTTTTTTTCAAGGGTGGAGACCTAACCGTTGATGGTTAGGCTAACCATCGACAGTTAGGCCAACCATCAATAGTCGAGCCTGAGAAGTAAAAGGTTTGAAATGGATCAAAATCAATATGTTTAAGAATGTTTATTAAAAAAGGGTGTCTATGTGTTATTAGGTGACTAGGGTGAGTTAACTAGGGAAATTAGCTAACTCAGGTCAGGAATAGGTCCAAAGTGAGGTGACATCAAAGACTAGTCAAGGGGTGGTTTTTGAGTGTGTACATTTTACCCTCTTTTTTTGTGCAACTCTAGGTCAATAAGTTGTAGAACAAAAACAAGTTGTTGACTAGTCCAGGTCTGATTACCCCAAGTATGGGAGGAGGGTTTTCCCCCTCAAATCAAGAGTTAATGAAGTAAAGGGTGAAGTGGGTCAAGATTTGATAAAAGGTATAATGAAGGTCATGAGGGTAGGCATTTGAGACATAAGTATGCACACAAAATGCAACTAATTATGATAGTTAAAATCATGCAAGGACTAACATTTCCCTATTGGTAAAAAATGAGGTCAGGTACTAGGATTAGTGATAAGGTAACCAGTCCCCATCATTTGTCATAGTTGGTTAGGTCACACTTGTCATGTGTCCTAGAAAGGGTCAGTGTTTGCTTAAGCATCCAGGGTAGGAAGTGCTCCCAATAAAAATACAATGGGTTAGGTCATATACAAGGTGGTGCATAATATAAATTTTAATAAGGCAAAATTGGTCAAGGCAAGCATGATGACCAAAGCAAGGTCACCGTAAGGTATGCAAATAGGTACCAACATTAGGGTGGGTGAAGGTAAATGGGTTGGGTGGTTGTGTGGGTAGGAGGTGTCGAGTTGACCCCTAATGCACTAGGAAAGAGGATATTGCCTATATAGTCCTTTACATAGTTGATCCAACATAGACTTTAGGCCTAATGTAGCTCTTGATAGGGAGAGGGTGACTCATGAATAGGTCAAAGTGGGGCAAAGAAGGGGTTTTCCCAAGTGGAGGTGTTTGTAGGTGGAAAAGTGGGGAAAATAAGGTGAGCTATAATCAATGATGGTTAGGGCCAATTGATGATGGTTATGTAACCACCGATGGTTGGGGTCAGATGTGACTGGTGATGGTTAGGGTCAACCATCGATGGTTGGCTGAAAACCCTAAAATTGTTATAAAAATTCAAAATGACAAACATTTATCCTCATTTGCAACTTGGCTTTTAGTGATTAGTACTGTTTGAGTGAGTAGTGTGAGTGAGGGCGGGGAAGTGTGGTGAGTTGCTGAGGTGTCTTGACAAAATTGGTGAGTGAGAGTGTGATGGTGGGATCAAGATGGATGCTGGAGAGGCTCATGGACAAGTGGCTAGGTGGGGGTTGAGGTGGTGCCACCAATCACAAAATGAGGTAGGCCATGTCTTGAATTGGAAGGGAATTAGTAATATGGTAAAAATATAATGAGGCATGTTTAATTAAGGAACTATGGGTTTATGCATGTAGCACTAGGTTTTTTTCTATTACGATCATTTGTGTGCAAAAACATATGTGTGGGTGGGTGTTTTAGTTGTAGAGAGGTAGCTAGACACGTGTAAGGGTGTTAAGAATTGGTTTTATGTGTTATAGGGGGGGTTTAGGATTTTATAAGCAGGTTAGGGGGTTAAGGCTCACCCCTTATGATCACCTAACAGTGATCATCAGTGGTTAGAGCCAATCGGTGATGGTCAAATTTGGGGGTAAATGGCCCCAAAGAGACCATCAACGGTTAAGGGGATCCATCGATGATCAAGTCAAGTTGGGATGGGAGAGCTGGGATAGGTATAGAGTTAAGATGGGTAGGAGTTGAGTTGGAAGAGTTAGGTAATAGGAGTGAAATGGATTTTGTGAGGAGTTTGGAATGTAGGATAGGATTAGAGTTAGGGTAAGAGAGTGGGGAGTTAGGAAGGGTAGGATAAGAGTTGGGAAGGATTAGGGTCAGGATGGGTTAAGAGTTGGGTTAGGCTAGGAGGTGTGTTTAGATAAGAGTTGATAGGGGTTATTGATCAGTGATATATTTGTTGTTGTAGGCATGAGATCAGATCCAGTTACAAGATTAGCTTCCTGATATTTTTACTAAGGTGAGGGATGCCATGTCTATGAAGGACTAGTGTCACATGGAGGTAGTGGGTTTTGGAGGGATTTAGCATTACTAGTGCCTTCCTAGGGATGTCAGGATAATAGTCACCCTCATTGAGAGATGGGACCTAGTGACTAATACTTTTTGGTTGTCGACTGGAGAGATGAGCATCCTTTTAGAGGATGTCCATTGGATTACATGTCTACCCATCTGTGAAGATCCTATCTACCACATAGAGGGGGAGGAGATTGATGAGTTTATGGTGATGTTGTATGGAGATGATCGAGATGATGCCCGATTCCACTCTGGAGGTTTCAATATTAGGCCTCTATATCTTGGTGAGACACATTTATTGACCATATTGTAGCTAGCAGTCATGTGTTATGCACTACTAGACACTATATGAGGGAGATATCCTAGTGAGTTTTTGGGGGTGCTAGTGGAGGTCTTTTTGGGTGGTACAATGTTTAGATAGGCATAGGTCTTACTAGTTCAGATATATAGAAAGCTATGGGGTTTAGAGTGCACAGGCACTCTGGCATCATCATGGGATTTGTTCTTCACTATTGAGCCTATGAACATATACAAGTACTAAGACCCTTGGGCCTTTCAATATAGGGATACCAGTCAATGGATTATGTGGTTGGATTTTACCAATGGAGGAGAGATAGGGCCATGATAGGTGCAGGTAGTGGTATTAGGGACATTGATTGGTTTAAAGGAGCTTTAGAGAGTTTAGTTCTTAGTGACATACTATGGAGGTTGTATCATACATGGCTAGTATAAGTTGGGTATAGGTATCACACCCTATCTTTACAGAGTTGGAGATGGGCCTATGGGAGGTAGGAGGATGAGGTAGAGTGCATCACCTTTGAGTGAGTGTGGCATCAGTTTGGGCTTGTGCAGGATATCCCTCCTAATTTTTGTTAGTATAATAGGAAGGATGCAAACTTGTATCTACCAAAGCCTCAAATAGCTGAGGAGGAGTTGGTTTTTGAGGAGTTTTCCTTGAGGGATGTAGATGATGTAGGTTACACAGCTGATTACCCAATTTGGTTTTGAGGGAGATACATAGCCATTTATTTTGGTTTGGGATATGGGGACCAGTAGCCAATGGATGTTGACCCAAGTTAGAGGTGAGCAAAGGGGGATCCATAGGTAGAAGCATTATTGGCAGCATCATAGGCCTATATTATGTCATTATAGGGGTAGATTCCACCTTATAGGGTTAGCTAGGAGGAGTGACAATGTAGAGAGATCAAGCCTAGGAATAGGTCACTACTTTATTGGGTCAAGTGGCCATATTATAGGGGTGGATTGCCACATTAATAGGAGATTAAGATTAGGTGAGGGTCTCACTTGATTTGGTGATATAGGAGAGAGACTCTCTATGATGGGCTAGTGGAGCAGTAGTGGCACTGCCAAGTTTTGTGACATGGGCTAGATATCTAATAGCCATACAAGAGTTGCATTATTACAAGGGCATTGTGATACCATAGTATCCTAAAGATCTAAGGTGAGGTGAGTACTAGGTGATTTTGGCTAGTGGAGCAGGACTTGTAGCACCAGGTCAGTGGGTAATGGTAGTGGGTCGACAAGGAGGTACTCTAGGGGGACCACCACCAGATGTCGATGCTAGTGGTTCTGGTTCAGGTGCTCCAAGTTCATGAGTAGAGATCTTATGTGATTTATTTTGATATTTTGACATTTTGATACCAACCTACATGCCAAGATGTGAGATGTATATGTGAGTGATGTATTTGAGGACATGTGGCATTGTGAACTATGACATATATATTTATATTGATTTTGATGGTATGGTGATGTTTATATGATGTTATTATGATGTGATTATGTACATTCATTTTTATGGTATGGTGATGGATTATGATGTTGTTGTTTATGGATTATGGTCAGATGATGTGTTATATGTTAGATATTATCATATTATGCTATGTTATGATATTGGTAGCTATGTTGGTTACAATGATGTTAATTTTAATTTGATTGATGACCATGTTTAGAAAATAATGTGAATGTTAATGTCAAGAAACTATTAGAGAAAATGTGTTGTGGGGTTAATAGATACGAGGATGCTGATGGGGTGTGGCTAGAGGAAATGCTCACATTCACATGTGTGGATGAGAAAAAGAGCATGGTGGCTTGCTAGCGAGAAATATATAATAAGAATCCATAGATGGAATGACTTAATGAGCACAAGCCCGTTGAATGTATCATAGGAATGTGCTTTATTGAGAAAATTGGTGTCTTGACTACTTCATGCCAAGTAAGCTTATAGTCCATTAGGGTCATCGAGGATGTAGGTGATAATTAGGGGTGTGAATTTTTGAGTAGAGGAAAATAGAACCTAGAGTAGAGTTAGTGGCTTTTCTCATAGGTGACCAAAGAAGCCTAGTAGACAAGTCCATGCCTTTTGTATGTTTGATTATAATGGGTAGACTGATTAATGTGGGAAGTCTACCTATGGCATGCCTAAGAGCCAAGTATGACTTAATTGGATAATTAGGTAGACTGGTCAATACGAGAAGTATCTAAATGGTAGATATAAGAGCTGATTATGACCTACTTATTATGTATTTTGCTTATTTTTGTTTCTTTATATTTATAAGTTACTGAAGCTGATCGATGAGAGAAGCTTCTACTAAATGTTTTTTAGCCATCCTTCGAGAGAGTGGTTTAGGATTTTAATTTGCATAATTTTCCTTCAAGGGAGTAGTCTATGTTTAAGCAACTTTAATTCGATGAGGCAAATGTCCTTCAAGGGAGTATTATGTTATGTTTTTGAAGTATAGATATGTTTTAAGACTAGGCATGGATAAGTCTATTTAGGTTCAAAAGGTCTACCTATGTAGAAGCAATTCTTAGACATAAAAGGTTCATTTAGGAGAAAGGGTTTTTGAGAAACAACTGACCTTGGGATTCCATCTATTAAAATATGAAAAGTATCCATGAGAACCATGATATGGGTAGAGCTAGGGTACGCAAACTTAGGATGAGGTTGGTACTATGACAGATGAATCACACAGTTCTATATAATCAATCAATCCCAAAAGGTGTAAAAAGGAAATGAGGTGGAATAAGGTTAATGATAATGGGATGAGCTTAAGTTAGACACCATTTGATCCTTGTTTTAACAATGAAAGAGATGCAAATGTGAAGCATTAATGGGTTTAGATTCATGCTTGCCCTAGAGAGAAGACAAGTGATAAGCACCCAATCCATACTTATGGGTTATAATGTAAGGTCATAACTAGTTAAAAGCAAACATGAAATTTTTGGTCTTCTCCATGTTAGTGACATGTTGGTTTTCCTTAAGGATGAGGTCTTTGATGTTGAACTTTCATGTTTTTAGATGTTTTTTATATGCATACTTGATACGCTCTTGATAAATGCAAAGGTGATTAAGGGCAGCAAGGCAACATTTATCAAGAAACTCTAAGCATACAAGGCATTCTTGATGATAGTCACTTTCAAAAATAATCTCATGTAAGGATATGCAAAGGGATGGAATTTGGACATCAAGAGGTAGAACTACCTCAGCTCTGAAGATGAGAGAAAAAGGTGTAGCTCCCATGCCATTTCAGATACTAATGCAGTAAGCCCATAAAGAAAATGGGATATGGAGGTACCAATCCTTTCCTAAAGCACTCAATACCTTAGTGAGCATTTTGATGAGTGTTTTATTAAAATCCTTAGCCTATCCATTGGCTTGTAGATAATAAGGTGAGGAGAAGCTTAAGTCAAAACTGAAAGTGTCACAAAGCTCTTGGAGTTTTTTAATTATTAAAGTATTTTCCATTATCAGTGATGATTTTTAGAGGAACATCAAAGTGGAAGATGATGTGGTGGTTGATGAAATCAATGATTTTTTTGGTTTTGATTGAGATCAAAGGGATGGCTTCCACCCATTTGGTAAAGTATTCCATGGTAGTGATGATATATTGATGTCGTTTCAAGGAATGTGGATTGATCTCTCTAATAAGATCAAGACCCCATTATGGGAAGGGTCAATAGTCAGTTGATACCTGAAGACCATGAGGAGGTGCATGATGAAGGTTAACATGTTGTTGACATTTGACACATTTATTGACATAGTCACAACAATCTTGATTGAGTGTGGTCCAATAGTAGCCTCGATGAAGAATGTGTTTGGCAATAGTCAGACCACTGAAGTGCCCACCATAGATGTCATCATGGGCTTCTTTAATGGTGTAAGAAGCCTTATGGCTACAAAGGAAATGAAGGACGAAACCATCAAAGCCTCATTTGTAAAGAATTCCCCCTAGTATGACATAGTGAGAGGTACCTTGTATGAAAGCTTTGTGAGCATTTCTTGAAAGATTAGAAGGGAAGACATCGACATTAAGGTTGTTGAAGATTTGATCATACCAAATGTCTATAGGTGGTGTTTCTATCTGATAAATGGTAGGAAGATCAGATTTGAGGTAAGATGGCATGATGAAGTGGTGGATGGTGACAAACAGTTTAGACTCAGCAGGTTGAGATAGAATTTGGGATGCAAGGGAATCCCTTATGTCTACAACTTTGTTGGTAGAATGAGGGACTGATTGGATAGTGTAGTGGTTAAATGATGCTAAAATTATATCCACAAGTTATTTTTACTTTATAATGATATCATTTTTACATTGATAGGCCCCTATGACTTAATTGATAATGAGTTGAGAGTCTCTAGAGATGCTAATTATTTTGATTCCCAGAGCTAGAGTAGTTTGGAGACCGATGACCAAATCTTCATATTCATCTATATTATTGGTGCATTCAAAATTGAGTTTGAAAGAAAGGGGAAGAGGTTCCCCATTAAGGGGGATGAGGATTATATTGGTACCCCCACCATTTTGACATTTAGAGCCATCAAAATACATAGTCATTTGATAGGTGGGTTCTTTTGAAGAAAGAGTGGCTATAGACTCATTTGATTATCAAAGAGAGGAAATTCAACTAGTTAGTCCACAATGACCTTTCCCTTAATGGATTTTTGTAGAAAAACTCAAGATTGAACTCAGCTAAAAGCATGAGCCACTTAGCCATATGTTTTTTAAGATATGACTTAGAGTGCATATACTTGAGGGGGTCAGTGTTAGTAATAACATAAGTTTTATGGTTAAGAAGATAATGATGAAGTTTAGAAGCTATGAAAACTAAGATAATGCAAAGTTTTTCAAAATGGGTGTATTGGGTTTCATAGTCAATGAGGGTGAAACTGATGTAATAAATGACATGCTCCTTATTTTGGTCATCTTGATGAGCGAGCGTGGATCCCAAAGAATGATTGATGGTAGATATGTATAAATAAAAGGACTGATCCTCCTTTGGGGGAATAAGGATTGGTGGAGAGAGAAGATACCCTTTTATTGCATCAAAGGCTTGTTGACATTCTTTGGTCTATTTAAAGGAGTTATCTTTCTTGAGGAGGTGATGAAAAGGTTGACAATGATCAAACAGTTGAGAAATAAAGTGGCAGATTGATTAAATTTTACCTTGCAAGCTACAAAGTTATTTTAGGTTAGTAGGGGGCATTTCTAAAATGGCTCAAACATTTTTGGGGTCTATTTCTATTCCACAGAGGGAAATAATAAAACCTAAAAGTTTTCTTGATAAGACCTCAAAGATGCATTTCTTTGGGTTAAGCCTAACATGATAATGGATAAGTCTTTCAAAGATGATAACAAGAATAGCAAGGTGATCTTAACAGTGCTTGGATTTACTGAGTAGATCATCAACATAGTCCTCAATTATTTTATGAATGAGGTTGTGAAATATATAGGTCATGTCCCACTAATAGGATGCCCCTGTATTCTTTAGACTAAAAGGCATGACATGATTGCAGAAAGTTTTGCATGGGGTGATGAAGGATGTCTTATGTTGATCTTGATGGGTGATCAGGATCTGGTTATATCCTAAAAAACCATCCATAAGGGATAACATTTCATGGCCAACAGTGAGATCAATAACTCTGTCTATGTTAGGTAGGGGAAAGTCATCTTTGGGGAATGCGAGGTTAAGGTCATGAAAATTGACATAAAGGCAGAGTCCCCTAATGGGTTTGGTAAAATAAACAATATTAGAGACCCATTGTGGGTAGTCAATGGGTTGAATGAATTTGACAAATAGAAGGTGTTAAAGTTCTTCTTTGATGAGAAGAGCTATGTGAGGGTGCATACGATGAAGATCTTGCCAAACTAGATTAACTTCAGGATGGGTTACGATGTTATGAAGAGTGATGGAAGGGTCCATACTAGGCATATCTTAATAAGACCAAGCAAATATTATGTTATGGTCATGGAGAAAAGATTGATAGTCTCATTGTTCCTCAAGTTTTAAGGATTAGCCAATCTTGATGATATAAGGGTCCTCTTGAGTTCCCAAATTGACATCTATGGTTGATTCATTTAGTATTGTTTGGTTTTCAAGAGGGAGGACCTTTTAAAGAGAAGAGCCCCCCATACCCAGGTAGATAAGAATAGAATTGATGTCTTGATGTTAGATGGTGTTAATGGTGGGTGAGTCATGTGTCATCAATTTGGGGTGGATGAGAGGAATGGTTTTTGCTTGGCCCTCCCTTCGATAAGTGAGGGGATCCAAACTCACAGTATTAATCCTAAAAGAAGGTTAGGTATGATGATGTCGATGTCTTCAAATTGGAAAGATGGGGTTGGTGAGGGTAAAGGTTCTTCAAATTGGAAAAATGGGGTTGGTGAGGGTAGAGGTTCTTCAAATTGGAAAAGTAGTGTTGGTGAGGCTAGAGGTTCTTCAAATTAGAAAAGTGGGGTTGGTGAAGGTAGAGGTTCGTTAGTAGTGGTGAGAATTGGTTTTGGTGATGTGGGCTCTTCTAGGGGAATGTACCCTAGGCTAAAGAATTCATGAGGTTTTTGAGTTCTGATGATGGGAAGCTCATGAGGTCCTTGTTCATAGAGGTTGAAACTAAACCCCTTCCAAGCGCACCAATGAAGGTACATTTGGACAAAGGTTGGGTTACTAAGATAAGAAAAATTGGAAGTGAATGGCTAGATATAAGGCATGGTGGTGGGAATAAGGAGTGGTTTATCAAGTCCCCCATAGAAAAAATATGTTCTATTATTAGGAAGGCCAAAGGGGACAAGGGTACCAATATTGGGATCATAAGATGGATCATTTTGAAGGTTCTCAAATTCATGTGGAAAAGGGAAAGCATGTAAAGTTAAAATTTGATATTCCTCCAATGTGAGATGCTAAAATGTGGATTGCAAGGGATGTTTGACTAGGATTTGAGATCAAGGGATGATTGAACTAGTAGATGCTTCATCATTGTTGAAGATATAAGTGTTTTTGGATTGGGTT
Source organism: Torreya grandis (assembly GCA_037957365.1). Taxonomy (NCBI): domain Eukaryota; kingdom Viridiplantae; phylum Streptophyta; class Pinopsida; order Cupressales; family Taxaceae; genus Torreya; species Torreya grandis. The sequence continues at coordinate 751,611 of JARHVA010004595.1, forward strand.
ATGTGGGAGTTTGGCTAGAGGTTGGTTGTGAAGAGGGTGAAGGTAGAATGAGAATTTTATTAGGTCGATATGTCATATTATAAGAAGTAAAGGGACTCAGATCAACTTTGATTGTAATGACTTGTCTGTCATGTTCAAACTTGACACATCGATGAAGCATAGAAGGGACATAACCCATATCACAGCTCCAAGGGTGACTAAGTAACACATTATATTGAAATTTTCCCTCTATGGCATAAACTGTTCCTAGAGTGGTATCTAAGGTGTCATTAAATGATCAGATAACTACCGAGCTTTTTGACATGATGTTTTTAGGTAGTTGGAGTTGATCATAAGTGTCGGAGGAGATGATATCGATACTTGTTCCCCCATCAATCATAACTCTTTTGACATGTGTCTGATTGATGGATGTGGCGATAAAAAGAGGGGGATCAAGGTCTTCATTATGATATGGTAGAATTTATGATTTTTGAAAGGTGACCATGGTAGCATGTTGGATAGCTCCAATCAAAGATGTAAGATGTTGGGGATCATCTGGTTGAACTTCTATAGAATGTAATGTTTCAATTAAAGCTTGAAGGTAGTGGGGTGAGGGGATAATTAAGTCATAAAGACTCATTTTAACTGGTGTTTGGTGAAGTTATTTTAACACTAAGCATTGGATGAATGGAGATACATTAGAAGAATAAGGAGCTCTTATAATGGAGACTTTTGGCTTGGATGGTTTTGAGGGTGAAGGTGTAGTTGTTTGGGTTTGGTTGGTTGGTTGAGGAGTTGAAGGGTAGGACCATGGAATGATTACCTTGGCCTTACCTTTTTCATTTTGCTGGGCAGCTTTACCCTTATCCTTTTGTTAGGCTTGAGACTGAGTCACCATTTAATGGTATGGATAAGGGGATTGGTTTCTTGCTTTGGTTCCTCTACTTCACTCCTTAGTAGGAGTAGAGAAGTAGATGATTGGTAGGTACATTATATAGGTGGTAAAATAGGCAAGGAGATTAAATAAGGTTCATTTAATGGATCATCTTCCTCCAAAATTCCATGAATAATTGATTGGAGAGCTTTATAGTTCTTTGTATCATGTCTAGGGGTCGTATGGTAAAGACAAATCAAATTGTCATTGAACTAGGTTGGCTTGTGGCAAGTGGGGTAAAAATCCTTAATTGGTGGTAAGATAATGGTAAAAAATTTTAGTAGCCTTTGTAAAATAGTTGTATAAGATTATAACAAAGATGTTGGAGGTGGTGGAGTTTGGATTTTGGGGGTAGGAACCTCATTGGGAAAAGATTTATTGACAGGAGGTGTGGTTGGTGGATTGACCTTGGTCGGTGGTTTAGAAATAATTGGATTAGTTACAATTGATTTGGGAATTGGGGGTCTAAATGATGAAGGTTTAATAATGGGAAAGTGGATGAAGAAAGGTTGGTAAGGAAGGAGGATGAACTAGAGGATTAGGTTGTTATAGGTGGAGAAAAGGGTGATGGTTTTTTGGAAGAAGAGTAGGTAATAGGAATGGTTGAGGGATGTGGTCCCAAAATAGAAGGTAAAGGTGAAGGAGTTGGTATGGACTTAACCTGAGGTTGCAGCTTTGAAAACCATACCTTCTTAATGGGCTTAACTAGATTGGGCTTTGGTTGGGTTGATGTGGTTAAGTCCAATCGCAAATGAGGGTGAGCAGGATTAGGCATAAGAAGGATCCCTAAAGTTTTGATTGGCTTGATGAAAGAAGCATAGGGTGATTTGACAATTTTGGATGAGATTAGTTTAGATGATTCATTGATAACTTTAGGAGGGGTACTTGGTAGAGTTGTAGTAATAGGATTGAGGGTAGACTCAAGTGAAGTCGAAGATTCAATTTTATTTTTATATGGGAGTCTAAGCCGATGCCAAAAAGTGGTTGTATCAAAGTTATGTTGGGAAGTGAATTCCAAACTTTGAACTATCCAGGAAAAGGGTTTATAAATGGGAATTATTTCATGATCAGTAATTTCAAATCTCAAACCCTTGGGGGAAGAAGAAGGAGTGGTTTAAAGTTTTTATTTTTGGTGAAAAGTTTAAAAGATGATGATAGGATAGATGAGGAAATTGACTCTCGAGAAATAGTTTCCAAGGGAGGTATAGATGGTTCTGTAATAGGAGAGGTAGGGGTAGCATTTTCAAGTGGAAGAGCTGGTATAGCTCCTTCCTTGGTTTGGTTGTCCAAATAAGTAGGTGGTTTTTCTACTTGGATTAGAGGAGTGGATGAAATGGTTGATGGAATGGTTATATCCTTGGGTATTTATACCATAGGAGTAGATGGAACAGTGGTTTCCTATGAAGAAGAGGAAGGGGTGGTCAATTCCTCTATTGGGTTTTCTGAAGGAATGGATGGTGGGTTGGATTCCTCTATCTAGGTGATAGAGGTGATGAATTCTTTAGTAGTGGGTACATTACTGATGACATTACATACATGTGTCTCATGTGAGTTGGAGGACTTGGGCTTGTTTTCATGATGTTGGGTTGAAGGTGAATGATTTGGTAAAGATTTTTGAAAAATGTCAAGAGATTGATTAGGAGTGTTTGGGTTATCAAACACAAGCTCCCCTATATCAATTAGGTCTTGGACAATACTTTTAAAGGTATTTAATCTATCAGTATCATGTCTAATGACCTGATGATAATCACAATGATCATTCTCATTGTACCACTTGGGAAGGGGATGAGAAGTATTAAATTATTGAGGGGGCTTGATGGGTGGAAGTTGGATTAGATTGGCTTTGAGTAGTTTATCCAAAACTGATGCATAGGATTCCTTAATTAGGGTAAATGGTTTTGAAGGAGCCCAGTTTTGGGTATGGTTTTAGAAATTGGAAGAATTGTTGGTTCGAGGTGTTTGGTTGATGGTTGGAGGCAATGTAGTTTTGAGAACAATCGAAGGTGCTAATGATTTTGCTTTAGAATTGGTTGGGTTCATGGTCTTCGTGGAGGATGGTTCAGTGGATTTGAAACTTGAATTTTTATTTCAAAGCTTCAACTTCCCTTCATCAATATCATGGTTTTCTAATTTGCATGTGATGGAGAATGCTTCATCAAAGGCCTAAAAGGTTTAGACTTGGAGAGTTAGAGCAATATGTTTGGTACACCCCTGAGAGAATAATTCAATTAATTTGATTTGGGGTAATGGGAATGTGAGTTGATTAATGATGCCACTCCATCTGGAAACAAAATTAACAATGGATTCATGTTCAAATTATTTGATGGAGTATAGGTTGGTAATGGAAACCTTTTTAGATATGTTTACATAAAAATGTTCTAAAAAGGTTTGTGCTAATTGATAGAAACAAAAGATAGAATGAGTGGGAAGCGCACTATACCAATCAAGGGTGACCCCAAATAATGACATGGGAAAGGTTTGGGGGAGGATGGCATCATCATAAGTGATCAAGTATCAAGCATGATGTAATGATCTTAGGTGCTACTGAGGATCCTCCTTACCTTGGAATTTAGAAAATTTGGGCAATTCCCATTGAGAAGGGTAAACATGAATGGACATGGAGGGATGGATAGGCTCATTATAAATTTGGTCATAGGATAAAAGATTGGTTGAGGCAGAGATGGATGACTCCAAACTAGTCATTTTGTCCATTAACATTTTGATTAGATCAGGTTGAGGTTGAAAAACTATATAATTGAGGGGCACATTCTGTTGAGGTTGGCTTGTGGTTATGTATGAATAGGTGACAGATGCTGTTGAAGAAGCCACATATTTATAGGTTGTGGTAAGGGATTGAGATGATGACATGTAAGAGATAATTGGTATAAAATTTTGGGTGGAGGGTGGTGTGTACCCTTGTGGGTTAGGGACATACTAGTAAGTTATCATAGGCACTTGTTGAGAAAAGGATGTGGTTGGTATGGTTTAGGTAAGAGGAAGTTGGGAAGATTGAGGTTGGGTAGTTAACCTAGTGTTTATTGGGGGAAGGTTTTGAAGTATGGAGAACACTAGGTTTTGAATTGGAACTATGGCCAAGTGATTGGTTTCAACTATAAGGAAGATATAAACTAGAGCGGAAGATAATGCCATGGTAGATGGGGCATAGGTGACTAATAGCAAGTTTAAACCCACATGAGGTGTGACAGGAGGTGTTTTATTGGGAGGTGGAAGGTTGGTTTGAGTTTGGGTGGATGGGGTGTTGGAATAGGCCTAAGTCAGTGGTTGGGTTTAAGTAATAACTATAAGGTGGGATGGCATGCTAAGAAAAGGATCGGAATAAGGAACCAAAGTAGGGGGTACGATGAGGCAAGGTTTTGAGGTAATGCTGTAAAGAAACTAGATTATTGTCAAGAAAGGTAGTAAAGTCTGGATTTCCTTTAGATATGATTGGGATTCTATAAGGAGAAGGCGGTGGAGAAGAATGGTGAGGTGAAGCATGAGCATATTTGTCAACATCTGAGGTATAATCCATGGATGAAGAAAAAGGTGGTGATTGGTTGTTTTGATTTATCACTTATTGTCTGGTTAAAACCATATGAAAAAATAGGGAATGTTATTGTGACACTCAAACCTCAAATAAAGAGCAAAGCCAAAATAATTTCAAATCAATCAATACATACACTAAGAAGTGTATTTTAACCTTAGGATTACTTTTAGATCAATTTTGGCTTATGCATTAAAGAGTGTGATAAGTAAGGTTGGCTTGCAAAATAGGTACTAAAGAATAATTCTATGGATGGTTTCAATTTGTTTAGGTGCTCATAAGGAAGATCTATGTTGAACTTCATTACATGGCTTGGTGTTGGGGCCTACCCCCTCACTTCATAATCTCATAGTGATAAGGGTGTTTGGTGCTTAGCCAAGATATACTGAGTCTAAAGTTTATACTCAACTAGAGAGCTGAGTTGGTTCTCCACTTGGTGGTGAAATCCAAGTGAGATAGCCAAGACGGGGTAAGGTTACAACTAGGTGATGAAATCCTAGTCAGTCCTTGTCTCAACTATTGTTTTGATGTGTATATTATTTTGTGGTTTGGTTTTGTGTGTGATAGCAAGTGTGAATGCTAAGATAAGATTACTTTGCCTCCTAAGTTACTAGATGAAACTAAAATTAGAAAGAAATCAATGAATGCAAATGGTTAATTTTTAATCCCCAAAATAAATGATTTCATTTGATGAGTAAATAATTAGGAAAAAAGGGAACTGGGTCCCACTGGGTGTGCCAAAATGTTTTAATTTATTTCCTTCATTTTTTAGTTTTAAAAGTAGATAAAATAAAATGAATATGAGGGTATGTAGATGGGTACCTAGTATAATTTGCACATTGATCCAAACAAATGTGAGAACTCCTTTTTGGTGAGGAAGGACTACGTGCAATAAGACTATACCAAACCAACTTATTGTTAGACAAGTATAAAGAGTGGACTACCTAGCAATGCTAGATCCAAGATGCAAAATCTCCCTTAGATGGTTGTCAATCCACTCCCCTAATGACAAAAATGTTTTGGGAATGAAAATAAGCAATGATAAACTAATAATAACATAAATGATTATACAAGAAAATAAATAATTTACTTGTTCGGTAGAAGTTGTAGCACAATAGGTTAATACCATGCACAAGTATGTCAAGGTTAGGTCCAAAGGATTAGAACATGGTTTGTAGATAGGTCAGAATCCAGAAGAAGGTCTGGTAAGGTGTGGAGAAGGATAAAATAACAAACTATTAGTTTTCATTAACAGTGACCAGTGATGGTTAGGGTGACTGACAATAATTGTGTGACCGGTGATGGTTGCTATAACTGATGATGGTTATAGTAACCATCTATGGTTACCTATGGGAAAATGGGTAAGAGAATGAAAGGGGAAGTAAGGGGATGTGGATGATTAGCAGAGGGTTGGATAGGGGTTTTGAGGGTATGTACGAGTGTGCAGGTGAACAGATTAGAATAACAAATTATGATAAGGTGAAAAAACACTAAATATAAAGGAGAGATACATGTATGATGCCAAGTGGATGATAATTTAAACCTAAAAAAATTTGGACAACATAACAATACTCCTTCCTTCAAAAGTCATGTGGACAGAGCTTCATGGTCTTGGATGCCTACACAAAGAAGACGAGAGTCTAGATGAGAAAGTTGCCATCACTCCTCTAAGATCTTTGTATTTATAACACAAACTTGCTAAGTGAGGAGAGAGAAAGTTGCCAAGTTGGGTGGGGATAAAGAAGCCAATTTGAAAGGAAATAAGGCTATGAGGGGTGCATGGGAAAGTTTCCATTTTATCCATGCACGTCTATCCTGTAGCTGGATGATTTTTATTTTACATGGGTGAAGACCTAATTGTCGATGGTTAGGCCAACCATTGATGGTCAACCCCTAAAAGTAAAAGGTTTGAAATGGATCAAAATCAATATGTTTAAGAATGTTTATTAAAGAAGGGTGTCTAGGTGTTATTAGGTGACTACGATGAGTTAACTAGGGAAATTAGCTAACTCAGGTCGAGAATAGGTCCAAAGTGAGGTGACATTAAAGACTAGTCAAGGGGTGGTTTTTGAGTGTCTAAAAAATCTTTTAAAATTTTGGCAACTTTCTTAGTGGAGTGTTGAACTTGTTGATGGACTGAAGTAGTGAAGCAAACTCAAATAATCTCCAATTTCAAACACATTAACTGATATTGATAAACGTGTCTAAAAATATAGATGAGATTACTTTCAAAAAAATATTCCAAGGTAGAGAACTTAATAACCTGAATTATCATAGCAACTCTCTGCAAGAGTCCTCAACAACATGAGTGACTAGGAATTCAATTTAATCCTCAAAAATGGCACTAGTTGAGTGTGTGACATTGACCAACCAAAGATGGTCTGATTATAACAAATAACAATAGATAACTTCACAACATGAAATACTTATAGTTCTCTACAAGAGTCCCTGGAAACACAAGTGCCACAGATTGTCTTTTAGTCTCTAAAAATGATGTTAGTTGAGTGTTGGTTCCCATTTTTACACCTCTTTTGCTAAGCTTTACACACTTTGAAAAACTAGCAAACAAAGATGAAAACCCTACTAGTGTTTCATTGTAGTTAGGGGAAGGTTTGGCATCAAGACTAGACCAAACATAGAAAATGATTTAGAGGCACTGTTAAAGGGTATGGTCATCTCCCTACTACTTGTGTCTCTATGTGAACCAAGGTGAGAGGACCTATGGTGTAGCTTTCTCACATAGAGTGATTTTACAATTCAATCTCCATATGGATTTTTGGCACAAGAAAACACAAATATGACTAGGGCATAATGAAACTTGTTCACTCTACCTAGGAAAGGTTGTCATACAGGATGAACAATTGCTCTAGGTCACATACAAGCTGCTGAAGATATATGAGAAAGTGACTTCAATCTTCATTCTAAAGAATGTTCAAAAATAGGGGTCAAATAAAAGACTGTAATGCTAGGGTTCAAAGCACAAAATGCAAACACATATTATATAGGCAAGTTTTTATGGATCTATAAGGTAAATAACACTTAACATATGCAAAGGGTGTATTATTTGTAGGGTATGATAGTTTGATTAAAAAAAATTAAAAAAAGGTGTGGTGTTTGTGGTTTTCAATCAATAGGGTTGCTTTTAGTATTCATAACAATATTCCTTAGTAAATACGTAGAAAAACTCAAATGCAAGATAATGGGAAATACTATGAGTAAATTTCATATGATTCTTCCTACTTATTTCATAAATTTAGGGTGCCCTAATAGTCATTCAATAACATATTTTCAAACTAAATTACAAAACGGGTTTAAAACCCAGATTTGTGCACAAAACAATAACCAATAATGAACACAAACCCAAATATCTAATCAAAATAATTGGAAAAACATATTATTATACTTCATCAATATGAAATATTAAATAACATAAGTATTGTCATTAACTTTGAAAATAAAATTTACATACATCATTGTTTGGAAATGTTGCCATGGGGACAAGCATGGTGAGATTTCTCCATGTTGGACAAGGGAGAGATATTACAAATTCTCTCAAAGCTTGTTAATGGTTGTACAACTACAACCACCCCAGTAAGAGAGGCAAAATGCACATAGAAGTGATCCCAAAATTTGGAAGAGCCTATACTTATAGAGAAAAAAAATACTAACAACAACCTCAGGATAGAGGACAAACCCTCTATTTATACATATTTTTACCCTTTTCAAATCTAGGAATATGGGTTTCAATTTGAAATATTGAAAAATTACAAAACAACCCTCCAAGTTTTTCCAAGTTGCTCCTAGTTGGATATGCCCTTTGCCATGTCTGGAATCTTCACCCATTTGCATGAAAAGTCATTGCTCTAGCTGCCTCTACAAGGAATGATGATGATTTGCAATAAACCCTTTGATTTCCTGGCTAAAGATGCCTCTCACTTGAGTTGGAAGGATAATATTCATGGTGGAGGCCAAACATATTTATCCTCTTTTGCAACTACTTGGAGATGCCCTCTAACCACTCATTAGCATAGCTGGAAACTCATGGACAATTGCCCTTCCTTATATACATGCCAAAGAATAACCTACTCTTGTAATGATGGCATGGGAATATTTCATACCCATGGCTACGTGAAAAATATTCTTTGGAGTGGCCCACCTTGAATTTGTAGACCTGTAATTTCTCTCCCATGGAGGAGCTTGAACAAGTGAAACATGAGAAAATGCAAAACTTAGCTCATGTTTACCTTTTTGCTTTTTAGCTCTAACTTGCCTTCTCTAATTTGCAATTTTTACTTTTGATTTTTTCAAACTTGCTTTGTATGGTTTCCTCCACATTTTTTAATGCATAAATGCATTATTCTCACCTTTTGACCTTTTGGGGAAATTCTGATCACTTTTGCAACTTTGTAATTTTCCTTTGTTTTGGGAAAATCTAGGTCCCATTAGCAATTTTGAAATTATCAAATTACAAAATTGCAATTCATAATTGGAGTTCCCCTGAGAAGTTCCCTTAGGGAATGGGAACTCCAACTGTAATTTTTAATTTTTCTAAATTGTAAATTGCAGTTGGGGTTCCCATTTCCCTCAAAAGTTATTTTTAGAGAATCTGGAAATCCAACTGTAAATTGTAATTTTGTAAAATGCAAACTTGCAATTGGCTATGGAAGTTCCCCCTTGCATTAAGGCCACCAATTGATCAGCATTGACTATGGATTTGGGACACATAGGTGCAATTTGTTATTTATTTAAGTAAAAAATTGTGAAATTGCATTTCTCCTCCAATTCTTCTTGAAGTTCTTTTGGAGTTGACTTTTCCCTCCTCCCTTTGACTGGCAAGATTGGGAAAGTTGACTGTAGTTTACAAATTATATTTCAAAAATTGCTTATCCCACACAAATTATATTCATATTCAAAATATACAATCTTTCACCATTAAATAACATGTACAAGTGCCATGAAGGAAGAAAATCACATTGGAATAAATGTTTTGAATTTGGCTCCAAGACCATCATAATGATAAGCAACCATTTGGGCAATTGGTAAAGAATCAAAGTTTGTCAATGAGGTCAAAACAATACTCATTGAAAACACTTACATTCATTGCTTTTTTATAGACAACTTAGAATGTTTACCTACAAGTGTCCTCATGAAGAATCTCATGTTGAGAGGAGTGTTTGAGCTGAGAAATCTATCTTTAGAGTGAGGAATGTATATTTGAAACCTTTGGAAAAGGACTCAAACATCATTGAAGCTCACAAATTATGCATATTGTTTGAGGGTTCCTCACTGCTTGTATACTAGAATAACCACCTATAGGTGGCTTAATAGGGAACTGAAGTACTAGTATAGAGAAGATTACATAGGTGGTGAAACTCATCCTAAAGTCCTAACATGTTGAGAAATATCCTAACATACATATTTGGAAGGCTAGAATGTTAGGTATAGTTGTGAATCACCTTCCAAAGATCTAATGACTATGTTCAGGGAATACATCCCCAATAGTGTAGAACAAAAATCCAAGGCATTTTGTGAATATCTTGTAGTAAGGCTATCAAAAATTTTGGAAGATATAGATAGGTAAATCTTGTAGCCTCTAGCATGGAGAATAAATATTCCAAATATGGAGGTCAAAAATTTAGTGGAAGTCATAAGTTGGAGGTCCTAAAGATGCCTTTTAAATCACTAAAACCCTGCATTCATATCTACATGAATTCACTTTTAGGTGACAATTGACATCCTAAAGAGCAAATGGAACATACCCTCATGTTTGGAATGAGCCTAGTGATTGAATGGATAACCACTAAGCATGAATATCATTATGATAAGGTTCATATGTAGTGTTTCAAATCTCATGAACACCTATAGGTGTCCCTTCAAAGGAAAATATGCACCTATAGCTGAGTAGGTAGATAGTGACCTAGGTATGGTGTCTTGGTAATGCCTTAGCTTATACAAAGTGAATGTAGGTATAAAATATATCTTATATTATCAATGAATTATTATAGGAATAGGCACCTATAAGATTCATTTTGGTAGGGTAACATAGTCAAGAGAGAGAACTTAGTTTTGTGAGTTCAAAGAGCATGCAAAGGGTATAGGGAGAGTTAGAATGATGAAAGAGAAGACATAGTACATTCATTACGATCATGATGGTATCCATAAGCCATTAAAAATATAAAATAAGATTATATAGACTCCTTAAATTCTTATGCACCTACAGCTGAGTGCATGGTCTTAATGAAGGTAAAGAGATGGGTATGTTAAGGAAGATTATGAAAGGTACATGAAGGGTTAGAGTGTTGAATGGAGATTGAAGAATATTCATCATGACCATGAAAATATATATAGGCTTTTGATAGTGAATATATAATAAATAAGGGCTCTAGATAGGTAGTGCATAGTCCATATGATGAAAACCCTGTAGACAGTACATTCTTCTAAGTTTGTCCTAGGTTTTTATGCTTTTGGGAGGTCAGATGGAATCATCAAGGGCTAATATTTGGTATATATAATATTTAAAACTTGAGAAATATCATCCAACTTTAAATATGTATGATGAAATAGGGGATGTACCCTCTATTTTATCTCAAATAGAGGGTACTTACCCTTATGCATAAACTGGTAGGTTTGAGAAAGAGTGACAAAGGGACGATCCAAGATCTTATTGAAAATTGAGGAGAGATTTGGAAAGTTTTACAACACCTAAAACAACATGATAAACCATGTGTAGAAAAGAGGAACCTTAATAGTGTACTCTAAACCCCAAATATGCAAATAGGCTTCTTAGGTAGGTTTAGGCCTAGATGCCAAATGGAGGGTCAAATTCATGTCCAACCTTGGAAGAGATTTCCAATTGATTGAAACATGATTTTAGGGTCATTTTAGATAATAAAAATCTCTTAATATGTAGATAAATCACAAATAGTTCATTTTTGACCTCAAAATGAACTTAGGCCTGCAAGAAATGGAAGGAAAAGCTCAGTCAGGTAACTTCAAGTGCTCACATATTTCATGAGGCTCTACATTGATATTCAAGGAGTTTATGGATATTGATGGAGGTTTTAATATTTGCATTTGTGTAATTCATTTGCAATTCCAACATCTTACCTTCATGAACAATCCTTAAGAGTAAAAGTGACTTAAAAGCCTCCTAAAACCTTAGGCTAGACACAAGGAAGGAAATGAAGGATATAATAGACAAAAATGTCATATTTTTCCTAGAACAAGGATTGGAAGTTTTAGAATTCTCAGTCAGGTTCCCTACCATCAAGACACGTTGTATAGAATTTGTACGGACAATGTACAATATTGCTCTTTTGACTATTTTATGCATTGTGTAGGTCCTAGAGACTTTCAAGAGATGAAACCAACTTTAGGATAAGCATTAGTACTTGGGATAACCCCTCATATCCATTTCATACTTCATACAAAATCCTAAGTGTTCAAATAATATCTCTCATCTTAGCCCGTCAAAAGTGGCATAGTGAACATGATAGTGAGAAGTGTGAGAACTTCAAGAAAATGGATTTTTAATGTTTACATGAGTATTTTAAGGACATGTATGGTATTTACAAGTGTCATGCATTCCATTTCATGTATTTTCATGAGAAACTAAATCCAATTTTGAAGTTAAGTGTGCAAGGTGTGGGAAGGAGGTGTTTCTTTGACTGTAGGCAATGATGACTCACTTCCAAAAGTTTCCAGATGACTACGAATACAACCAATTCATGTATAGTAATTTATGAAATCCTCCCCTCTCATTCAAATCATTAAACCTATCCCTAGGTATTTTTGGGATGTTCAAGCAGGGCTAAATCATGAAGGCAATTTTTTGAGCCAACAAAGGGAATTCTATGCCACTTTTCATGAGTTTCATGACTTGGAAAGCCACTTGTCTCTTATGACCTTTCATGTTCCATTCCACACCCACTTCTCATGCACAAGTAACTCATTCTCTCAACATGACAAGTTTTTTTGTGACCTTTGGACTTCTTTCTTCTCCTTTCTCTCTCAAGTTTTATAAGAACTGGCGTGCAAGGTGTGGGAAGGAGGTGTTTCTTTGACTGTAGGCAATGATGACTCACTTCCAAAAGTTTATAGATGAATAGGAATACAACCAATTCATGTATAGTAATTTATGAAATACTCCCCTCTCATTCAAATCATTAAACCTATCCCTAGGTATTTTTGGGATGTTCAAGCAGGGCTAAAACATGAAGGCAATTTTTTGAGCCAACAAAGGGAATTCTATGCCACTTTTCATGAGTTTCATGACTTGGAAAGCCACTTGTCTCTTATGACCTTTCATGTTCCATTCCACACCCACTTCTCATGCACAAGTAACTCATTCTCTCAACATGACAAGTTTTTTTGTGACCTTTGGACTTCTTTCTTCTCCTTTCTCTCTCAAGTTTTATAAGAACTAGCGTGCAAGGTGTGGGAAGGAGGTGTTTCTTTGACTGTAGGCAATGATGACTCACTTCCAAAAGTTTATAGATGAATAGGAATACAACCAATTCATGTATAGTAATTTATGAAATACTCCCCTCTCATTCAAATCATTAAACCTATCCCTAGGTATTTTTGGGATGTTCAAGCAGGGCTAAAACATGAAGGCAATTTTTTGAGCCAACAAAGGGAATTCTATGCCACTTTTCATGAGTTTCATGACTTGGAAAGCCACTTGTCTCTTATGACCTTTCATGTTCTATTCCACACCCACTTCTCATGCACAAGTAACTCATTCTCTCAACATGACAAGTTTTTTTGTGACCTTTGGACTTCTTTCTTCTCCTTTCTCTCTCAAGTTTTGTTAAGTTGTGGAGCTAAAAGCTTCAACTCTTTGCAAACTGAAGGAACAAAAGGTTGCTGAGATCCAGGAGCACCGGCATCAATATCAGGACTGACGTTGGTCGTGACCAGTGCAGAAGGCCACCGGGGACGCACAGAGTCAGCCGACGTCGATAGAACCAGACAAGCAGGGACCAGCGTCGATCGCCTGTGTTTTCTAGAACTGCTCATTGCACGGACAGTTAGTTAAGTGAACGAAGTGTTTGCATGTAAAGCCCAGTTAGAGTCTTGAGCTGTGAGGATAATTGTCTAAATTAAGAGTCTAAGTTATTGTTTAAGTCTGGGATCTATTTATAGACCCATTGGCATGTATTTTTATAGTTGCATAAGATAAGGAAGGCAAGGAAGTTCCTTCTAAGTGTAAGATCATTGAGTTGCAGGTTGTTGCAAGCTCATAGGAGATCTACATGTGTGAGTATGGTCTATTGAATTGCAGGTTACAAGTTCATGGGAGATCAACTTGAAGTACTTTGGAGGGCTTGGTGAACTGGCAGGGTTATTACTGACTAGTTGGAGAGGTGAACACCAATTCTGTTTGTGAGTTGGTTGTTGAGACCGTTTTTTGGGTAGGAGAGTGTTGTAGAAGAATTACTGTACACTTGAGGTGTGGGAAGCCTCTTTAAGGTGGAAGAGTGTGGCGGCTCTTTATTGTATTCTTTTTTGTAAAGTGTTAATACAAGATAGTGTATTGTCTCTCATATTCTGTGCTATTGGTGAATTCTAGTTACTTGTATTTCTGGTTATTTCCGCATTTATAATTGCTTATATTTGGTAATCATACTGTGCTCTTTTTGAGGAGCAAGATCCTAACAAAGTGGGATCAGAACAGGTGTTGTTCTTGTGATCCCCCAACAAAGTGGTATCAGAGCATGTTTGTTGTTCTAGGTGCCTGACAAGTGGTATCAGAGTTGTTGGTTGGGATACTAACAGATTGGATTAGATCTGGTTAGTGTGTTTTGATTACAGGTTACTCACAGGGTTTCTATTTGAGTGGGAGTTGAGCAATGGTAGAAGACAGTAAGCTACGAATGGAAAAGTTTAATGGCAAGAACTACCAATTGTGGAGGATGCAGATTAAGGATTATCTGTATTAGAAAGATTTGTACTTATCATTGGGTGGGGTTAATTGCAAACCCTCGAATATGAAAGATGAAGAATGGGAGGTTTTTGATCGGAAGGCTTTGGGATCTATTAGATTGAGTCTTGCATCATCTGTGATTTCCAGCTTATCACAGTGTAAGACAACGGTGGAGTTGATGGAATCTTTGGCAAATTTATATGAAAAACCCTCAGCTTCTAATAAGGTATTTTCTATGAAGCGTTTATTTAATTTGCAAATGTTGGAAGGTGGATCTGTACATAGCCATCTTAGTGATTTCCATGGTTTGGTAAACCAGTTAAGTTCAGTCAATATTGTATTTGATGATGAAATTAGAGCTCTCTTAATCTTGTGTTCATTACCTGAAAGTTGGGAAGGTTTGGTAATGGCAGTTTCTAACACTGTGTCTCCTTCAAAAGTCTTAAAAGTGGATGATGTTGTGAGTGTGATCTTGAATGAAGAGATACGCAAGAAAAGCACAGGTCATCAGGGAATGCTTTGAGTGTTGAAGGCAGAGGAAGGCAAAGAGAGAAGATAGAGCATGGGAGATCAAGGTCCAAGATACGCAGAAGATCCAAGTCCAGGTATGGCAGAATAACCTGCTGGAAGTGTGGAAAGTAAGGGCACTTAAAGAGAGATTGCAGATCAGGTGAAGATCAGCATGAAGAACATGAAGAAGAAGCAGATGTTGTAGATTACGCTACACAGGATGCTCTGGTATGTTCTTTGGATAAAGTAGAATCTTGGGTTTTAGATTCTGGTGCCTCTTTTCATGCATCCCCACATAGGGAATTTTTTCATGAGTATGTCCAGGGAGACCTTGGAGAAATTTGTGTAGGGGATGGTAAGCCTTGTCAGATTGTTGGCAAAGGGAAAGTGAAGCTGAAACTGCAGACAGGTAACACATGGGTGTTAAAGGAAGTCATGCATGTCCCAGTTCTGGAGTGGAATTTGATTTTTGTTAGAAGTTTGGGTGATGAGGGTTGCACAGTAACTCTCACAGTGGACTCTTGGAAGGTTACCAAGGGTACACTTGTTGTAGCTAGAGGTAAGAAAGTAGGTACGCTTTATCTATCTGCTTGTATTACTGACTCTCTTTTTGGGTTATCTACTTCAGCTGTAGATTTAGAGATGTGGCTTGATAGGCTTGGTCACATAGATAAGAAGGAGATGCTTGTTCTTGAGTCAAAGGATATACTTTAGGATTTGGAAGGTATGGATCGTGGTTTTTGTATATAGAAGAAGAAGGTGACGTTTCTTGAGGAATCTGATGTTAGTGACAAGAACAGGAAAGCCTTGGTTTTCAAGGAGAAGGTGACGGACAGAGTTCAGCACAAGATGCAGAAGAATTCTGAGCATAGCAAGGGTGTTTTGGACAAGGATTTGATCCAAAAAGAGCTTGCAAGAAAAAGTCAAGTCTCACTAGAAAAACATAGAGGCCAACGTCGGCAGGAAAACCGGCATCAGCGTCCAAAGGACCGACGTTGGCTATGTGCAGCCCGATGTCGATGACTCAGGGTAGATAACTACCAGCATTGGCTAGGGAAAAATGACGTTGACAAGGGGGCAGTCGCAGGGAACCGACATCAGTCGATTGCAGACTAAGATGTGACCGGCATCGGTTACTGAGACAAATTTTGGGTGGACAGCGAGCTATCAAGGTGTCTCAAGCACCCATATGGAGGACTGAAGGTGTAAGTAAGCTCTTAAATTCGTCATTTCCCTTCTTTACACTACTTGTTGCTCACTTATGGCATAAGACCAGGAAGTTATCGAAGAAGCAGAACAGGTAGATCCAGGAAACAGTGGGAGCTTGGCATGGATGAGGATGTGATTCCTTGGAGGAGAACCAAACAGGTGTTTTGGGTAGAGTTGCCAGCTGGAAGTAAGCACTGAGAGACAATTGGATGTTCAGGATGAAGAAGAGCGAAAATGGATACGTGAGATGGAAGATCAGGGTATATGGTCTTGTATAGCTGCAGGGCAATGGAGGTTTGATCATTGTATTTCTCTTTACCAGGTTGGATAATATTAGCTACATTATCCTATTACTATATGATGTGCTTGTTGCAGGGTTACATATACAGGTATTGTTGAACTAAAGGTAAAGCTAGTTCAGAGGGATGTCATGGAGAATCTGGGAGCAGCAAGATTCTTTGGCATGAGTGTGTTCTAGAGACATGGTAGGTCATATGTTGACTTTGTTTCAGGATGATTGTGTGAGACCGGTTAGCACACCGATGGTTGGAAAGTTCACAGAACAGGGTCTTGATTCACATAATGAGGTTGAGTGCATAGTATGTACTAAACCTGAGTTTTCCCAAGCAATGGGAGTTGTCACAAGTTGGAGCCAATTCGGGAGAGAACCATTGGAGGACAGTTCAGTGGATTCTTACAAGGACTAGCAGCAGGTGCACATGCTATGCAGGTTCAGGCTATTTTCTACATGGTTTGTAGATGTGGATGTGGCAGGTGATTTGGATGACAGGTTTTGCACCATGGGATTTGTGGTGGTTGGTCTTCAAGAGTGATCTTGAGGAGGGATACAAAGCTAAGGGAAAAAACTAGATAGAGTACAGGTACAGGTACAGGTTGCAGTTGTTTATCTCCAAGTGGGAGATTGTTAAGTTGTGGAGCTAAAAGCTTCAACTCTTTGCAAATTGAAGGAACAGAAGGTTGCTGAGATCCAGGAGCACCAGCATCGGCAACAAGATCGACGTCGATCGTGACCAGTGCAGAAGGCCACCGGTGACGGCAGGGAGTCAGCCGACATCGGCAGAACCAGACAAGCAGGGACCGGCGTCGGTCGCCTGTGTGTTCTAGAACCGCTCGTTGCACAGACAGTTAGTTAATTGAATGAAGTGTTTGCATGTAAAGCCCAGTTAGAGTCTTGAGCTGCGAGGATAATTGTCTAAATTAAGATTCTAAGTTATTGTTTAAGTCTGGGATCTATTTATAGACCCATTGGCATGTATTGTTATAGTTGCATAAGATAAGGAAGGCAAGGAAGTTCCTTCTAAGTGTAAGATCATTGAGTTGCAGGTTGTTGCAAGCTCATAGGAGATCTACATGTGTGAGTATGGTCTATTGAATTGCAAGTTGCAGGTTCATGGGAGATCAACTTGAAGTACTTTGGAGTGCTTGGTGAACTGGCAGGGTTATTACTGACTAGTTGGAGAGGTGAACACCAATTCTATTTGTGAGTTGGTTGTTGAGACCATTTTTTGGGTAGGAGAGTGTTGTGGAAGAATTACTGTACACTTGAGGTGTGGGAAGCCTCTGTAAGGTGGAAGAGTGTGGCAGCTCTTTATTGTATTCTTTTTTGTAAAGTGTTAATACAAGATAGTGTATTGTCTCTCATATTCTGTGCTATTGGTGAATTCTAGTTACTTATATTTTTGGGTATTTCCACATTTATAATTGCTTATATTTGGTAATCATATTGTGCTCTTTCTGAGGAGCAAGATCCTAACAAAGTGGGATCAGAACAGGTGTTGTTCTTGTGATCCCCCAACAAAGTGGTATCAGAGCATGTTTGTTGCTCTAGGTGCCTGACAGATGACTCACTTCCAAAAGTTTCCAAATGACTAGGAATACAACCAATTCATGTATAGTAATTTATGAAATCCTCCCCTCTCATTCAAATCATTAAACCTATCCCTAGGTATTTTTGGGATGTTCAAGTAGGGTTAAATCATGAAGGAAATTTTTTGAGCCAACAAAGGGAATTCTATGCCACTTTTCATGAGTTTCATGACTTGGAAAGCCACTTGTCTCTTATGACCTTTCATGTTCCATTCCACACCCACTTCTCATGCACAAGTAACTCATTCTCTCAACATGACAAGTTTTTTTGTGACCTTTGGACTTCTTTCTTCTCCTTTCTCTCTCAAGTTTTATAAGAACTAGCCATTTTGGCCTTTGTAAACCATGCTCCACCTAAGTATGGAAAATACCTACTTATTTATATACCATGGATCAATAAATACTATTTATTTTTACCTCTTCCATTACTATTCATATTGTGTTTTACTCAGATGATTGATCTTGCTTAGTGATGACTCTTATTTCCTTAGCATGTTGACTCATTTCCTCACCTATTTACAGTTGGAAAGATTCTCCTTGAAATTCATGTGAAATTTTCTAGGAAGTTTCAAGGTTGAGTTATTTTTACTATTCAATAGTATCATTATAGAACTCTTGTCTAGTCCTCCTAGTCTAAACATTCACCATAACCTTATAATGAAATATTGATGTGAGAAGTGTATGTTTGGTTAGTCCCTTATTTTCATGTGTAACATGCATCTGGTTGGTAGTAATCAACTAATTTGGTGCATCACCTCCTTTGGGATAGTTTTCTTTTAGTTTTCTCTCTCTCGTTACCCTCACAAGCATTGGTGTCGTAGTGGTCTACAAGTGGTATATCAGAGGAGCTAGCCCTATATAGAGATCCACCTCATTCTTAGGCTACCCACAAGCTTAGAGGTATTTCAATTGTGCCACTTTGATGAGGAGAGATAATACATCTCCTCAAAGGGTGCAAATCTAAGTGATAATAGTTTTTGGCAGACCTGGGGGGACTCTTAATCCAATAAGTTGAACTATTTTTTTTTGTCTTTCAACACATCAACCTTTAGAGGCATCTATCTAAACATCAATGGAAACTCTAAGATTACATCAATTGGTCAATCAACCCAAGTATTCCTTTTTAATATTATTTTTGTTCATTCCTTGTGTTCTTGATTCCTAATGAAGTTTCATGGCTGACTTTGGTTATGAGTATTGCTTGACACAAGTTGGTGAGGTTTATCAAGCTTATGACATTCTCTATCAGCCTTGTCATGATCCTTAACAGTTCAAATATGATTCTTACCATCTCTAATGTGACCATTTTCAACCTTATCATGAGTTATATTAGTCTTATAGCCAACCTCCTCAATATCTTGCTCCTCCTAGTCAACCTAGTCAGTCCTCTAATCAGTCCATTACAACTTTCAAGAAAACACTCTTGGGCTATGAGAAGCACATGATAGATATTGACACACTAATGAGGCATGTTCAAGATATTCCAAATAATTTCATTCATAAGGTGATATATGCATTAGAGTTGGCTAAAAGATAATGGGCTCTTATTGAGAGAGCAAATTGGCAAAGGCTCACAGGTGAGATGATAGATGTGTCTTGGTTTCATCCTTAGAGGATAGGATAAGAATTCATGAGGGGAAACTTCACAAAACCTATCAGCCCTCATATCCACTTCCCCAACATTGCTATCAGTCCTACATAATTCCTACTCATGAACCCAATCAAGCTTATCAAATTTATTCTTTTCCCAATCAACTGGGAGAGGGAGTAGGAAAAACCTTTCTTGTTTTTGAGGCAAACCTTGATAGGAAGATTGAGTTGGCTAATAATTAAATGAATCATTCCATCTTAGAAACAAAGGAAGTGGAACCTAACCTCTCATTTCCCTCTCTCATTACACCACCACCTTAAGATAATACTTCTAGATATGAAATCCTAATTTGGAGACAAGGTGGAGAATCCAAACCTAAGGAGATTACAAATTTTTTGAACACTTCATCCACTCCTAAAATTACATCACCCCCTCAAGAAGAGACTCTTAATCCTAACATCCTAAGGTAGAATAAGATAGTGGAATCATGGGGAAAGAAAGAGGATAAAATCCTTGAAAAAGAGTGTGAGGTTGAGAAAGAGTTTGATCATATGCAAGTCCCTCCCACCCTTCCTCAAGAGACCTCTTGTTCTCCATGTTATCCCTCTTGTACTCCTCATCCTCATGGATATTCTTATAAAATTAAAGAAATAATTTCCCAAGAGAACCTAGACAAGCAAATTGAAGAGTTAGAGTCAAGGATGAAATTGCTAAGTCAAGGTGTGATGGAAGGTTTAGAACCCAAAGAAGATCCTATTCCTAAACACACCCCATATAACCTTCCTCAAGAGAGTGTTAAAGATAAATCAGATGTCAATGAAGTGATTGTCAAATGGAAGGAATAAAATCAATCTATTTTATCCCAAGGTTTACCTCCTCTTCCTCAAGAGCTTTCAAAATAATCCTTTACATTTCACTCTCAATCTGATTTTGAGTTCTATGTTCCACCTCCACTAGCTAGTTCATCTTGTCCTCACCCCATCACTCTTTGCCTTGATTACCTATTGTATGGGAACCTGAAGAGTAGAATTTGGTTACATAAAATTTAGAACTCTTGCTTGAATAAAGTGTAGCTCCTTATTTGCCTCATTGGGCTAAGTCACCTAATTACAAGATGCCTAGTCTTGGCATCACCAAGAAGGAGAAGGAGATTGAGGATTTTTTAGTCCTTGAGAAGAAAACTAAGGTTAAAATGGTTGAAGTACAACTTGAGATCTCTCAATAGGTTTTAAATTTTCAAGAACAGGAACTCATTATAGGAACTCCCTTTAGTGATCACAAGTGTAATTATACCTTCTTGTGTGAAAAGAAACATGCTAAAGAGTCTTTTATAGTTGTCTATGAGGAATGTGACAAAAACTTAAAGAGGAAATTACTTAAATAAGATTGTACATCTGATCAAAAATTTATAGATAATCATCTCAAACATGAATATAAAAGTGCTATTAAGGATGGAGAACAATTTCAAGTCATCCCCAAAGAGGTTGCAGTCCTAGAAAAATCTCTTGAGACCAAGGTGGAAGTTGTTATTATTGAAGATGACCCAATACCTCAACCTAAATTTTAATCACCCTCAGATCTATTGGAGCATGAATAACACAAGCTTGATGACCTCATACATCAAGCATAGAAGAGTGAAGAGGTAGTGGTTCTAGATGATAAAGAGGATAAAGATGATTGGCAACTGAAAATGAAGTTCTTTCAAGAGCTTGAATAGCTTTTCCAAGTTGAGGGTCAAGTACATGACAAGGTGAAGAGAGAGTCCTCCATGGAGGATAATGACAAAGATTGGATAGAATATGCAAAGCTCCTTTATGAGCTAGAATAACTTGCATCCAAGAAGAAACTCAATCTTATTGAGAGCATTATGGAAATCAAGAAGGTATGCCTTATTGAACCACCATTAAAGGTTGTAATTGAGGATCCATATGAGAAAGTTGAGGATGTTTGGATGAAATAAATTTCATTTCCATATCCAATCTATTTGGAACTGCTTGGTTCTCATTGATCATCATGACAATGAAGTTGGCAAAAACCATGAAAAATTTGGAGGCATCAATGTCAAGGATCAAAAGACTATATGTCTCATTCATTCCTTCATGTCATGAAGTAATAAGGGTTTCAAACTTCTCCTTTGATCCAAGATGTATTTTTCATCTCATTTTAATTAGTGTTTGAGTCAATTTATTTAGCTTGGTGTGTGTGTTTCATAAGTTCTCATGAATCACATGTGTGTTTGCTTTTGCTTTGTGTGTGTCTTTTGTTTTGTGTGATTGAGGTAGTCACTAGGCTTATCTTGATCAAATCTTGTTGTCAAGTGTCAAGTCTTCTTGTTTTTATTAGACTTTATATGACTCTTTAATCCCAATGGACTGATAAGGCTACTAGTCTAGTTAGCATAACATGCATGCTACCCCTATGATTCACCAATTTGTTGACCAAATTTGACCCTCCAGGTCAAATTAAGACCATTATAGGTAAAATATTGATCTTTATAGGTTTATATATGGTTTATTATTATGTCATAGGGTGTATTATAGGTCTTTTTATGTCATTTAATGTTATATTAGTCGTGATCATGGTTTAATTAATTTATATGTCATTTTGAGTCATTTAGAAGGATTTTAGGGGTCATATATGCAAGTCAAATAGTTTTCATGGTGCCCAAGTGTACTTATTTCATTTAAAACATATAATAAGTCATATTCCCTATCAATAATTTTATTCTCATCTAAAACTTGTAGGTTATCTAATTGAAGATCAAGTAATCAACTGAAAAAGGGGAGTTTGGTACTTGTATAACCCATGAGGGAATGTGACACATGGGATAAGGCCATGTAATATCTATTAATATTATTTATATTAATTTCCATGCTTGACATAATTTTTAAGTGTCATTTTTGAGCTAAAAATGTTTTGTTCCTTCTTTGCCTTTCTAGACACATAAAAGTGGTCAGTAGGTTTGTGCTTGGTACAGACAGTTGAAGAGGTTTTACATCAAACTATTTTGGGAGATGGTATTAAACTAAAATATATAAATTTAAATAAAAATACTTATAATATTTGTTAACCATGCTTTATGAACCACCCTTTACAATTTGACTATGTTTTTTTCTTACCAATCTATGTACCCTACAAGTTGTGCTCTTGTTTGGATGATTCCATATAATAAAGATATTGGGATTGATTACAAAGGATGTTTAATCTATCCTATAATTATATCTATGTTTATTTTATAATTTCAACATGTTTTGATGGGCCAAGTATCTCAAGTTGCAAGAGAAAGTACCATTTTGTGTTGTAGGTAGTTTCCACTATCTACAAAACCTTCATGCTTTGATGATGAATTTATGGGGTTGTGTTAGGTTTATTTACATGTTTTTAATGCTATATTTATTATATTTACCTTTAAAATTCATTTTTCAAAGCAATTTCCATGAGTTTGTAATCATATGCAACATTTACAGTCTTCCACCATTAATGAATGTGTACAGGTGCCATGAAGTAAGAAAATCATGTTGGAATAGATGTTTTTAATTTGGTTCCAAGACCATAATAATGATAAGTAACCATTTGGGAAATTTGTAAATAATAAAAGTCTATCCATGAGGTCAAAAAGGTACTCATTATAAACAATTACATTCGCTACATGTATATATACAACTCAAAATGTTTACCTACAGGTGTCCTCACGAAGAACCTCTTGTTGAGAGGAGTGTCTGAGCTAAGAAATATATCTTTGTAGTTAGAAAAGTCTATTTTAAACCTTTGGAAAAAGACCAAAAATCATTGAAGCTCACAAATTATGCATATTATTTGAGGTTTCCTCACCCCCTGTATACTAGAATAACCACATGTAGGTGGCTTAACAGGGAACTAAAGTACTAGTATAGAGAAGATTAGATAGGTGGTAAAACTCATATTAAAGTTTTAAAATGTTGATAAGTATCCTAACATACATATTTATAAATCTAGATTTTTAGGCAGAGTTGTGAATGGCCTTCCAAAGATCCAATGATTGTGTTCATGGAATAAGTCCCCAAAAGTGTAGAACAAAAATCCAAGGCATTTTGTGAATATCTTGTAGTAAGTCTATCAAGAGTTCTAGAACATATAGATAGGTAAATATTGTATCCTCTAGCATGGATAATATCTATGCCAAATATGGAGGTAATAAATTTAGTGGAAGTCAAAATTTGAAGGTCTTAAAGATGCCTTTTAAATCACTAAAACCTTGCATTCATATCTACAGGGATTCACTTTTAGGTCACCATTGACATCCTAAAGAGCAAATGGAATATATGTTGATGTTTTAAATGACCATAGTTATTGAATGGTTAACCATTAATCATTAATATCATTAAGATAAGTTTCATATGTAGTGTTTCAAACCTCATGAACATCTACAAGTGTCCCTTCATAGGGAAATATGCACCTACAACTGAGTAGACAGACAATGACCTAGGTATGGTGTCTTGGTAATGCTTTAGCTTATAAAAATTAAATTTAGGTATTAAAAAAATGATATGTGACCTCAATGATTCAAGGAGGGAATTTAAAAATCATGATCAAGGTCTTATTAGAGGAATAGGTACCTACAGGAATCATTTTGGCAAGATAACATAGTTAAGAGAGAGAACTCGATTTTGTAAGTTCAAATCACATGTAAAGGTTATAGGGAGAGTTGGAATGATGAAAAAAATATAGAGTACCTTAATTAAGATCATGATGGTATTCATAATCCATTAACAATATAAAATAAGCTTACATAGACTCCTTAAAGTCTTATGTGCACCTACAACTGAGCACCTGGTCTTAATGAAGGTAAAGAGATGGGTATGCTCAAGAAGAGTATGAAAGGTACATGAAGGTTCTGAGTGTTGAATGAAGATTAAATAAACTTCATCATGACTATGAAATTAGATATAGGCTTTTGACAGTTCATATAAAACCAATAAGGGCTCTAGACAGGTAATACATAATCCATATGATGAAAACCCTACAAACAGTACCTTTTTCCAAATCTATCTTAGGTTTTTAATCTTTTGGGATGTCAAGTGGAATCATCAAGGGACAATATTTTATACATAGAATATTTGAAACTTAAGGAAGCTCATCCAACTTTTAGTTTGTATGATGAAATATGGGAGGTACCCTTTGTTTTGTCTTAGATAGAGGGTACTTCCCCTTATGCATAAGCTGTCAGGTTTGAGAAACAGTGACAAAGGGATGATCCAGGAGATGATTGAGAATTTAGGAGAGGTTTGTAAATTTGTACATCACCTAAACCAACATGATAAACCATGTGAAAAAATAAGGAACCTCAACAGGGTACTTTAAACCCCAAATATGCAAACAGGCTTATTAGGCAGGTTTAGGCCTTGAAGCAAAATAGAGGGTTAGATTCATTTCAAACCTTGGAAGAGATTTATAATGGATTAAAACATGTTTTTAGGGTCATTTTAGATATGAACAAGATCTTGGTATGTAGATAAATAAAAAAATAGTTCATTTTTGAGCTCAAAACCAAATCAGGCCTGCAGGAAACAAAAGGAAAAGCTCGATAAGGTAACTTCAAATGCTCACATATTTCATGAGGATTTATATGGAAGTTAAAGGAGTTTAGGGAGGTTGATGGAGGTCTTAAAATTTGTACTTGTGGAATTTTTTTACAATTCTAATGTTTAACCTTCATGAACAATCCTTAAGCGCAAAAGTGACTTTAAACCCTCCTAAACCCTTTGTTTAGACTTGTGGAAGGAAATGAAGGTGATAATGCACCAAAATGGAATAGTTTTTCTAGAAAAAGGATTGGATATTGTAGAAGGATAGATTAGGGTCCCTACCATTAGGACAAGTTGTATGGAATCTTTACAGACAAGGTACATAATTGCTCTTTTTGACTATTTTATGCATTTCTAGAGACTTTCAAGAGATGAAACCAAATTTAGAAGGATTACGAATTTGGATAACCCCTCATGTCCATTTCCTACTTTATAAAAACTCCTAAGTGGTTAAATAATAGCTCTCATCTCAGCTAGTGAAAAGTGACATAGTGAACATGATGGTGAGAGTGTGAGAACTTCAAGTGGATGGATTTTTAAGGTTACCTAAGTAGTCTAAGGCCATGGAGTGTCTTTCCAAGTGTCATCCACTAATTTTCATGGATTTTCATGAGAAATTGAATCCAAGTGTGCAACGTGTGGGAAAGAGGAGTTTCTTTGCTTGCAAGCAGTGATGGCTTACTTATATAAGTATTTAGATGACTAAGATTGTAATTAATGCATGGAGAGGCATGTATGAAATACTCCCCTATCATTCCAATAATTAGACATATCCCTAGTTAGTTTTGGGATGTTTAAACAGGGCTAAATCATGAAGGTAATTTTATGAGCTAGCAAAGGGAATTCCACACCACTTTTCATGAGTTTCATGACTTGGAGAGTCATTTATCTCTTCTAAAATTTCATGTTCCATTCACACCCTCTTCTCATGCATAAGTAATTCATTCTCTCAGCATGACAAGTGTCAATATGACCTTTGGACTTCTCTCTTCTCCTCTCTCTCTCTCAAGTTATATAAAAACTAGCCATTTCGGCCTTTGTAAATCATGCTCCACCTGATTATGGAAAATCTTGCTCATTTGCATACCATGGATCAATAAAGACTACTTATTTTTATCTCTTCCATGACTATTCATAGTGTGTTTTACTTGGATAATCAGTCTTGCTTAGTGATGACTCTTGTTTCCTTAGCATGTTGTCTAATTCTCTCACCTATTTGTAGTTGGAAAGATTCTTCTTGTAGGTCATGTGAAGTGTTCTAGGAAGTGTCAAGGTTGAGTGAGTTAGATTATCAATAGTGTCATTATAGACCTCTTGTCAAGTCCTCCTAGTCTAAATATTCACCATAACCTCATAATGAAATATTAATGTGAAAATATGCAGATTGGAGAAGTGTATGTTTGGTTAGTCCCTTGTTCTCATGTATAACATGCAGTTGGTTGGTAGTCATCAAATAATTTAGTGTATCGCCTCCTTTGGGATATTTTTTTTTAGTTTTCTCTTTCTCTTTACCCTCACAAGCATTGGTGTAGTAGTGGTATACAAGTGGTATATCAAGGGAGCTAGCCCTATCTAGATATCCACCTCATTCTTAGGCTACCCACAAGCCTAGAGGTGTTTCAATTGTGCCACTTGGATGAGGAGAGTTGAGACATCTCCTCAAAGGGTGCAAATCCAAGTGACAACATGAACCTTTGAAGGACCTTCATCAACTTTATTTCTTATACCTATAAATTTGTTATACCTCACTTCTACTAATGGATTTTTGGCTTTTTAATAATTACAAGCATCAATGTCTCTTTGGGTGTCGACCAACAAGCTCCATGGCAGCTTTTTGCACCAAAATAGTGGAACCAAGGAAGCTATCCTCAACTGCAGACTTAAAACTTTTGTCACCTAATACCCTAGGATCTACTTCAACAATTCCTCTAGCTCCTCATAATGCTTTGGCTTGGAGGGTTAGTGAATTCTCTTGCAAGCTGTTGAGATAGTCTTTGGATGGTACATGCCCTTCATGGTAGCCAACTGGGCAATCATAACTTTCCTTTGTTTCACTTTCCCACCCATTCCATTATGCCATCATAGGATCTAGAGATGACGCAGTAATTTTCAATTTGTATTATTGAAAAATACCCATCGATTTCACTTTTCCATCGACCCCTAACACTCTCATTATTTGTGGGATCCAAAGTCATATATGCAAATTATAATTTCAATAATTGTGTTTGACCACCAAAAGTTTTGCAGGCTTTCCTTACCTATTTTGCAATTACATTTCACCACTTGCACCTCTAGCAACCATGTATGGTTTCATTTGCGATTTTGACTTGGTCAAACTGTGGTCAATACTAGAGTTATGTCAAGATTTTAATGCCACATTTGTAATTTTGATAATTTACATATTTCCTCAACAACCCCACTCTATACTTGCACTAAATCCCACCATGTCCTATATTTATTTCCTTATCCCCACCTTTGAATCTTTAAATAGAGCAATTTTACACAGGATTTCTCAATGCATGCTACCAATGCCAATAAATACATCTTAGAATGTGCAAAACTAATCATATGGATTTTAAACTGCACTTAGCATGGACAATAGGACCCAATGTAGACACATCCATGCCTCATGTGTTTTCGCTGGGATCATTTATGTAAACTACTTCCTTATACATCCACTCATCTAGTTCATCACTCTACCACTAGATTTTATGTCTTATTCAACCATTCTTTCGTATTCAAATTACATGCTTTGTCCAATATCATGTTCAAAGTTACTCACCTCTTCCCGCTCCATCACTATTCTTGGTAGAGAGTCAGTTTTAATACTTTCTTCCTCTTTCTCATCATTCGTCACTCTCGAAGTCATAATATTATCAAAGGATTTTGAGTGGTTCATACACATGCATATTGCAAGGTCATTTTCCATCCCACCTTCAACTCCATAAAAATAAGTAGTTGACTTATTTAAAATAACCTAACATTTTTGCATATTTGAGTTTGCTTCAATTTTACTCCTCTTAGAATGATTAACACTCTATTTTCGAAGCACCTTCACTAGTATTTTGTTTTCGACTTAGAGCAGTTAGCTTCCTCTTCAAAACCCTATTATTTCCTCCTTTTGTAGATTTTAGCGAATAACCTTTTGCCTGGAAATGCTCAAATCCATTTATTGGATGTTCATTGTAACAAGGTCTTCATTCTTACAACCATCTTAGTCGATGCTTTCTTTGATGTCCTTTATCATCAGTACCTTGTACTTGGGATAGAATACTTGTGCTTCCCAAGGATCCTTGTGGATAATGTTGGTCTGAAGGATTAATTACAAGACCTTGGTGGGGAATATATCGAATGGCAGATGCTATTATTAAAGTTGAATAATAGATCCACTAATGCCTACTATTGTAAAGATTACAATAGATGAACCAATAATAGATGGATTCACTTTGTTAGGAGCTACATATACGATAGTTGATGTAATACTTGAAGAAGATATTATTATTATAACATTTATTCCAATAGATGGATCAACCAAAGGTGAAACATCAATAGAGCTTGAACTAATGGTTGGCACATCAGTGTCTATAGTGTTCGAAGCCTCTTCAAATTGACCCACTATAGTAATATAGCTCAAAGATCTCTCATCTAATTGAGCCTCAGCCGAAATATCACAAAGGGTCGAAGCACTTACCTCTAGACTATTACTCCATAGATGTTTATAGCTTTCAAATTCGTCTTGAAACTACTTTTCCTAGCGGTAGTTTGACCTGGGCAACTTGCACCAAACAATGACTTGTAACTTGAATGGCTCCATTAATACATCTCTTGCCACAACGTCCTTGGTTGTTGTTCTGCCTGTGGTAGCATGCTTTTCAAGTTTAAAATTATTTAACTTTCCTTACATGTCCGTAGCCCCTGTTGTCTTTTCCCGCCCATTAATTTCTCACGTCTGGTGAGATCTGGAAGTGGGAGCACAAATTACAATTTCAAACTGCAGTCAGCATTGAAATTTGTAATTTTGAAACATTGCCAAACTGCGTCGTGATTCCACTTTTCCACCACTCTCATTTAGCTTGCCATTCCTGCGAACTTCTCCGTAATGTTTTGCAGTTGAACTTCTCCGTAATGCCAAACACCTTTTCCAATTTTCAACTTTAGAGTCAACGATGACATTTCCTACGGGATTCTTATGCCTCAAATGTGTATTGCATTTCGGCATCCAAACTTTAGCCCAGCTCCTTCGGAATGGGGCCCATTCTTCATTAAAAAAAATTAAACTTTATTCATTCCTTTACCTTCCACGTGGGCAGGTTGCTTGGGCGTGGAGTTAAAAACAATTTGTTGCGTTTTGCTTTTGGTACCATATGGGCAGTCCTACATAACATGGCTATGTGTAATTGCATCTACGTGGCCTTCAACACCTTTGGATCCATGTCTTCAATAACTATTTCTTCGTTGTCTTCTTCAGCAGAATCAAAAAATTGGGTTTTGAAAAGTGGAGAACGTGCAACCAAAACAAGTTTATGAGCATAAAATTTCTCTTTAGATATATTAAAAATCACGTCTGAGGCTTCTTGATTATCAAGAAGTACACTAAAGGGTAACCTGATATTTGATTTAGGGACAAATATAGTGTGCAATCTAGGGTATTATGTGGCAGAAACCACAACATTCATTATGCAATTTATTTTTAAGCAATCGTCTTTGAGATACTCTGATGTTCCAAGCACAGTCTCTCTAAAGAATTGTTTGTAGCCTCACATGCTTACCCTGCCTATCATAAATTAGGCCTTTGAGAAAACATTTACCTTCATAAACAACCCCAATCAAAAGGAACCATTGAGGTGTTTCTTTCAAGTATAAAAGACCATCTATTTTTGTTTAGGTCATGCACCACTGCAGATCTATTTGGAGCACAAAAATATTAAATATTATTTAAACAAAGACCTTACAACATATACACAAGGTAAGGGCAAGAATAGGGGATGAATAATGAATGCATAAATGGATTTTTATGATCTAAGAAGAACATAGGACAACTTGACCTCGAGTGAACACTTGCAAACAGGAAGAGGGCTAGTACAAGTCAGTGATTTATATTCAATAAGGGCACAATTGTTTCAATGCAATTTTGGGCACTAACACTATCTCTCATGTGGGGATGTACACCCCTTGTAGGTGTGCAAAGAACCCCAAAATGTAAGACCAGGTAATAATTCATTAGGGCACAGATCAAGATTTGTGTAACTTATCAGTAAACACCCTTGAAGGCTCAAAAAAATAAGAAAAACCGACAAAAATAGATTAGGAAGATTTGAAAATGAACACAAAATAAAAAAAATGAAAGGAACTGTACAAACAAGGCCCAAAATAGAGGGACACCAAAGCAATGAAACAATAAAGTGACAATACTATACACTATACAATACTGTACACAAGTCACGGACTCACTGAAAGAAGTGTTTCAGAGACCTATCATTGATTGGTAGCTCTAGTATTTCACCATCTAGGTCTCTCAGGAAGAAAGTGTGTTCCCCAATCTAGAAGTCAATAAAATGAGGACCCATCCACAAGGCATCAAATTTGCCATGCTTACCTTTCTCTTCATGCCTATTGTCCCAAAGTAGAACCATATCACTTACTTGGAAGGTTGTTGGAGTGACCTTCCTATCAAATATCTTCTTGAGCCTTTCCTTGAACTTGAGGTGTATTTCATGAGATTATCTTCCAATTTTATCAAGCTCAACAATCTGGGTCATCATGTTTTCATAATGGTTTATTTGCTCATCATATTCTTATTTGCTTTCAAAGTACATCTAACAATCTGGAGAAAGTTCTTATCAATGGATTCTACTTGCCCATTCCCCTAAGGGTTATAATTAGAAGCATATGCTAATTCAATCACATACTCTTTGCATAATGCCACTAAAGGTTTAGCTTTAAAAATCATGGCATTATCAACAATAACTTTGATAGGCCCACCAAATCTACAAATAATTTGATTTAGCAAAAAATCTATAACTACCTAGTGTGTAGCCTTCTTTGTAGGGACTGCTTCAACCCTTTTCGTGAACTAGTCAGTTTTAACTAGTATTCATATATGTCCAACGCTTGACGAATTAATAATTTCTCCAATGAAATGCATTCCCCATTATCTAAATGGGCCTTCAATTGTTACAGGGTGTAAGGGAAGAGAACCCAAAGCTTTCATCCTTCCTGCAAAGTGTCGATATTTATCACATTTTTTGAATTTTTGAACAACATCCTTAAATAATGACAGCCACCAATAACCAACTCTCATAATTTTATGAGCTGTGACTTTAGGTGCAAAATGGCCACCACATACACCATTATGAAAATCTTCAATCATGTTAGTGGTTTGTTCTTCTAGCATGCACCTTAGGAGAACCCCATCTGAATTTTTCCATGGTAGCCCATTTTTAGTCAAGAGATATTTTTGGGAAACAAGGTTAAGAGTTATCCTTTGATTTTTGTCCAATTGAGGGGGACAATTCATATTTTGTAAATAATAAATGATATCTTTATACCACAAAGACATGTCAAACTGACTCAAGGAATCATCAACATTGAAAATAACAGTATTTACCTCAATGACTTGCAAATTAATCTTAGTCATGAGCTTGGCTAGACCCATCCCTCTCACCAACTTGGTGGTATGAATATCCATATTGTACTCTTACAACTTGTTGACCCTCCTACATCTCTTATTGGATGCTTCAATTTGAGTTAAAATATCCTTCACCATGGTATGCGAGACATATGCAACAATATTTGAACTAAGAATATAAGGTCTGAATGTCTTGATAGCTTTTAAGAGAGTGAAGACTTGTTTTTCCATGATGGTGTAATTCAATTTAAGACCTTGCATAGCTTTACTAAATAAAGCTATAGGTTGTTCATGACCATTTTCATTCTTTTGCAACAGGACAACAACAACAATATTATATGATGCAAAAGAAATTATCTAAAATGCTTTTGTGTAATCAGCTAGCTAATCTATGGGTAGACTTTAAGGCTTATTTGATGCCATTGAACACTTGCATGGCCTTTTCCTTCCACTTGATGGTCTGGTCTATCTTCAACATGGAAATGAAAGGTAGAGTGTGTTGGGTGAATATTTTTTCAACAGCGAACTGATGAGAAAAATGGGTCTCTTCAACCACAGCATAGGGAGATTGGTCAGCCAAATGTACAAGTTTACCACATCAAAGGGGGACAAATCTCTCCTCTCATCAAGGGGAGGTTCCCTATAAATATGAGGAGCTATATACTATATATATATGCAGAAAATAACACTCAGGGGTAGGATAACACCATCCATCTCTATTTTTTTAGAGATGATGTTCACAAACAAAAGAGGAATCCAGGTGGAAATACTGAAGGCACTTCTCTTCTTTCAGAAGTGTTCTTATAGCAAACAGCTAGAGTTCTTTCAAGTTCACAAACAAAGGAGAAAATCTTGGTGAAAACACTAAAAGCACTTCTTTTCTTTCAGAAGTGATCTTGCAAGAAACAATAGGAGTTCTTTCAGCAAGTGACAAGTAACTAGTAATAGGGAGCATAGTAACCAGCAGACTGAGATGTAACACAAAGTCTCCACCTTGACTGCCCAAGAGTGAGATACGAAGGACAATGAGGGTAAAAAGTCATCCCAAGGTCCTTTACATAGGAACATAATACGAAGGATAATGAGGGCACAAAGTCATCCCAAGATCCTTTACACAGGAATAGAAAATAGACACACTGAAGACAACTATGACAACACAAAGTCTGAAATTAACTGGCTTCAGGACATCTTCCTTATCACTTCCACTAGCTCTGCTTGTTAAATTAAATAAACAAGAATGCATCTAAAAGACAGACGTAAGAACAATCTCCTAAAATGGCACAAGCTATAACAGCACAAAGTCTACAAGTAACTTGCTTTCTCATTCAAATAAAATAATATGAACAACAATCTGAGCTTAAAGTCTCAATATCTGCCTTTCAATTTGGGCAGAGTTTTGCTTCTATAAATGAAAATATCTCCTTTGCATAATACAAGAGATTACAATATATAGTAGCCAAGAAAGGCTTGGCACTTTGTTCTATGGAACGGCCTATGCTGCATTCAATGCCTTGAATGCATTTCTAGTTTTGTCAAAGAGGGCCATGCTAGAATAGGGCGATTGCCTTAACTGTGGCATGTCAATTCATCTCGAATGTCTTCTCTTGGGCCTGAGTCATCTAGTCTGTCACCTGATATCTACGCAGCTGTCCACTTCGCCTTTACTCCAAAGGAGACAAACAGGTTGCACCTTCAATATTTGCAGGCTCAAATATCTACCTGGTGGACTATTCCACATACTACAAATAACTCCTACAAATATTTCTAGTCTTTCCTCTTTTTTGCTACAATTTGAGCTCTTGGAATGTCTTGTCCCTCTTTGCTAGCTCTTTTGGCTCTTTCTTCAGTGGGTTACTGAGTTCATTTTCAGGTTTTGCGCCACATTTGAAAATCAACGAATATTTCATTAGCTTGAAATTGACATCCACGACGATGTCAAAGGTTCACTATTTCAACAATTCAGGTGGCCTCCTTGGTTCCTTAGTTCCATCACTTCTTTGGTTCATTTGCTTGAACCTTCCCCTTGAACTGGTCTCTAGAATCTTTCGCTTCTTCCCTTTGCTTGGAGCTTTCTTTGAACCGTTGAACCCATTGAACCTGTGAACCATTTTGGTTCAATGTTTAACGGTTCATCTTTTTCCTTAGAAGTCTTTGTTCTCTCTAAGTCTTTTGAAGCCATTGAACTTGCTGAAGTGGTTGAACTTTGAACTTTTTCCAAAGTGCTTAACTCATTAAGCTTGCCGATGTCATTGAACCTTTGAACCGTTGAACCCATTTTGAAAATGCCTAAGTGTTGGAGACTCATTCCTTAGAGAGAGCTCGCCTGTTGGAGTCATTGAACCTGTTGAACCTGCTAGTCTCTTAACTAAAAAATCTTGAATAATGAAGAATTTGAAAGCTCAGAACAATTTTTGAGAAGGGGATAGAGGATTTTGGCATGCAAGACCAAAATAATTCATATGTTGTCCAAAAAATGAGTGACAAATTTTGGGAACAATAGAGTGATATCTACAAAGTTGGACATAAACCTCCTTACGAAATTAATTTGTCCAAAGAATTACTCAATTACCTTCTTAGACTGTGGGATAGGCACTTTATCAATGGCTTCTACCCTCTCAGGGTCAATCATGACATCGTCCTTAGACACTATATGTCCCAACAACTTGGCCTTTTGTACTCCAAAGTGACATTTTTAGGATTAATCAAAATGCCAAACTCCCTACATCTAATCAACACTTTCTCTAGTTGCTCAAAATTTTCTTCTCTAGTCTTGAAGTACATAGTAATGTCATCCTAATACACACATATGAACTTGTTAATTACCCCTATAGAGGCAACATCCATAGCTCATTGAAACATTACATTGAGATTCATTAACTTGAAAGGCATCCTCATATATACATATGTGCCCCATGACATTGTAAATATGGTCTTGGGTCTCTCAGATTCCTTCACCACAACCTGGTTGTACCCCAAGAAACCATCTAAAGTGGATAACATCCCTGATTCAATAACACTTTATAGCAGGTTGTCCATATTAGGTAGGGGATAATTATCTTTTAAAGAAGCTTTATTCAAATTTTGAAAATCCACACACAAATGGATGTCATCATTTTTATTTCATATAGGGACCAAGTTTGCAACCCATGATGAATACCTGATGGGGTGAATGATCCCACCATCCCTTAGCTTCTTTAACTCATCATGTACCTTTATGGCCAAGATGGGGTTAATAGGTCTCTATTTTTACCTGAAACATTTGCTATCATGATGCAATGGGATGACATGTTGAAATAAGTCCCCCCTATATGCTTTCAACTTAGAATAAGTCCGTGCTAAATAATCTTGGTACTTTATTAGTAGCTACATATAAACTTGTTTCTCATTTGCACTCAAGTGAGTACCCATCAAAACTTTCTTTAGATTCTCATGAGAACCCAAATTACACTCAGTCATGTATTTTGAAATAAATGAGTCTTAATTTTGATTCTATCTGCTCCATCAAAATATGCTTCTAAACTTACCAATCCCTTAGGGAGCATGTTTGTCTTCAATTGAATTATGTCCTTCCTAGTCAAGGTTTCTTTTCCATCACAAAATTGAACCATAGATTCCAAGTCTATGAGCTGATCATGGAAATTAGATTCACAATTTAGAAACCTTTTAATTTTTTCATCATTATCAAACACTTGCCAATGATGAACATTGTTTGGCATTGAAGGCGTAATAAACACCTCCACTTGATACTAACAATGAGGATTTTTATTTGTATTATCAAACTGAGCACCTGACCCTGTAAGTTTGTCAACCTCTTCGTTGAAACTCCTACCATGATAACAAATGTTGAATACATCAAAGAATTCAAGGAAATCCCAAACAACATTTTGATATTATTTCAACCTTTTATTTTTGGTGTCATATATATTTCAGACCTATTTAACCACTAACTCAAAATCAACCCAGACAATCAAAATTTTAATTCTATGTTCACAGGTAATCCATAAACCAAGCAAGAGTGCCTCATACTCAGTAGTATTGTTCATGTAATCAAAGGATAGCTGAAAAGAAAACTAAAAACACTTACCATTTAGGGCATAAAAAATAACCCCAACTCCATTTCTAAGATCGAAGCAAGCCCCATTAAAACACATCTTCCAAACTGCACCTTTGTTGTCAAGTTCCATATCATTAACAACTAGTTGTTCAACATCATCAATATTCCCAACAAAATTGCTAAGATCAACACCATGTACAATACTTCATTCAAAGCACATTTGAGATTTTCAAGTACATGTAGTGTAGTCATGTAAAATGTGAAATTGTACAACTTCAGTATGGCTAAGACACCTAATCCATAGG
This sequence comes from Torreya grandis, assembly GCA_037957365.1. Taxonomy (NCBI): domain Eukaryota; kingdom Viridiplantae; phylum Streptophyta; class Pinopsida; order Cupressales; family Taxaceae; genus Torreya; species Torreya grandis. The sequence goes on from JARHVA010004595.1 coordinate 787,744, forward strand.
TCCTCTTGTTGGCTCACACAACCCTTCTAGGATACTTCTTTCACTGATTCTCAATCATCTAAAGCTTTTTGGACTTAACCTTTTTAGACCGAGGTAGCTCTTTTAGGCCCAGATCCACTCCCCAAGTCTCATCCCCTTAGGACAATAGTGCCCAAATAGGGCAGGACTGTTGGAGCCCATCATGTCCTATTTTTGATGATGTTGTTGAAGTTCACTTTTGACTCTAACAATCAAATTCTTTTGATTCTTTATATTTTTCCCTGTCAGCCTCACATGAATTCATTTAACCCACAATCATCTATTTCCCTATAAAAGGCCATTCTAAATCCATTTAGAAGGGTGAGCACACATTTACAAGAGAGACACAAGAATACAAATAAGTACACTCAAGCACTCTTCCCTATTCTTTGCACACAACCTTCCAACATTATTTCAAGCCTACTCAAGTCATTACACCAGTCTCTAGCCAACTGAAGCACATCCAATTTTGTATTCTAGTTGCACTAATCATTCACAAATTACACCAAGCAATTTAATGGGAGTACTATTTTAACTTGATTCCTCTTTAGAATATTGGTATGTAGGCAATGTACCCACACATGGGGTGTGAAGTGCATCCAACGTATCCTTTACACACTAACCCCTTCTTTCTCTTTCTCAAGTTTACATTCAAGTTCAAGCACCAAGAGATCCTAAGGGTTTTGAAGATTAAAATAGGCACAAAATGAGCTCTGCAAGGTCCCAAACCCTAAAATTTTAGTGACAGGGTAACACATGCATTTTGAATAGAACCCAAAAAGCTTTGAACCTTAGGACAACAGTGTTAGAATAGGACTATAGTGTCGAGCAGTAGGGTGTCCTATTTTTGGCACTCTTATCCAATCAAGAAATGAAGTCTAGAGGCTTATTTTCAATTATTTCTCAGTCCTGCTCCTCTTGTATCAGACTCTATCACAATCCAAATCAACTAGAATAAGCTAAGTTTTAATCTCTCTTACTTCTTACTTTATTTAGAAAAGGTAAAAATACAAGATATTTACAAAAATTAGTAGTTTAATTCTTCCATATTTATTTACTGATTTACATTGCTTGGCCCCTTTATTATTTAGGAATATAACTCCAATATTCTAAAAATAATAAAATATTTAGTGAACCTGACTTACTTCAAATTTATACACAAAAACCCTAGGGCTAATTATTTTTGATTTTTTACAATCTTTTCCTAATTTTTCTAAAATTTTACAATTAGAAAGCTACAAATTAATTGAAATATTTTCAATAAATTCACCCAAACCCTAGTTTGCACATATTAGGTCCTATTTGCATACAAACACCTTCAAACCACTATAAAAAATATATTTCTAATTTTATAAATATTTTCATATTTTTCTAAACTTTTAAAGCTAAATTCTACAAATTCATAGCAAATTTTTTAAATTATTGCATTAATTTTGAAAAAAATCATTCAAAACCCTAGTTGCATCAAATACATTCTCAGTTATTTTTAGTACTTTTCGCATCATTTTATGAAAATTTAGTTGCATATCAAAATTAGAAAAGCAATTTCAACATTAATAAGTCATATTATTGTGCACAAGTATTTCTAAAAAATCTTTAGTTGCATGTACTAGCTCTTTTTTGCTTGATGAGTTATCACCTTACATGTTTTGGAGTCTTGTATCCTTTTCATGCATATTCCAGTGCCTTGCTTAGATTATATTAGTTTAATTTTTGCTACTATCATCCAATTTGTTTTCCTTTTGCCACCTAAGTTCCTTGCATCTCTTCCTTCAAGATGAAGTGCAAGACTTAGTGGCAATCCTCTTGAGGTCACCTAGATTCCTACAACTTGACCATATACCATGAATAAACAATCAATTCAGGTTCCAGTCATAGATTCTACACATCCAAACTTCACCAACTTTAATGAGGATAATTTCAACAAAGAGAAGTATGAAAATAAAAATGATGATGTACATACTGATGCTTATGTTCTACCACATTAGACTACTGATCCACTTCCTCCCATTATCGATAATGAAGTTATACTCAATAAAGATTTGATTGTATAAAATTTTAGAGAAAGACTTAAGGAATAGCATAAAGATCATACACTAATTCTATAGTCTATCATGAAAATAAAAAAGGCTAAGCAAGTTGAGTTTTCTAGTCATTTAGAGCAGCTAGTTGTAAATGACACTATGGGGGAAACTATGTCTCAACCACCCCTTATAGCAGCCCAACCTTATTCTATGCCACCGGTAGTAGCTATTACATCCCTATCTCCTGATGTGGTATCCCTTGTGCAAGAGATATGATCTCTTTAATCCAAGGTTCAACATCTTGAGCAAGGTACCACTAGACCTATTCAAGCTTTGGATTATTTTTCTCTTTTGTATACACCATTGGCACATCACATCACTTCTACACCCTTACCAAAAATATTTATTCAACCCAATATTACTCTTTATGATGGAAAGGGTGATCCAGATACACATTTCTAATCTTTTCACACAACATGCTTAGATTATGTACCTAATTACTGGCTACTTAGTAAACTATTTCTATGGAGCCTAAAGGATTATGCTTTACAATGGTTTTATAGTCTATCGAATCAATCAGTCATAACATTCAATCCTTTAGCATACATGTTCCTATCATATTTCAGTATCAAAATTGGTGATAAGGTTTCATAAGCATAGATTACACAGCAAAAATAAAGGTCAAATGAGCCTCTTACAGATTATGTTCATAGACACAAGACTATTCTAGCTAAGTTAACTAGCCCCATGGCTGATCAAGAGCTATAAGACATATTCAAAAAGATCCTTCTACTAGCACTACATGAATTTATTTTGTTCAAAAAATTCTCTTCCTTCACTGAATTGTGTCATACACTCAAAGGAAGAGAAGTGACGCTAATTTCAATGGGCAAACTTAAGTATTCAAGTATCCTAGACACAACTAATAAGAGTCATAGAAAAGTCCCATATAAGGTCAAAATCAATGATAATAAGAATCAAAATCAACCAATAGTCAATGTGGCTTTAGATCCCCCTCAACGTGTGGTTCTATCAACACCTCCTCATTGTGCATTTACTAATCTACCAGTTTCTCCAGATAGGGTTTTATAGCAGTTATTAGAATGCAACCTCATCACTCTCCCTCCTATTTGGGAAGCATATCTAGAAAATCCTCTTCCATGGGGATATTATTAACATGTATTCTATGATTTTCATAGGACACCAAGCCATACAACAAATAGATGCATCAATTTGTGACATAATATACAAGATTTGATTGATGATAATCTACTTGATTTGGGCACTTTAGTTGAGCTTCCAAAGGCAAAACCAACACAAGATAAAAATTTGAAAAAAATATAGATCCATTTCCACATCATTATAAACAAGATCAAGGGGATACATCAGGTGTTCACCATACATACCAAGCACCTCCAGTGGAATCACATCCTTTGAGTGGTATGCTAGGGGTGTATGAGTTTAAAGTTCCAGCCATGCCTTTGATATATTTTTTAGATCATGAGATTGTCAAGGATAATATAGGTTACAATTCACTATTTATCAGAGCACATATTCATAATCAACATATTCACAGTGTACTCATAGATAATGGTTCTAGTCTTAAGATGTGCACTTTCACATTATTACAGCATTTATGTTATTTAGAGTAAGATATCACGCTGATAGACATATTTATTAGTGGTTTTAGTGGGCATATATAGATTTCATTGGGAGAGATAGTACTTCTATTATATGTTGGTCCTACATATGTGGCCACACCATTCACTATAGTTCCTAGTGCAAGAGTTTTTGACATCTTACTTGGTCGACCATGGATTCAAAAACTTAGGGCAGTACCTTCTACAGTTCACAAATGTATGAAATTAATTCATGCTAATCAGTTTATTATAGTTGGTAGAGTTCCTTATGAATCACCACTCCCCACTTCAGAGCCATCTACTAGCTTTTAGTCACTAGCTCTAGTTCTCCCATCAATTTTAGCTTCTCTAGTTTTAGTATAGCTTCCACTTTTGATCCAGCCATATTTACAACATCCATCACTAGTAGAAAGGGTTCATACACCCCCATAGTTTTAATATTCTAGATAACTTCTAGCTACAATGTTCACACCTCAAACAACTACATTATGGTTGCATACAACTACTCAGAGAGCACCTATTCACAGATTTTCTTCTCTTACTTATAGATGGGTCCCTAAGAGACCTATAATTGCATCCACTTATCAGAGTCATAGGGGGACCCCACATTTAATTTCCACTTTATATATTCTAGAGCACTTACAACATACATAGATTTTATTTGTACAATCTCAGACACTCCATGTGCCTCACGATCATGCACAATCCCATTATTTGATACATGACACCATGACAGGGGGTCTCATTTGAGACTCATCAATTAGTATCACTTATTTTCATTACTGATTATACATAAACTCTCTTTATTTATTTTACATAGTTTAAATATTTTCAAAAATACAAAACCAATATAAAACACTTCAAAATACAAAAACATTCAAAAAATTACAAAAACACCAAAAATATTGTTTGATTATATGCATCATCCATGTTTACATTACTACTATCATACTAGGACTTACATTTTTTATCTCATGCTATTGTATGTTGATTTATCTACATTACCATGCTTCTCTTGATCTCTTTTGAGTGTGCGCAGTGATATCTAGCTCTTTGATTGCTTCACTCTACCCATTGAGGGGGCATTTTTACTTTTACATTTGATACACACATCAATATACATACCCACCAGGGGCATCTTCTACATGACCACACCATCCAGGTTATGTCATTCCTACACTACACACTCTGAGTTATCATACTGATGCACATTCCTTACTAGATTATAAAGATTAATACATCAACATTTAACTAGTACCTAGCACTTTTGTATTTCTTAGCATATACCTAGTCTTGTACTACACATGTTTTTCATACTTTCACATTTTATTTGATTAGTTAGATGTGTTTGCATCTTCTATTTCTTATATTTTCTTTCATTCCTTGCTTAGCATAGCTTGTGTGATTGCACTTTCCAATTCCTACTTATCTTCTATTTGTGCCTTAGGACATCTACTAATGTCCTTTGCTTCTATTCATGTGTGTACCTTAGGACATCTACCAATGTCCTTTGTTTGTACTCTTTCATGTGCTTTTAGCATTCATGCCAACTTTGCTTGTTCACATGTATATGTATGTGGCATTTGAACATGCCTTCCATGCTTGTCTTCTAGTTTGAGTGACATGTGTCTATGTCCTTTGTTTTCTTGGCCCCTTGGCCACCCTTGTATACTTCTTTCTTCTTGATTTGTTTTTCTTATTTTCTTGTTTTCTCCTCACTATGTGAAATTCTGTGATTCCAATCATACATTTATCTTGCTTCTTGTATGCCATGATGGACATCATGCTCCATCCCTCCATGCTTACTAACAACTAATATCTAACATTACTAGTCTAGTTCAATATCATGCACATGATCTTACATTGTTATATCTATCTAGGCATACCCCTATTGATCTAAAAATCTATCAATTCAAATATTTCTATATCTTGAAATATCTTGTCAAATATTCAATACTATATCTTGCATCTATACAACTTAGCACACTTACAGGACTCAATTTTTTCTGAGGGTAGTCATGGTAAGTTCATCATTTCTACCCTCAAAAGTGGGGGCATCAAATAGGGGTTTGTCATAGAGATTAAACCTCTTAACAATTGAAATAGTAGAATTCAAAACACTCAATACATAATCTAGAGGTTAAATCGATCAAACCAAAACAAAAAATTAGTGACAATTTTAGATTGATAGTTAGTTTTCACATCAAAAAATAGCAAAAGAAATAGATAGTAGTTTCAAAAATAGGGGTGTCCACATTTTGGCACTCCTATCCACGTAGGAAAACACTCAGGGTTTCTATAAATAGGCAAAACTTTCAATTTAGGGATAGTTTTTGTACTTCCAGATCAGTAAGATTCAGTAGTTTTAGTACAGTTTTCTTAGAGAATCTAGATATAGGGGGTTATCATGCTTGGCATGATAGTTCATGCTTTCAATTCAGATTAGGTAGTTGCAATAACTTCTAGATTAGAATCCATGTTTTAGACATTAGTGATTGCAGGTAATGTACACGACCCATTGATCTTCTTTTCTTTCTAAGTTCAGTTTATTCTAGGCAATCTCAGTAGTTGCATGCCTTACTCCATTTGTAGGTGGTTGGCATCAAATTTGAGTTAAATTTCCATATAAGTTTAAGTTTTTGAGTACCTAAGTTCCTGAATCAGCTTTCACATAAGCATTTTGCATTAGTTTTAGAGAGGCTTTCACACAATTCTAACCTCCATCTTTTGAAATGGCCAATAGTGGCCTAGTTTCCAACATCTATTTAGGTTAACCATGCCACATTGTTAGATTTTCACAACATCCATGAGATCTATGATCCATCTCATATGACATCTATTTTATACTAGTATCACTTCATAGCTTCACTTCATAGGGTAATGATGGAGCCAAAGGTCTAGCTAACCTTTGAATTATTGAGCCATCTATTCAGAGGGATTATATACACAGTCTAGACATCAATTAACACATGCATGATTCATTAGCTTCACATAGTTGGTGATAATGGATCCAAAGGGCTAGCCTTTGCATTCCTGATCCACTTTTTGGGGAATTGAGTACTCAGCTCCATTTATGATATTACTCTTAATTCAACACACACTCAACATCATCCAACACATTCCAGCATCATAATAGGTTTGATATTGGTTCATGTACCTAGTGAGGTGTATTCATTCCTTTCTCTTCCTTCTACTTATCTCTTGTACATTCTTCTTTTAGATATAGCATATCTAGTAAGAACTGATCTACTTTATGTTTTCATTATAGATTCATAATTCATAGTGTGCTCTCTCTATGCACATCCAACATCAAATAGCTTCATGAGCTTCACCCTTATAGGTAAGTTTAGGTGTGCTTCTTATTTTCATTTATCCTAGTATTTTGCTTTATTGCATCACTATAATAATGAAAGGGAAATGTAGTCATGCAAAATGAAAAATTATACAACTTCAGTATGGATAAGACACCTAATCCATAGGCTCTCTTATTGGCTCAAAAAACTCTTCTAGGTTACTTCTTTAACTGATTCCCAGTCATCCAAAGCTTTTAAAACTTATCCCTTTTAGACGTAGGCATCCCTTTTAGGCCCATATCCACACCCCTAGGTCTCATCCCCTTAGGACAACAATGCATAAATAAGATAGGGGCACTGTAACCCAAGGTGTCCTATTTTTGGTGCTATTGTCCAAGTTCACATTTGCCTCTAATGATCAGATTCTTTCAATTCCTTATCTTTTTTCCTATTAGCCTCACGTGAATTCATTTAACCCAAAACCATTTTTTTCCCTATAAAAGGCCATTCTAATTCCATTTAGAAGGGTGGGCACTCATTTACAAGAGAGACACAAGAATATAATTAAATACACATGAGCACTCTTCCTTATTCTTTGCACATAACCTTCCAACATTATTTTAAGCCTACTCAAGTCATTACACTAGTCCCCAACCAGTTGAAGCACATCCAATTTTGCATTCTAGTTGTATTGATAATACACAAATTACACCAAGCACTTTAATGGGAGAATTCAAAATATTGGTATGAAGGTAGAGTTCCCACACATGGGGTGTGAAGCACGTCCAACGTATCCTTTACACACTAACCCCTTATCTCTCTTTCCCAAGTTTGCATTCAAATTCAAGTACCAGGAGATCCTAAGGGTTTTGAAGATCAAAATAGGCACACAATAAGCTCTATAAGGTCCCATACATTGAAATTTTAGTGACAGGGTAAACATAGGCATTCTGAGTAGAACTCAAAAAGCTTTCAGCCTTAGGACAACATTATCAGAATAGGACTACAGTGTCAGATAATAGAGTGTCTTATTTTCAATGCTCCTATCTAATAAAAAACTAAGTCCAAAGGCCCATTTATGACTATTTCTCAATCATGATCCTCTAGTATTAGACTCTATCTCAGTCTAGATCAGCTGAAATAAGCTAAGTTTTAATCTCTCTCACTTCCTACTATGTTTAGAGAAGGGAAAAATACAATCTATTTACACAAATCAATAGGTTAATTCTTGCATATTTATTTACTGATTTACACTGCTCAACCCTTTTGTTATTTAGATATATAACTCCTATATTTAAAAAATAATAAAACATGTATCATCTTTGGTTCTCTATAAAGTTTGACCATCTTACCCTCCAATGGAATGGTGGTGTTGGAAAGGTCCATTTGTACACTTCCACCCATGCTAGTGGTCCATTTACATGATAACATCATACCCCACTTAGGTGGGAAGTCTAAAATAACCACATCTATATTCAAATACTTACTTGGCTGTACTTCTAGCTATACTACTAACCCTTTAACTTGTCTAACATATAGAACCTCTTATGAGTCTTTGGCATAACACTTACCAAAGGTTGATGTAATCTTAACTCTGAGCTCATTTAAGACACCTAAGTGCATCACAATGCAAGAAGCTATGAAATCAGACATGCAATTATGGATAATCAAACCTTTAATCAATAGGGTTGTATAAAATGGATACACAATCAACTGACTTTCTACTAATGTGGTTCCCAAATAGACCTCCAAAGCGGGTTCAACAACCTCTTTTGATTCTTCATCACTTTTCGAGGGTTTTTGGGGTAAATCAATCTCTTTTGTTTTTGACATCTCATAAAATTCTAAGTACTTGAATGTTCGCTTCCTATGTTTAATTATTCATAATAACTCAATAAGTGGCACAATGATTTTTAGTTGGCTCAACACTTGGGACATATCACACATGCTATAATAAGGAATAGGAATCTAAGGTGGAAGGGTGACAACACCTACAATTGGGATATAATCACTTAATGTTTGAACTAGAGTAGGTTGGGATGGATTTACATGTTTAACAATAGTATTCAAGGGTGGGTTTGTTTTAACATCATTCACACCCTTAGGAATACTAGATAGCAAAGGTATTTTATTCTTGATTGGAGCACCTCTAGACCTAAAAACTTGGGATACAGGTGCTAATTTGGAATAATTTGGGACTTTAGTAGTTTTCTTAAATTCCTTACTTATATCCCCTGCCCTTGGATTTTGAGGGGTAGTGTCTTGAGGAGTAGCAACTAGATATTTGTTTCTCAAATAATATTATTTATCTTTGGCAACTACTACATTAATTATCAACTACCTATCCTCAACTTATAAAATTCCCCCATCATATTTTTAAATCATTAATGATCTTAAAAACTCAAAATCATGATTGGGAAATTCATATGCTTGTGCCATATTAACATCACAAGCAAACTCATAAGTTGGGACACATATCTTTTATACTACACTCCAAAACTTATCAACAATAGTAGCACTCAACAATTCCATGGAGGTAGACGTCTTGCTTTGGGGACTTTGACATTTGAACATCAAAATCTCATCATTAGATGATGCAAACTCAGGTTCATCCACATTTTTGTCAATCAATTTAATAATATCACATAGAGGATGTGTGAGGAAGCACTTATCACAATAATCAATATCAATGTCATAATTTACATCATTCACTTTGGTGTTTAACAAATTAGGCACTTCTTTTCTATCCCCTCTATTTTGATTTCTATCCATTTTTTCATCACATATAGGCCTCTTCCCTCTATCATTATCTTGATTATGAAAAGTAGGCCCCCTTTATTCTTGATTTGGATTTAGATCCCTCTCTTTACTTATAGGCCCATGAGGGATCACCTTCTTAGCCCTGGCCAACTTGTAGGACATATCTTTGATGTGAAATCCAAAGTCTTAATCATCTCCTCAAGGTTAGCATTCTTAGTGGACTACATTTTTCTAGATTAACCAACTTTACATTAGCTTACTTGTTCATGAAATTTCCCATAACCTTTATGTTATTCTCAATTTGGATGGTCGTATTGAATGCCAACTATAGGTTCATGGGAGTCTTATCCATTAGGTAGTACATAACCTTCTTGTCAAAGGCATCACAATATTTTATCAAGCATGCTATATCACTAGGCCTTATGTTTTCAAGCAGACAAAAGGAACCTTGGATCAATTCTATCACCATACTGATTTTTGAAAACATTCTTCATTTCTTCCCATGAATCAATGCATCAATGGGGAAGATAATTAAACCACTCTCATTAATATTCTTCTAGCATGTGCACAAATAATTTAATCCACACATTCTCATGCTCAACGTCATAATATTCAATGATATTGTAAAAATTCCTCAAGTGTTGATCACCACTCACTGCATTATTCCCCTAAAACTTTGGAAGGTGGTTCCTTACTTCATTTAGGACTTCATTGGGAAAGCCTTATATGTCATCAAAGTTGATAGGCCTGAATATAAGAATATGGAATGCAGGATGCTCATTCTCATTTTGGTCCCTATCCCTCATGATTGGTTCAATGGGAGGTTCAAGAACAAATGGCAAAGGGATGTGAGGGAGTGAATGAGGTGAACTTAGTGGATTAAACCTAGGAGGGGATTAAATTGGTTGAGAAGGAGATGGATAATAAATGGGGCTATAATTTTCAAAATGACTAAGAGAGCTATGAAAGTCCTCAACAATGGGAAGTTCAACAAAAATTTCAAGATTATCATAATTTTGGTAGTCTATACACTCTTTTGTAGCTGAACTTTACCATTCAACTGACCACCAAACTTGTCTCCTTCACCTTTGATGCAAATGTAAGGATGAGACAAGTTATTTGGATGAGTCACCTTTGAAGGATGATCTCAGTCCTTCTAGCTTTGCAAGTAATAAACCACTCAAATCTAAAAATTAAGATATTCAAAATAGGCACTGATCCTTCTTGAAACTAGGCAATAAAGTTGGAGTTGCCAATAGAATCAAAATTTTATAATATAATAGTTGACAAACTAATTTTGATATGTTTTGAAAACATACTTTACTGAATTTAATGATGAGATAATGTGCAAAGATACTAAAATTTTTAGAATTGTTTTCAAAAGGGAAAATCACCTTCAAACATTCAATTTTAACATCTCTTTGCAAAAAATATAGCAGAAGTCAAAATGTCAAATCTTTCAAATTTTTGACAACTTTCGTAGTAGAATGATGAACTTGTTGACAGCTCGAAGTAGTGAATAAAACTCAAATAATCTCAAATTTCAAACAAATGAATTTATATGGATAAACATGTCTGAAAATACAACCAAGATTATTTGCATAAAAATATTCCAAGGTAAAGAACTTACTAATCTATATTATCACAACAACTCTCTGAAAGAGTCCATAGCAACATGAGTGACCAAGACTTAAATTTAATCTCTAGCAATGGTGCTAGTTGAGTGTATGATGTTGATGGACCAAAGATAGTCTGATTATAATATATAATAGTTTAGAACTTCACAACGTGAAATATTTACAACTCTCTGTAAGAGTCCCTAGAAACACAAGTGCCATGGACTATTTTTTGGTCCCTGACAATGGTTCCAGTTGAGTGTTGGTTCCCAGTTATACACCTCTTTTGCTCAGCCTTGCACACTTTGAGAAAATGGCAAGCAAAGATGAAAAACCCACTACTATGTCATTGTAGTTATGTGAGGGTTTGGCATCAAGATTGGATCAAATGCATAAAATGTCTGGGAGGCATTGACAATGGGTATGGTTAGCTCATTGCTACTTCTAGCTCTGCGTGAAACAAGTTGAGAGGACCTATGGGGTAGCTTACTCACATGGAGTGATTTTTCATTTCAATCTCTATGGGGATTTTTGGCACAAGAAAACATAAATATGACTAGGGCATAACCAAACTTGTTCACTCCACCCAGGAAGGGTTATCACATAGGATGAAAAAATGCTCTAGGTCACATACAAGCTACTAAAGATAGATGGGAAAGTGATTGCAATATTCATTCTAAAGAATCTTCATAAGAGCTCCACAAGTATTTTCATTAACTTTGTAAATAAACTTTACATTCATAATTGTTTATAAATGTTGTCATGGGGACAAACATCATGAGATTTACCCATATTGGACAAGGGAGACATATTAAAAATGCTCTCAAATCTTTCTAATGGCTGTATAACTACAACTACCTTAGCAAGAGAGAAAAAATTCACATAACAGTGATCCCAAAATTTGTAAGAGCCTATACTTAGATAGAAAAGCAAAGACCATCAATAAACTCAAAATAGAGGACAAGACCTCTATTTATATATTTTTTACCCTTTTCAAATTTGGGAATATGGGTTGCAATTTAAAATATTGAAAAATTTCAAAACAACTCTCCAAGTTTCACCAAGAATGCTCACAGCTAGGATATGCCCTTTTCCATGCTTAGAATCTTCACCCATTTGCATAAAAAATTATTGCTCTAAATGCCTCTACAAGGAATGATGAATGTTTTCAACAAACCCTTCGATTTCTTGGCTAGAGATGCCTCTCACTTGAACTAAAAAGATAATATTCATAGTGAAGTCCAAACAAACTTTGTCCTCTTTTGCAACTGCCTGTAGATGCCCTTGGACCACTCATTAGCACAACTAGAAACTTCTGGACAGTTGCCCTTCCTTCTATGCATGCTAAAGAACAACCTGCTCTTACAATGATAGCATGGAAATATTTCATAACCATGGTTTCTTGAAAAATATTCTTTGGATTGGCTCACTTTGAATTTGTAGACTTACAATTTCTCTCCCATGGAGAAGCTTGAACAAGCAAAACATGAGAGAATGCAAAACTTAGCTCATTTTTACCTTTTTGCTTTTTGGCTCTAACTTGCCTTCTCCACTTTGTAATTTTCACTTTTGTTTTTTTTAATTTTTTTAAGGTTTCCTCCACATTTTTTATTGCATAAATACATTATTTTCACATTTTAACCTTTTGGGGAAATTTTGGTTACTTTTGCAATTTTCCTTTATTTTAGGGAAATCTAGGTCCCATTAGCAGTTTTACAATTTTGCAATTTACAAATTATAGAATTGAAATTCTTAGTTATATTTCCCTTGATAAGTTCCCTTAGGGAAATGGGAACTCCAACTGCAATTTTTAAAAATTATAAATTGTAGTTGGGGTTCCCATTTCCCTCAAAAGTTCCTTTTAGGGAGTCTAGAACTCCAACTGTAAATTGCAATTTTGAAAAATTACAAAATTACAATTGGATGTGGAAGTTCCCCCTTGTATTAAGGCCACCTATTGACTAGGTTGAATGGGGTTTCGAGAGACCCAGGTGTAATTTATAATTTGCATAAGTGCAAAATTACATTTCTCCTCCAATTCTCCTTGAAATTCTTCTTGAGTTGACTTTTCCATCCTTGCTTTGACTAAGAGGATTGGGACAGTTGACTATAATTTTCAAATTGCTTCTTCCACACAAATTTCTCAAGGAGTTTAGTGGCCTCATCTGTAATTTTTCAAAACTTACAATTTTTTTAGATTCTTTGATTAACTCCATTCCTGCTCCAACAAAGCACCTTGTGTTGATTCTCTAGAAACCAACCATTTCTATCTATTATTTTCAATGAAATATCTTGTATCTTGATAGCATCTCAGGATCTCAAATCCACTCTTAAAGAGAGAAAATATCATTGTTTTCTTTCATCCTCAATTCACCTTCTTTATGGATTTACACTGATCTGACTGGATATGAGGTCACCAAAGATTAATTTATACAAACTTTTAGAAGTATCTTTGTGCCTCATAAAACCTATATAATACAACATTGAAGACAGGGTGCACAATTTTTAGCAAGCACATAAATGAACCCAAAACTGCTATAGGAGAGAGAGAAAGGAGTCCCAATTTGGTGTGACTAGTTGTATTGAGTAGTAGATAGACCACTACAACAATAGGAAGTATGACAATAATCACAAGATTTTGCAAACTTATCTCATAACCCTCCATCAAGAGCCATATCCAAGGGAATACCTTTTAATGATGAATGTGGGTGCATACTCTAGCCATCATCTTTACAATATGGGTCGTGTTTTGTCAGGAATCTAGAACAACAAACATGCTCTGATCCCACTTGTCAGGATGCGAAACCGGAAACATACAATTGATTACCAAAACTTCAAGCAACTATAATATGCGGAAATAAACCAGATTCACCAAGTAACTAGAATTCAGAATAACACAGCATATGAGAGACAATACACAACTTGTATTAACACTTTATACAGAAAAGAATACAATACAGAAGATGCCACTTCTTCTCCACCACTTTACAAAGGTTTCCCACACCTCAAGTGAACAGTACTTCTTCTCCCCAAAGCTCTCCCTCTCACAGGTCACAACACTCAACTCAAATACAGAGTTGGTGTTCACCTCCCATGCTCCACGCACTCCACAAGCACTCCACGTGCTCCACAAGTACTCAAGGTACTTCAAGTAGATCTCCCATGAATCTGCAACAACCTGTAATTCAACAGACTATACTTATGGAAGGAACTTCCCTGCCTTCCTCTTGCTCTATCCGAGTACACACCTGTACTCCAAGTAGATCCTGCCTGATACTGCTCCCTGTTGTGTTGCTGTCTGTATGACCTTGCACACCTGCAAATCAAACAATGGTTCTGCTCACCTGTGAACCTCGACCTTGCACACACATACACCTGCAGATCAACGATCTTACTTACCATGTAGATCTCCTATATAGGCCATGCAACTGTGACCAAGATCCTACACTCCTGAAGAACCCAGCTGGCTCTCCAATCCAGCACCAACACACCTGGTACTGTGGCACTAGGAGGAACGCACCATTGCTCTACCTCACACACAGAAGGAGCTTATAATTATGCTCTCTTACTCCCTAGCACACTTTTCCAATACAACCATGAGTCTATTATATAGATCTCATCCAAACAATAATTAGACATCTAATTACAATAATTAGATCCGCAGCTCTCAGTCTAAAAATAGATCTCTTCATGCAAACACTTGGTTCATTAGCTAACTACCTGTAAATAGCTCACAGTCGAACCACACAGGCGACCGACGCCGGTCCCTGTCTGCCTGGAGGTGACCGACGTCGGCCGATATATGACCGACGTCGGTTGCTTCCCTTTGCTGTCTTGCCGACGTCGGCTGATCAGACCGACCCCAACTTCTCTGCAATCTTCAGCAACCTCCTCTCCTATTTGCATCAGTGAAGCTTTTAGCTCCACAATCCTAACAATCTCCCACTTGGAGATAAACAGCTGCACTGTACCTGTACCTGTACTCTATCTAATTTGTTTCCTAGTTTGTATCCCTCTTCAAGCTCCAACCTGAAGACAACCCACCACACAACCTGTGATGTACCGCCTGTCATCTGAGTACCCTGCCACATCCGAACCTACAACACCTGTAGTGAAGTCCTGACCCTGCATAGCAACACCTGCTGCCAGTCCCTCTCAGAAAACCTGAGAACCCACTTCCCCGAATTGGCTCCTAACTCTGACAGCTCCCACTACATGGGAATACTCAGGTCTATACCAGACCTCATGTGATTTCGGACACTGTACCTGTCCAGCCCTTAGTGTGCTCCGGTTCTGCATCTCGAACCTCGCCAACACCTGATTCACATCAGCTCCCACTCGAGACAAAATCAACCTGTGATCTCCATGCCTCCCATGTCAAAGAATTCCGCTGCTCCAAACTCCTCATGACATGCCACTGAACTAATCTTACCCTTAGCTCAGCAAAACCCTGTATGTACAAACCTGCTATAGCAAAACATACCGTCCACATACAGTAACAGAATGATGTCATGACCATCATCCTCCTGGTAAGTCAAACCACAGTAGTTACCCTGACATCGACTGAAGCTATGCTTCGTCCTCCACCTGTCAAAACCTGTACCACTGTCCTACAGCTTCCTCAAGACCATATACCTGGTCTTCCATCTCACGTATCCATTCTCTCTATTCTTCTACTAAGGAATCCATTCGTCTATGTGCTTTCATCCAACTGGCAACCCTACCAAGACACACCTGTTTGGTTCACCTCTAAGGAATCACATCCTCATCCATGCCAAGCTCACACCTGTTTCCTGGATCCTTCCTGCTATACAATCAGCAACAAGTATGAAGAAGAGGAACATGAATTTGAGGGCCTACTTACGCCTTCAGTCTTCCATATGGGTGTTTGAGACTCCTTGACAGCTTGCTGTCCACCCAAAATTCGTTACAGTGACCGACCTCGGTCACTCCACAGTCTGCATCCGACCGACGTCGGTTCTCATGCGTCTGTACCTAACTACCAACCTGCCAGCGCTGGTGTCCCTGCTGCCGACATCGGTCCTTCTGACCGACATCGGTCTTACATACCGCCGACGTCGGTCCTATGACCGACGCCGGTCTTACCCTGCCCGACACTGCCGGCTTCGGTCTGCACATGACCGACATCGGCACCTGTCTGTTCGACGCCGGTTCCTCCTGATCGACGCCGGTACCTGTGTTCACCTGTGAGTGATGACTTTTTACCCGCGAGCTCCTTTGGATCAATCTCCATGTCCAAACTGCCCTGCTCAGATGTATCCAGCCTCATCCACTGAACTCTGTCCGCCATCTCCTCCAAGAACACCAAGGCTTTCCAGTTCTTAAGCCTGTCAAATATATCTGTCTTCCGCTTAAGAACATGCATCTCCTTCCTGCTCATGTGACCAAGCCTACGAAGCCATGTCTCCGCAACAGAAGAAGAATCAGTAATATAAACAAGTAGATAAAGTATACCTGTTTTCTTACCACCAGCTAATTCAAGTGCTACCGCTGTGAGAGTTCTTGTGCATCTCTCATCACCCAATCTTTCTGAAGAAATTAGCCATATCTCCAAACCTGGGACCTGCATGACCTTCATCAACACCTGTGTGTTGGCCGCCTGCAATTTCAGCTTCACTTCTCCTTTGCCAATTCTTTGGCAAGGCTTACCAGCTCCTCTACCTGGGGCTGCATGGAAAGAGGCAACCGAATCTTTTATCCAAGATTCAACTTTATCCAAGAAACCTGCAAACACATCCTGTGCAACAACACCTGCAACATCTGTATCTTCAGTTTCTTCATGCTGATCTGTTACCAACCAACAATCTTCTTTTACCTGCTCTTTCTTTCCATCGGACCGTGAGTAACCGTCTGTGCTTTTCAACTCCTCCATTCTTAGCTTACTTTGATCTGCCGTTGCTCTACTCCCACTCAATCAGAAACCCCTGAGAGTGCCCTGTAATCAAAACACAACCTGCTTCCTGCAACCTTAGCTCTGATACCACTTGTCAGGAATCTAGAACAACAAACATGCTCTGATCCCACTTGTCAGGATGCGAAACCGGAAACATACAATTGATTACCAAAACTTCAAGCAACTATAATATGCGGAAATAAACCAGATTCACCAAGTAACTAGAATTTAGAATAACACAACATATGAGAGACAATACACAACTTGTATTAACACTTTATACAAAAAAGAATACAATACAGAAGATGCCACTTCTTCTCCACCACTTTACAGAGGTTTCCCACACCTCAAGTGAACAGTACTTCTTCTCCCCAAAGCTCTCCCTCTCACAGGTCACAACACTCAACTCAAATACAGAGTTGGTGTTCACCTCCCATGCTCCACGCATAACACAAGTGCTCCACGCACTCCACAAGCACTCCACGTGCTCCACAAGTACTCAAGGTACTTCAAGTAGATCTCCCATGAATCTGCAACAACCTGTAATTCAACAGACCATACTTATGGAAGGAACTTCCTTGCCTTCCTCTTGCTCTATCCGAGTACACACCTGTACTCCAAGTAGATCCTGCCTGATACTGCTCCCTGTTGTGTTGCTGTCTGTATGACCTTGCACACCTGCAAATCAAACAATGGTTCTGCTCACCTGTGAACCTCGACCTTGCACACACATACACCTGCAGATCAACGATCTTACTTACCATGTAGATCTCCTATATAGGCCATGCAACTGTGACCAAGATCCTACACTCCTGAAGAACCCAGCTGGCTCTCCAATCCAGCACCAACACACTTGGTACTGTGGCACTAGGAGGAACGCACCATTGCTCTACCTCACACACAGAAGGAGCTTATAATTATGCTCTCTTACTCTCTAGCACGCTTTTCCAATACAACCATGAGTCTATTATATAGATCTCATCCAAACAATAATTAGACATCTAATTACAATAATTAGATCCGCAGCTCTCAGTCTAAAAATAGATCTCTTCATGCAAACACTTGGTTCGTTAGCTAACTGCCCGTAAATAGCTCGCAGTCGAACCACACAGGCGACCGACACCGGTCCCTGTCTGCCTGGAGGTGACCGACGTCGGCCGATATATGACCGACGTCGGTTGCTTCCCTTTGCTGTCCTGCCGACGTCGGCTGATCAGACCGACCCCAACTTCTCTGCAATCTTCAGCAACCTCCTCTCCTGTTTGCATCAGTGAAGCTTTTAGCTCCACAATCCTAACATGTTTAACACCATTAGATGGACATTGGGTGTGTGTGATAATTTTACATACTACATCTTATATATGGATTTATCAAGATTATTTGATAAAGGAGTCATGCAATAAGCAATACCCTTTTCTTCCAATTGTGAGGACATCATGCATCCTTTTAATTAGATTAACCAATTTATAAGAACAACATTCTGTGAGATATAAAAGGTCTCTTAAAGGCCTTATGATACTCAAATGGGATTTGTACAAGTGGTAAAATTCCTCCATATAAATAATTAAAGGAGTCATACCCCTTTTAGTTTGGAATGTCTCACAAACCGTTGAAGGACCTCCATCAAATTTGTTTCTTATACCTATAAAGTTGCTATAAGTCACTTCCACTAATTGAACTTTGGCATCTGTAAAAATTGTGAGAATCAATGTCTCTTTGGGCATCAACCAACAAGCTCCATGGAAAATTTTTACATAGAAATAATAGAACCAAAGAAGTTGTCTTCAACTATAAACTTAACATGTTTGTCACCTAATACCCCACGATCTACTTCAATAATTGCACTAGTTGCTCATAATGCTTTGGCTCAGAGGGTTGGAAAATTGTCTTTCAAGTTGTTGAGATGGTCTATGGATGGTACATGCCCTTCATGGTATCCAAATGGGAAATCATACCTTTCCTTTGTGACTTTCCCTCTCATTCCATTATGCCATCACGGGATCCGAAGATGCCCTAGTAATTTGCAATTTGGATTATTGCAAATTTCTTGTTGATTTCTTTTTTCTGTCGACCCCTATCACTCTCCTTATTAATGAGATCCAGAGCCATATATACAAATTATAATTTCAATAATTACATTTGACTACCAAAAGTTCTATGGGATTTCCTTACCCATTTTACAATTTTAGTTTACCACTTGCACCTCTGGTGGACATGTATGGTTTCATTTGCAATTTTGAGTTGGTCAAACTATGATCAATGTTGGAGTTTCTATCAAGATTTTAATGTTGCAACAATAATTTTTAAATGTCTCAGATTAGATAATGGAGGTGAGTATTGTAGTAATGCTTTATTTGATTATTGTTCTAACAATGGAATTTGTAAAAGGATGGTTTCAGGAACTCCATAGCAAAATGGGGTATCTGAAAGGATGAATATAACAATAATGCAATGTATTAGGAGCATGAGGTTACATGTAGATTTGCCTATACAATTTTTGGTAGAATTAGTTAGCAAGTATTATATCTGATAAATAGAGGACCTTCTATGCCTTTGGATAGAGGAATTCTTGAACAAGCTTGGTCTAGTAATATTGTTGATTATTATTTTCCTAGAGTATTTGGATGTGAGGCTTTTACACTCATTAAAAAAGAGGATAGGACCAAGTTAGAAGCTAAATCAGATAAATGCACATTTGTTGGTTATGGTGAGGATGAATTTGGTTTTCATTTATGGAGCATTAAAGATAATAAAATATTTCGATGTAGAGATGTAGTCTTTAATGAAAAAGTCATGTATAAGGATTAGTTGCAAGAATAGGAATAGGAATATAAAGAGTACACAATATTGGATGATATTACAGATGGAAAAGTATCCAATGATTCATTTTAGGAACCGTTTACACAAGGACCCCAAACTCCTATGGTAAGGTCTTCTAGGGTAATAAGAGCACCTAAATATTATTCTCTTTCTTTCAATTATTTATTACTCACTAACAATGGAGAACCAGAGTGTTATGAGGAAGTACTGCAGGTAGATTCTAGGATGAAGTGTGAGCAAGCCATGGATGAAGAACATAAATCTCTCATGGAGAAAAAAACATGGGATTTGGTAAGGCTACCCAAGGGCAAGAGTGCATTTCCAAACAAGTGGATCATTAGAATAAAATAAGATGATGAAGGGAGAAAAAATTATAAGGTTAGGATGGTGGTCAAGGGGTTTATACAAAAATCAATTATTGATTTTGATGAGATTTTATCTTTTATTGTAAATATGAATTCTATTAGGACTATTCTTGTTTTAGCTTCAGTTGAGGATTTTCACTTAAAATAATTAGATGTGAAAATTGCTTTTCTTCATGGTGATTTGGTTGAAGAGTTCTATATGAAGCAACCGCAGGGCTATGAGGTCAAAGGGAAGGAGAACTATGTGTGTAGACTAAAGAAGAGCTTATATGGCCTAAAATAATCTCCATGACAATGGTATAAGAAATTGGATTATTTTATGTTAGAACAAGAATATCAAAGGTGCAATTCTGACCATTGCATGTACATCAAACATTTTGATGATGGTTTCTTGATTATTTTATGATTGTATGTGGATGACATGTTAATTTCAAGAAATAACATGCATCATATTCATATGATCAAGAAATAACTTAGTGACTCATTTTCTATGAAGTAATTGGTTATTACAAAGTAAATCCTTGGTACGAAGATTACTCATGATAGAAAGGAGAGGAAGTTGATCTTATCCCAATCAGAGTATGTGAAGAAAGTCTCAGAAAGGTTTAGCATGTTGGATGCAAAATCTATTGGTACTCCTTTGGCAAGCCACTTTAGATTATCAAAGGAGTAGTGTCCCAAGATGAAAGTTGAAAATCTTAAGATGTCTAAGGTACCTTACTCATCGGTAGTGGGTAGCTTGATGTATGCCATGGTTTGTACTAGGTAGGATATTTCCAAAGCAGTGGGAGTTGTGAGCAGGTATATGAGTGATCCTAGTTATAAGCATTATCAAGCAATGAAATGGATTCTTCAGTATTTGAGAGGAACCATTGATGTTGCATTATGTTATGGTGAATTAGATACCACTTTGAGTGGTTATGTGGACTTGAATATGGTAGGGGATATTGATAACATGAGAATTATGGCATGATATATATTTACTATTGGAGATATAACAGTTAGATTTCTAGGATATAGAAGGTTGTGGATTTGTCAACCACGGAGGCAGAGTATGTTGCTACCACAGAGTCTAGCAAGGAGATGATTTGGTTATAGGAGTTGTTTTGAGAGTTGCGGCATGAAAAAGAAATTAGGAGATTACACAATGATAGTTAGAGTGTTATTCATTTGGAAAAGAACTCCGTTTTCTACTCAAAGATGAAACACATTTAGTTACATTATCACTTCATCAAGACAACTTTGGAGGAGAACTTGGTGAAGCTGGAGAAGATTCATACTAGCTATAATCTTATCAATATCATGACTAAGGTGGTCACATTGGACAAGTTAAGACTATGTTCAGATTTGGTTGGCTTTAATGGTCATGGAAAAGTGATAGATTATGTTCAGAAGAAACAGTCTCTAAGTGGGATATTGTAGAGTGTGGATCCATTTGGGGCTATCACATGACCATAGGGATATATTTTTGTGGCCTAGAGAGCTCCACAAATGTGGGGAGTGTAGTTTTCCCTACTCCACCTTTTATGGAACCTTGTTCCACATGTGAGTTGAATATTCTTTGTATTTCTAATTTATATGTTTTCATATTTTATGGAGTTAGTTGTTAGATGCCTTTTCCCTATGTTGACTTTTTTGATCTTAAGGATTTAGCTATTTATTAGAAAATGGAATGCCTTCCTTGTTTCAAGGAGTTGGTTATGATCACATGTCCTTGGAAAATGTGCCTTTGAAGGTGGAGAGATAAACATGGTGAGTTCCTCCTTAGGTGGGATTATGGATGAGCTTGCTTAGGTGGAGGAGAGTTGTCACATGATGGATAATTCTTATATTGGATAAGCATTGCATAATTCTCCTTGTTTGGTGGATTTTCCTTCATTATGTGTGTGTGTGTGTGTGTGTGTGTGTGTGTGTGTGTGTGTGTGTGTGTGTGTGTGTGTGTGTGTGTGTGTGAGTGATGTAACATTTAGAGATTGATGGTTTAATTACAAGGTGTGGCTTTAAGGATCAAAGTCAAAGTGTAGATGTTTTTTTACAAATTCTAGGTGTTTATTATAGGGTGTGGTATAGCATATTGTGAGATATAGTATTTTTCAAGTGTAGGTGAAAGTGCAACATATCATTCGTGCATCATTTTTTATAGGAGATATTCTATCTCTATGAGAGTTCATTGTAATCATGTTTTTTTATTATAGTTTTATTTGAGGACTTTCTTAGTGGATGTATCCCACATTGGGTGAACCACGATAGATATATGTTATGTGTGATTGTTATCTTATTCTCTGCATTTATACTTTTATATTAACTATGATTTGAGGATTGTTTCCTTGATACATGCTAGTGCATAATTTAGATCTGATTTATGTTCATATTAAATCTAGTTTAAAATTTTTAATTCCTAACATATCAGACTTGTCCATTTCTATTTATATATCCAAAAAGTATAAAAATAGAACAAAATAATGGCATAAATCCTAGTAGTGACAAAAATTAACCCATTTATTCTTAGTTATGTGATTGTATGGGGAAACAATGGTGGTAAGTAATCAATCTCTGTAATCAATACTAAAGAGTTGCTATCGGCAGGGAGTGAGAAGATCATCATGGAAGTGATCTTCACATAATCACAATACCATTTATGGTGGGGACCTAAGCCATCAGAGGAAAGAGCTATATTTCATACATGAAATGAAATGTAAGGCCTTGATATCTATTAGTCTAGTGGTTCCATATGCTACATGTGAATAATTAAATTGGAAACATAGTTTCCATGCAAGCATAGAAAGTGTTAAAAAAATTTGTATGTGTTCAAAGGGATAATAAAGAAATCCCAACACCTAAACAAACCTAATCCATATATCCTCTATCTATCCTCTACAAGATCACCACCACAACCATAGCATGATCTTCCTCTAATGGTTTTGATATAGTCATTGTTACCTCCACCACCATAGTGTGACCTACCATCACAACCATATCCACTTCTACCACCACTATCATGACCACTTCTTGCACTATATCCAATTTTTTTATCATCATAATAAATATATACTTCATGATGGAGATCGCCACCATAGTCATGATTAGATATCTTGCATCCACCATAGATAAACCCTAATCTTAAATATTTAGAAAAATATCTTCATCATATAATGAAATAATATAATCCCTATTATATAAAATCTCCTCTAATCTCTAAATCAAGCAAAAAGATGCCAAAAATATATAGAATCAACTTTTAAAATATCATAGAAATTGCCATTACCTTGTACTCCAAGCCTCACCAAATGCATAGAAAACCTAGAGAATATTACAATCAAGACATCACCAAATGGATTGAAAGTGTCATGAAGACTATAGTAAGCATTTTCCTAGGAAAACTCACTAACAAATCAATCAAACTCAATTTCAACGTAAGCCATTTATGATAAGAACTCAAAAAAAGATAAACATGATTTGAACAAATTAAAGAGAGAGATAACAATGAAAGGAATGAATTCATGTGGCACTAGTGTCCCCATTTGGGCACTAATGTATTTTGGTTCTTAATTTTGTACCACTATACTACTTTCTAAGTCATTATTTTATCATTGTGTTTACTTGTCTTTGATTTTCTGTAACTAAGTTTGTGTGCTGAAAAATATTTTGTGAGTGAAATATAGGATCGTAATCTCTATGACAAGCCCTTATGAATTCCTCCTCTTTTGAGGGTAGTTTTTAAACCTATGTAGGAATTTTCCTCAAAAGAAAAAGATCTAAAATATGTGTGTTAGCTAGATCATTTATGATAATTGCATGATAATCTAATATAATGTGCATACATAACATCCAAATATAAGATGATATGACCATAAGTAAGTAATGTAAGATGTGTTTCATTTCTAGTATTCAATAAGGGTGTCAACCTAGATGTAATAAATGTATGTAATAACAAAATTGAGTATAATTGAGTAGCTATCTAGTGGGATGGGACAAGATGTCCATCATGACACCCAAGTTCAAAGGGTAAATGCATGAGGTCCCTTATAGCATCAAAAAATGGTGTATAACAAGTAAATACAAGTGTCATGGCCATGAAACATACAAGAAATCATAAATAAAAAATAGACGAGGCATGTAAAGTAGGCCAAGGGTCCAAAATACAATGGACATGGGCACATGATACTAAATGTGAGAAAACAAGATATACAAAGACATGTTCAAATTTTCATATGAAAGCACACCCAAGGGACATGGGCACAGGTCAAAGACATACATATTATAAATATAAGTGGTGTAGAGACAAAGAAGAATGGCCTATTTAGATTCCTTGAATATAAGAAGCATAAAAATACAATCAAGTCTAGACTAGGTAAGCGAGAAATGGAAGTATGCATGAATATGTAATACAAATCTATGTAAGAGAGAGAATGTACATATGTTGAGTATAGAATAGTAATAGCTGGAAAAAAATCTGATTAAGGGTAGCAATGATCAATATCAATATATAATAATGCTAAAGTTGGGATGTAGAGTATAGAAGGAAAAAACCTAGTAATAAAAAATGTGTATAAGATGCCCCCAAGTGGGCGAATGTGTCAAGTGAAGACCCATGTATCAGATTATATGCCCTCAATGGGTAGATAATGGAAAGTGTAGATTAGTGTAGTGGACCTGAGTCCTATAATAATCTATAAGCACTTGACAAGAACAAGTGAAACATATATGTATGATAAAATTGACTATATTAAGATAGATATCATATGTAGTGTTTAGCAAATATAAGAAATGTAAACATAGAAATGCATATAATCTATAATTTTATGTTTTTCAAGTAATATTTGAATATTTTTATCTTTTTGACATATTCTATCATTTGTGTATTTTTTAAAAACAAGCTATGCACATACTTTCCTTCTTTCTTACTCCTTGTACATAGTTCATTTTCATGTTCACCAAATGTTTTAAACTTTTAAGACTTAACATATGTAAATCTTATGTTTGATTAAAGGGCTGAGTAGACTAAATTAGGGAAATAATATGAATTAAATAACAACTGATTTGTTATAAAAATGACTATCTTTGACTTTTCTAAAAATAGTAATAAATAGTATAAATAAAGACTTATCTAGAAAACACCTGATACAGATGATATGAGTGTTATAAATTAAGATGTAAGTTGGTCTAAGTGTTTTCAATTGAATCCCTATGTCAGAACCCCTCCTATATAGTATCAACGTAATTGAATAGTAGGGCCATATGGCTCTAGTGTCTTGATAATAGTGCTAATGTCCTTTGTGCATGACTATCCCAAACTTTTGGGTGTACCTGTGTCTAGATTTAAGGGGTTTATTCCTCTGCAAATGAATTAGGGAACTCTAGATTGTTCTTGTAATGATTGATTTATGATTCAAACCCTAATCTTCCTTGTAATTAGGGTATGAGCTAAAAATGTGTTCATTAGTAGGATATGATGGACATCCTCAACACCTTGTTGGGAAGAGAGTTGTCTACACACCAATGCTCTAAGGAGGAATCAATCCCAATGTAGTTCTTCCCACCTAAGTGTTGTTTGAAGTTCAAGTGTGCTTGAGATTATAAATATGGAAAATATGAGCTTAGGGATAATTTAGATTGTAATATGCACAAATAGGGAAGAATAGGGATAATAACCTTAATTATACTCAACTTGTTTCATGTTTGAATAGGTATTTTGCATCTAATTTCCATCTAGTGGATATAGGGATAAAAGTCATGTATTTATAGTGTTATGTTACTTTTATAGATAATAAAAGATATCTAGGCTGACCTTAAGAGGGACTTTATTTTCAAAATATATTCATTCAGGAAAGTTAAGGTGAATGACATAGGTGTCATTTTGGGGACACTATTACCATGTGGCTCTAGTTTCATTATTATGGCATTACTATCCAGCTAGAAGATCAATGAGAATAAAGGGCCAAGATTGGTAAATAAATATCTAGGACTACATTTGAGATGACTAAGGACACATATATCCCACATGAAGGATAGATAAGTGTGATAATAGGCACTAGGATAAGTTTAGGGCTAAGATAGGGATAGGTAGTCTCAAGTATCACTCTTAGCATTCAAATGCCACTTTTAGGTGATTACAATATCCATTTTTACATGCACATCCAATGACTTCTTAGTATTTACATACTAGACCATTCATTTTGATATTTTATACCTTTTATTTACACATTATAATATATTATACAATAAAATTTTGATATTTTGAGAAATATATTCATTATGAAAAGAAATTACTAGTTTTAAGAGGTTTGATAGAGATGTGAATACCCATTCATGTCACATTATTCACACTATTTTCTCAAACATTAGGGCCTTGATAGTCATAAGATATCCTTCACTAGTATATTTATTTGGATTAATGAAAAAAATGATCTAATTCATTGATCAAGACATCCTCTCTCACAAGATTGAATATCTATCCTTGTGCGCCTTCCAGGTGGGAATTTATATAAGCATATCTAAAGGTGGGATACATTTTTACCTATATTGTTTTTAGATGATAACATAGATAAAAAATTTATATAATGGGTGAGTGATTACCTTATTCACATTGCAAACCATATTATCCTTCTTATGATTTTATAGCACTAGAAAATCCTTCATATTATGCTATATCATGTGACTCTATAATATGTCCAATAAGTTACTTGTGAAGGATTGCATGGGAAGTTTCATGTGATATGAATTACCTCCCCACACAAATAGAAAGTGATTGGGTATCTATAATATATGTTCATTTCCTATGACTTTGGTAGTTACCAAGATAACCTCCTTATATTTGGGGTGATTTTCATTGTTATTTTTTATTAGAACACACACCATATGATCTCTAGTGTTATGGAGGTGCATAATTGGCTTAATATTTATGTTAGAGGTACAATCACTAAGAGGGGTGGGTGTGAATTAGTGATCCCAGATAATCCACCTTTAATTTCAAACCATTCAAAACTCTTAATCAGTTACCACAAGCATTCATGAAGCAAACACATCATTCATAGCAATGAATAAGAGAGACAATGCAAGATCAAGCACATAATAGATGACATATATGGGAAACCCTCTTTAGGGAGAAAACCCACCAAAAACTAAAATTAGACTACTATCCTATAATAACAAGAACCAATTTAGATCAACAAAAACTTATCAAGGATCTACCATCCCTTATTTTAGTGAGACTGCAATCCCACAAAGAGCTACTACACATGTCTAGATGAGCTGCCACAACAAATATACCTTTCATAAGTTTCACCTTACAAGGAGGTTAAAACCCCCTAGATGTTAAACAAAAGAAATAACACTTATTATTATAACATATCTTGAACACTTATTTCCTTCTAAACTAATGGAGATATAAAATATACCATCTATCTTAAACTCTGCACACTCAATCCATCCAAAGCCACCTTTTAGATCACTCTTCACTCCTCAATAATAACTCTATCACCACATCAAAAACATAACCAAATGGTTATGAACATAGACCTTAATCTGATATGCTAAAAAACCCATCCATTGAGCACACTTACTCTCCACCTTTCAACCCTTTTTTCTAAACCACACACACAAGCCACTCTCAAGTCTATAAACCATCATATTTGGTTTCACTATTTATAGATCATACATTATTATCAACGCATTGGTCAGACATTAGGCATGAATTAACCCTTAATTAATCTCTCACATCAATACATGTCTCAAAAAAATCTTCATAGGTCATCCATAGCATTTATGGGTCACCCTTAAGTAGCCACACTTTTCAATTAGGCACTTGTAGCTCTTAGAGGTCTTATGGAAAACTATTCAACCATTTAGAAATTCATCAAGAAAAATTAGGAAAAAAAAACATTTTATAAATCATTTAACCATGACACATGATCTATAGGTCCCATTTAATTTCCAACATCTATCATATCACTCTTCTTCTAACCCCCAATTAGCTCAATCACTTCTCTATACACATAGTCAATGTGAATAAAAACATAGTCAAATTATAACTCTTTGTTCATACTATATATGATTATTCAAACCTTTATAATGCACAAAGACATTCCTTATGGATTCTAAAACACTCCCCAGATAATTTATCAATATATATTGAAACAACATCAAAACAAGCTTGAAAAATCTTCTCGGGTCACTTGCAGGACATACATGAAAACACATTCAACTTTGAGCCCTCACAAATTTTATTGAACACACTTTAAAATATTAAAATATATATTTATAGATGTGTCTTAGAGTCCTCTAAAAATTCTATTTTTACACTATGAGTAAATTCTACCTGTATCAAAATATATGTCCCAAAAATTAGATACTAATCTTTCCTTTATTAAACTCAAATATTTGGATTCAAATGGTCATAGTTAAACTTCAATCACTTAAAATACATCTCATACCATAAATAATTATATATCTCACTCACACACTTTTATCTTATTGTAAGTAACTTGACCTTTACCTTTCGTCGCTCATCATTAGATCTTCATCTTGACTCTTTGACTTAATGCACTCCATCAATCTTTATTTGTGCTAAACATTGGACATATTGAAATAATGTCACTCAATATGCACCATCGATATATATATATATATATATATATATATATATATATATATATATATATATATATATATATATATATATATATATATATATATATATATATATATATATATATATATATATATATATGTATGAACATATACTCACCATTATATCTTAAAATAAGCATGATCTTTACCTCTGCTCAATTTTAAACTTTGAACACTTGTCCTCGTCTCAATGCTCCCGGACACCTTGGAACAAACATGTTCCATTGATCTTTTTGTAAGGAGCTCGATCTTTAACTTCATTAACCAACAAAAAAATTGAATCATTTGAATCAAAACACACTATAGATCTTCACTATATGATCACCCATGAGCCATTATATCTCCATATGGTCATGATCTTTAACATTGTGAAAAATAGAGTATGGGGACCATTGCTATCTGCTTGGAAGGCCAACTTTGGACCTCAATAACTTTTAATGTGCTTAGACACATGATATAAAACTTGGACCATATGATATTATCACATAGGATAATCCAACCATGTGTAAAAATAATCTTTAAACCTTCATGAATATGAGATATAACTCTATTAATCTACTCACTCAGATTTTTTTGCCATAGAGCCAACTATGTCAAGAACTACCTTGAAGGCCAACTTTACACATGCATATCTTTTGATGTGCTTCATTGCATGATCTGAAATTGAGCACATATCAACAATATAAAATTTAACAAACCCATATTATCATTTTCTCCTAACACCTTCACACATGTAAAATATAAAACCATTAAAATTCCCACTTAGCTTTTCTTGCCATATTGCAAATTTGGCTAAGTATGGGAAAACACTATCAAACTACTTGGGAGCCCAAATTTGTACTTGCATGTCTTGTGTTGCACTTCATCACATGACCTAAAATTTAGTGCATAGAAACTAGGGACAAATTTGATCATAACCATATGATCAACTCCCTGTGACTCATCCACACATGGTAATGGTGATGTTAGAAAATTGCCTACTCATATTTTCTACCACTAGACCCAAAATGTCTAGATGAAAACAATGATCAACCAGATGAAATACACTCATGAACATAATCACTCAAATCATTATTGGCTTCTTGATAATACCCCTTGTACATGATCAATACTTCAGACTCATTCCTAATTATCTCTAAATAGATAAACTCTAAAGATCAACCATGCTTACATCAAGCATACTAGGACAAGCATAAGGCACTTCATCCACTCACCTAGATACCACCATGACATAATTTAAAACTCTCCAATAATCTTTCCTTTTTTATTGATGTCAAAAACCATAATATAGCAATATACATTTCACCTTCCTTCTCTCTTCAAGCACTCCCAAAATAGGAACTTTCTCCCCCTTTGACACAATGAAAAAGTGAGCAAAAACTGATCTTGGGGACCTAAAAATACTACCAATAGGATAATACCATCTTATAAATATATTACAAACTCCCCTTACCTTGAGCCTACCTCTTGCCTTGACAACTGCCTCTTTCTCCATGCCAACACTCTTCTTCAACCAAGCATTGCAACCAATGCAGAAAGAACACACAAAACATTGAAATCTTATGGAACTCACCAAGAAAACATTTGAGAGGGAATCTCCCTATGATTTTTGAGCCATTTCACCTCTTGAGCATCTTCAAATCTTCACACACCATGAAGAACCACCACACAGGCTTACTATCCTTCTTTCTCAAGCCACCTCTAGAGCAAACTCATGAAATTGTTGCACCCCCTCAACCAAAAGACCTTATATTTAATCATAGAGAAATAAATGAAACCTGAGTTTTATATTAGATACTCAAATGTAGATTTTGATAATTATTTGGTCATAATATCTACAAGTTTCTCTTTTGTAGGAACATATTCCAACTTAACACTTTGATTACTCACTTGTTCTCTCAGGAAATGATATCTAATTGGAATGTGCTTAGTTTTTAAGTGCATAATAAGATTCTTTGAGATACTAATAGCACTGGTATTATCACAATAGATAGGACAAGGTCCATTTTGACTTAACTTATAATATTTCAAAGTTTGTTTCATCTACATGACTTTTATGTAACAAGATGGAACTGCTATATACTCAGCTTCTGTAGTTGATAGAGACACTGAGGCTTGATTATTGCTTAGCCAAGACACCAAGCATTATCCCATAAAGAAGACCCCACCACTGGTACTCCTCATATCATCCAAACATCCTTCCCAATCTACATTAGTATATGATTTCAAAGTGGAATATTTACTCCTAGGATACCATAAATCATACACTATGGTGCCTTTGAGATAACCCAAGATCATTTTGATTGATTTAAAGTGAGATTCTCTAGGATCAACTTGAAACCTTATTATTAGACCAATTGTTTACATGATATCAGGCCTCGAAGCAATAGAGTATAAAAGACTTCCAATCATGGATCTATACAAAGTTTTATCAACTTTTGGTGAGTCATCTAGTTTACTTAACTTTGATCTTGTGATCATTGGAGTAACCATTGGATTACAATCCATAATATACAAATTTACTAGCATATCCTTGATGTATTTAGCTTGTGAGATGAAAATCCCTACATCAAGTTGGTTAATCTGCAATCCTAAGAAGAAAGAAAGTTCTCATAACATTGACATTTCAAACTCAGTCCTCATAGTATTTGTAAACTCTCTACACATATTATCATTATCAAAACCAAAAACTATGTCAATCAACATATACAACCATTATTATTTGATGATTGCCTTCTATCTTAATGTATAAATTACTATCAGCTACCCCTTTTTTTAAACTTTGACTCAAAAGATACTTATCTAATCTATCAACTAAGCTTTAGGAGCTTGTTTAGGACCATAAAGAGCCTTCTTTAGTTTACATAAAAAATCTTGATTATTTGACATGAAGTATCCTTCAGGTAACTCAATGTAGACTTCTTCTAAGTTTCTATTCAATAATGTAGATTTCACATCCATTTGGTATACTTTAAAACCTTTGAAACTTGTATATGCCAAGAAGAGTCTAATTGCTTCCATTCTTACCATAGAAGCAAAAGTCTCATTAAAATATATTCCTTCAACATGATAATATCATTTACACATCAATCTAGCTTTGTTCCTTGTGACTTCTCCTTTGTCATTCATCTTGTTTTTTAAAACCCACTTGGTACCTATCACATTTTTATCTTTTAGCCTAGGAACTAAATCCCATGTTTCATTCTTTATTATTTGGTCAAGTTATTCATTTAGTACACCATTCCAAATTTCATCTTTTATAGCTTCCATGAATATTTTGGGTTCAATCATGGATAACAGCGCTGAGTCTTGTTGATTGTGATTGATCAACATTTTCCTTCTAGTCTGTAAACCTACACTAACATTTCTAATAATTTGAGAGATTAGATGATCTTTCTAAATTCTTCTAGATGGAGATTTAGAGTCTTTTCTTTCTTCCTCCTCTTGATCTTCATTATTTGGTTTAACATATAACTCATCATTGTTTGCAATAGAATTTTGATTTGAGTCAGTTACCTACAATTTTGGATTCTTGACTCTACTTGTCTCATCTATCCTTACATTTGAACTTTCAATAATTTTTTGAAGTCTCTTGTTGAAGCACTTATAGGAAGTATTGACATAAGAGTAATCTAATAAGATGCCATCATCAGAGC
The DNA here is from genome assembly GCA_037957365.1 of Torreya grandis. Taxonomy (NCBI): domain Eukaryota; kingdom Viridiplantae; phylum Streptophyta; class Pinopsida; order Cupressales; family Taxaceae; genus Torreya; species Torreya grandis. The sequence goes on from JARHVA010004595.1 coordinate 820,478, forward strand.
TTGAATCAAATTTTCCAAGATTCTCTTCATCTTTTTTAATGAATCACCTACTTACAAACAATCTACAATGTTTGACATTCACTGATTTATTCTTCCATAAATCATAAGGAGTCTTATCATCATTTACTCTGATTTGACACCTATTTAGGATGTAAAATAAAGTGTTGGCTGCCTCTTCTAAATAGCCATATGATAATTTGGAATCTTGAAGCATGGTTCTACTCATCTCTTGAATAGCCTTATTCTTTCTTTCAATGACACAATTCTGTTGTGGTGTTATAACATCATAATGTTGTCTCCTTATCCCTTGTTTCTCACAAAAATCATCAAATTCATGAGACAAAAACTTGCCTCCTCTATCTGATCCTACACACTTGATCTTTGACCGTTTATCATTTTCAACAAACACTTTTAATGCCATAAATATTGAAAAAGCTTTTGATTTTTCTTTAAGAAAAAATATCCAAGTCATCCTAGTAAAATCATCAATGATAATCATGAAGTAACTATTACCTTGAATACTTTAAATTCTCATCGGTCCACATAGATCAGTGTGGATCAACTCTAATGGCTTTGTAGTGGATAACTCCTTAGATTTGTATCTTCTTTTGGTTTTCTTCCCGTGAAGAAATGCCTTGCAAAGAGAATGAGAAATCTTAGAAATATTTGGCATATGCCTTACCAACCTATTTGAAATAATATTTACCATATTATCAAAATTTATATTTCAAATCCTTTTATGCCAAAGCCAAATTTCTTCAAATTGACTCATGAACCACTCCTCCTTCTTGGATTCATGGAATACATACATGTTTTTATCTATTTTATACACATTTGCAACTAATCTTCTAGCCTTCCTTACTTCACATACATCATCATGAAAATTTACAACATTTCCTTGCTTACACATTTGGATCACACTTAAAATATTATGTTTCAAACCTTCTACATATAAGACATTCTCAGTCCTAGTATGACCATTGTCCAAACTCATAGTAATTTTGCCAACTATGTTCACAAATTTGTTGTCACCAAATCTCATTGAACCTAGGTTGGTCTTCCTAAGAGAGATAAACTTGCTCTTATCTCCTATCATATGATTTGATCATCCACTATCTATGACCATCTCTTATTCCCATCTTCTTGAGTATGCAAGGCTTCTTGACCAAACATTGACTCTTTCTTTGGTGGACCACTTAAATTTTACTTCTTTTCTTCTTCAATCTTAGACTTAATATTCTTGAACCATTTGATGGTGTCAATAAATTATATATCCTTTTTCCAAAAATATCTTTTGTAGTTGTTGGCTATATGACTTTATTGGTTACAATTGTAGCATATTATATTCCTTTTGATATCTAGAGAGAAAGCATAATCCCTATATCTATGACCAAAGTGATAGCAAGAGAAACAATACCCATTAAAGACATTGTTCATATTTGACCTTCCTTTCTCCTGACCATTACCGATCCATGAATTTTCATTATTGATCCTTTTAGTGGAGCTAAAATCCCTTTTATCCTTGGATAAGAGCACATCTGAATAAGTCATGACTTTATTTTCAAATTATTCCATCCTTTGATTGAGACCTTTATCCATCATGACCTATAGATTATTGATTATTGCTTTTAGATCTTTCACTTTCATCTTCACATCATCCATGCTTGCATTGACATTTGATAAATCACATACTATTTATCTTGAAGACAAGCCATATCCTCTTTGTCAACCATTTTACCCTTGATCACCTTCAAGTGGTTAAACTTGTATGAAGGACCCACTCTGATACCAATTGTTAGAGGTACAATCACTGAGAGGGGAGTGAATCAATGAACCCAAATAATCTAAATTCAATTTTAAACCTTTCAAAACTCTTAATTATTTACCACAAGAATTCACAAAGCAAACACATCGTTCATAGCAATGAACAAGAGAGACAATGCAAGATCAAGCACATAACACATGACATATGTGGGAAATCCTCTTGGGGGAGAAAGCCCACTAGAACTTGAAATTAGAATACTATCCTATAATAACAATAACCAATTTAGATCAGTAGAAATTAATCAAAGAACTAACATCCCTTATTTTAATAAGACTAAAATCCCACATGGAGCTACTACACCTGTATAGATGAGCTACCACAACAACTAGACCTTTATCAAGTTTCACCTTATAAGGAGGCTACAACCCCCTAGATGTTGAGTAACCATAACAACACCTATGAATAGAAAATATCTTCAACACTTATTTCCTACCAATCTGATGGAGATATAAAATATATCATCTCTGTTCAACTTTTCACACTCAATCCATCCAAAGCCACCTTTTGGATCACTCTTCAGTCCTCAAAAACAACTCTATCACCAAATCAACAACATGAACAAGTGGTAATACACACAAACCTCAATATGATCTAATAAACAACCCATTGATTGGGCACACTTAATATCCTTCAACTTTCAACCCTTCTCTCTAAACCACACATACATGCCACTCTTAAGTCTAGATACCATCATCTTTGGTTTCACTATTTATAGAGCATACATGATTATCAACACTTGATAGGACATTAGGCATGAATTAATGATTAAGGCATATCTAACATCAAGATATGTCTCAAAATAATATTCATAGGTCAGCCATAGCATCTATGGGTTGCCCTTAAGTAGCTACACCTTTTAATTAGGCCCTTTTAGCTCTTATAGGTCTTATGGATAACTATTCACCCATTTAACACTTCATCAAGAAAACTAAGAACATAAGAACATTTTAAAACTCATAAAACCATTCCACATGATTTATAGGTCCCATTTAAGTGCCAAAATCCATCATATCACTCTTTTTTTAACCCCCAATTATCTCAAACACTTCTCTATACATAGTCAATATAAACAAAAACATAATCAACTTATAAATCTTTGTTCATACTACACATGATTGGTTAAACCTTAATAATACACAAATATGTTCCTCTCAAAGTCTAAAACACTCCCCAATAGATAATTCATCAAGATATGTTGAAAAAACATCAAACCAAGATCGAACAATCTTCTCGGGTCACTTGCAGGACACACATGAAAACATAGTCAACTTTAAAACTTCACAACTTTGACTGTACACACTTTCAAATCTTAAAAAATATTTTTAAAAATTTACCTTATATTTCCCTATAAATTTTATTTTTACACCATGAGAAAATTATTTCTATATCAAAACATATGTCCCAAAAACCAAATACTAGTCTTTCCTTTGTTAAATTCAAATATTTGAATTCAAATGGTCATAGTTAAAATTCAGTCACTTAAAATGCATATCATGCCTTCACTACTTAGATTAATCATGAACCATCAATATTATTGTAAGGAACTCAATATTTACCTTTCATTACTCAATGTTGGATCTTCATCTTGACTATTTGACTTAATGCACTCCGTCGATATGATGTACATAGCTCAATTTTTATTTGTGTTAAACATTGGACACCATGAAATCATCTCACTCAATACAAACCATTGATATGTATATGTATGAAAATCCACTCATCCTTAGATCTTAGAAGAAACTTGATATTTACCTATGATCAATGTTAAACTTTGAACACTTTCCCTGATCTCATTGCTTCCTGACACCTTAGAACAAGCATGCTCTATTGATCCTTTTGTAAGGAGCTCGATCTTTAACTTCATTAACTAAAAGAAAATTTGACTCATTTTACTCAACACACACCATAAATCTTCATTGTATAATCACCTATGAGCCTTTATATCTCCATCTAGTCCTGATCTTTAATATAGTGCAAAATAGAGTATGGGGACCATTACTATCTACCTGGAAGGCCAAATTTAGACCTCAATAACTTCTATTCTACTTAGTACATGATCTAAAATTTAGACCATATGATCTCCTCACATAATATAATCTAATTGTGTCAAGATTATCTTAAAATTTTTACACATGCAAGATATAACTCTATTAATTTTCTCATTCATATTTTTCTACCACAGAGCCAACTATGTTAAGAACTGCTTAGAAGGTCAACTTTGCACATGCATATCTCTTGATGCACTTAATTACATGACCTAAAATTTAACACATATTAACTAGGCAAAAAAATTAACAAACCCATATGATAATTTTCTCTTGATACCTTCACACATGTGAAATATAACACCATCAAAATTCCTACTTATCTTTTCTTACCATATTATAAATTTGGCTAAGTATGGGAAAACACTGTCAAACTGCTTGGGAGCCCAACTTTGCACTTACATATATTATGTTGTGTTTCATTGCATGACCTAAAATTTAGTGCATAAAAACTAGGAACAAATCTGATCACAAATATATGACCAAATCCCCCTGACTCATCCACATGTGGTAATGGTGACATCAACAAACTACCTCAGATTTTTTGCCACTAGACCCAAAATGTCTAGATGAAAACAATGATCAATCAGATGAAATCCAATCATGAAAACAATCTCTCAAATCATTCTTAAATTATTTATAATACCCCTTTAACATTATCAATAATTCAAAATCATCCCTAATCATCTCTAAATAGACAAACTTTGAATATTAACCAAGCCTACTTCAACCATACTATGACAAACACATTGCACACTTTGTCATTATCACTTAGACTATCAAGGCACTTCATCAACTCTTTTGGACACTTCCATGACATCACCATGACATAATTTACAACTCTCCAACAATATCCCCATTTTTCATTTACGCCAACAACCATCATATAGAAAAATATAACTCACCTTCCTCTTCTCTCTTCAATCACTCCCAAAATAGGAACTTTCTCCCCCTTTGACGCAAAGACAAAGTGGGCACTAACTTATCTTGAGGACCTAAAAATACCAAAAACATGATAATATAATCTTATAAATATAGTAAAAATTCCCCTTTACCTTGATACTACCTCTTCTTGCCTTGACAATTGCCTCTTTCTCTATGCCAACACTCTTTTTCAACCAAGCACTGCAACCAATGCAGAAAAAACACACAAAACACTAAAATCTGATGGAACTCACCAAGAAAACATCTAAGAGGGACCCACCCCTAAGATTTTAGAGAAATTTCACCTCTTTATCATCTTCATATCTTCACACACCATGAATAACCACCACACATGCTTACTAGCCTTCTTTCTCAAGCTACCTCTAAAGTAAACTCATGAACTTGTTACTCCCCCTCAACCAAAAGACCTTCTATTGATTCATAAAGAAAGAAATGACACCCAATATTTATCTTAGATACTCAAATTTATATTTTTATAATTGTTTGTTTATAATATCTGCAAGTTTCTCTTTTGTAGGCACATACTCCAACTTAACACTTTGATTACTCAATTATTCTCCAGATGGACAAGATGGGCTACGTGTTCAAATGAAGATAGATAAAATTCTAAAATGAAATTAAAATTTTTTTAAGTGAATTCCACATAGGCTAAAACATAATATCAAAGGACTCTGTAATAAAGAAATCCCTTCAAAATCATATGTCATTATGAAAGCACAGCTGAGATCCAAGATAGAAAGTGACTGCCAAATGTAAATAATCAAGATGTATAAGACTCATTAATGACTATAGATGATAAATATAATTGTTTATAAAATATTTAGAAGCTAAGAAAACACATATGACTTTCATAGCATATTTTTTTACTCTCTTAGTTCAGTTTCAAATGCTCAAGAGACGATATATGATGAAGGCAGTTTCACAAAGGCTAGCTAAAGAATCTCTCCACCATTTTGGAGAGTTTGTCATGATCTATATGGACATTTATCTTAAGAGGTTTTTATGATATATTTCAAAATTAATTTCACCTACAATGTAACTATATCTCATGTTTGGACATGTGTTCCAGTGACTCTTAAACTTCTTTCTTTTCTCCTCTCTTTAAAGTTCTATAAGTAGCTGCCATTTTGGCCTTTGTAATCTAAGACTACCCCCACATATGTTGAATCCCTAATGGTTTTGACATTGTAATTTTCCTTAGAATAATAAATTCAATCTATTTTTAGTTAATATATCATCTTGTCAAAGTTTTTGAAGATATGTATAGTGAATAGTTAAGAGATATTGATTTATCCTTGCTTTCTCTCAATCCTTCCATGTTGGATGTAAGTGATTTTAGCCTAGTAGGTCATATGAAGTGTAGTAAAGTGTATGAATCTATCTTAAGTGTATAATGAGCCATATTATCTACAACTAATTTGTGGTTTTATTTTCCTTGGAAATTCTTCATGCATCTTACCTTCATATTGAAAAACTAATGCTAGTACATTCTAGGACTCTCAGACTAGTGTTGTATGCCTTATCTCTTTGTGATAAAGTATGATAGTATTGTGGAAAAAATATTGGTGAATCACCCATTTAGAATATGTTTATTTCATGAAATTTATAACCCTTTCCCTCCACAAGAAAGCATAAGATAAGTGATAAGCTTTGCAAGATACATTCAAGGAGTTAGCCCTTTAAATCTAGAGGCTCACTTCCACTATAGGTACACCCACATACCTGAAAGTGTTCCCATGTTGCCCAAATATAGAAGAGGCTTGGTCAACCTCTTATAGGGTAAAATATTTGGTGACAAAAACTAGTTATGTGTGGTGGGTGTTGGTGGATGTGGGATCTCTCATTCTCCTGATTATTTACTCAATTTCAATTTTGGTTTCCATATTGTGTGTAGCTAGATACTCTTGGCTACTTGGGGGATCTTACGGAATTATAGGAGGGTTATATGGACAAATATGAGGCTTAGTGGAATATTAGATATAGGTTTAAGAGGTTTAATTGGAGGGTTAGGTGGAGGATTAGGTAGAGTGTCAGCCAGACAAATAGGTAGACAATTATTTAGAGGATTACGAGGGTCAGGTGGAGGGTTAGCCACATGAATAAAATGGTTAAATACAGGGTTATGAGGATGGTTATGGTATCTTACAGTGGATTTATCTCTTTAAAATAAACAATTTATAAATTAAACAATGTTAAAAATAAGGAATTGGTAGAATACAAGGTTAATAGGTGTAGTTTTTTTATAATTTACATTATCTACATGATGGCATCATGAATTTTAGGACGTGTTGATATTTCCAATGGACTTATGGCATGTATGGAGGACTCCTTAAGGCGAAACACAATCTAAGAATGACCTATCACTTAAAAAATGATAATTGGTCAATTGGGGAGGTTGCATGTTTTTATAAAAAAACATAGTCAGAATGCATATACATTACCATAACACATACACATTACCATAACATGTACATGCTACACAATAACACATACATGTTACACAATAACACATACACATCATGGCTAGGTAATTACTGAGCCATGTCTCAAATAGCGCATATGTATTATTCACATAATGCATAGGTGTTGTGTGAATAATGCATATATGTTATGGGGTATGTGTATGGAATTGTCCCCCAACTCTATGCACATATCCTATAGTTTGGTTTCTTAGAAAATACATAATTGTTATAATGTTGTTTATTATAAGAATTTGGCAGTGACTTTGGTTGCATGAGATCATTAAAATACCTATTATTATCCATGTGAAAATTTTTATCCAACTTCTTAGATTGTTTTGAATTCATGAGTAGTATTTATTTTGGGATTCCTCTCCATTTCAGTATTTTCTATGTTGGCTTCACAAACCAATTTTTGGATAGGATCATAGGTGCTTTTTTCCTTAGTTGAAACCAATTTTGAATTAAATCAAAGTATAAAGTAATTGACATTTACACATACACACCATGGTAGGCAATTGATTGGGTAGATACTTTTATGAAAGTAATGATTGCTTGATGTTTATTGATTTACAATTCAGGAGATTAAATACATAAAAAAATTGGTTATCAAAACTATAGTCTACCAACCGTTATATTATTTTCTAATAGAAACTATCAAATGACTACCTAATATCTATGCTAAATAATGTAATAAACTCAAATATTTATGCTAACATTCTCCCCTTTATTACATTTTTTTTGCATATGTACCCCCAAAATTGATCAAATTTCACCTTTCCAAGTGACTTGGTAAGTATATCTGCTATTTGTGATTTTGTTGGGAAGTACTGGAGCTAAATGTGGTGGTTTAAAACTTGTTCTCAAATATAATGGCATTAGACCTCAATGTGTTTGGTCCTTTCATGAAATATTATATTCTTTATAAGATTCAACACACCTTGATTGCCATAACAAAGGATTGCTGAATGATCTTTAGGAATGTCTATGTCAGACAAAATATGATGTAACCAAATTACTTCATACATCGCTCCTCATGGGGCATGGTATTATACCTCTATGGATGAAATAAAAACTACAAATTTCTTATTACTAATCCAAAAAGTTGGTCCAAATCTGAAATGAAAAATATATCATGATTTTGATTTCCTATCATCAACATATCCATCACAGTCTGAGTCTGTGTAACCCTGCAAGAAGAAATTTGAATTTTTCTTATATTCCAGACCATAATCAATTTTACCTTAGACATATCTCAAAATGTTCTTTTTTGCAACCTAATGAAGCTTCTTTGGCTCTTACATGGACCTTGAGAGATACTTGGTAGAAAAGCTTATGTTTCATCTAGTATATGTCAAGTAAATGAGACTCCCAACAAACTACCTATATTGAGTTTCATGTTCTTGAGGTGAATACTGAAATTGGGATAGTGTAAAATCTTTCTTCATTAGAGTTGACATTGGTTTACAATCTATCATCTTGTATTTCTTAAGTAACATCTTGGCATATTTCATCTGTGAGATAAAAATATGATTTTTCTTTTACCATGTCTCCAAGCCAAGACAATAATGAAGTATCCCCAAGTCTATCATGTTAAAGGATTTATTCAAGTCATTATTTACATCTTCAATGAGATTATTTTAACTTCCTCTAATCACAAGATCATCCACATACAAAACCAGAATGATAATCTTTGTGCCTACCTTTTTGATATACAAATTAGAATATGAGGGGCTACAAATGAATCCATGTTGCAATAGATGATCATATACATTAATGTACCATGACCTTGGTGATTTATTATGTACATAAAGTGACTTAATTAGATGACATACCTTTTTTGGCTATTGTTTATCAATGAAGCCTTTTGGTTGGGTCATGTACACTTCTTCTTTGAGATCACCATTCAAGAATGCACTTTTAACATCCATCTACTGAAGCTTCCATCCCTTTTGTGCCATGAGCATGCAAAAAAATTTGATGATATTGATCTTAGAAGTGGGTGCAAATGTCTCCTCATACTTAATTCCTTCTTTCTAAGTATATCCCTTTGCAACAAGTTGTGCTTTTTACTTATCGATGGATCCATCTACCTTATATTTTGTCGTGAAAATACACTTGTAGCTAATGGATTTATTTTTTATAGGTAGATTAAAAAGTTATCAGGTCCCATTTTTGATGAGGGCATTATATTCAACATCCATGGCATTGTTCCACTGAGGTTAACATAAAGCCTCTTGAATTATCTTTGGTTTGATGTTACAACTACTAAACTCATTAGTGTAATATTAACTTTGTTTCTCACCTATCTTCTAGTATGAACTCATGATGAAGTATTTGGATTAGAGTTTAGGTGTGAGTACCTAATGGTTATTTCTACTCATTTTGAATATCGATGATATTATTGATTTGATGAAGAATTATCTTCCAAATTTCCAATATCAAAAAATAATTATCCTTTTAGCTCACCATCTTTATGAAAATATTTTTCATTCTCAACATCTAACTATGGGAGCAATCTATGAGAAGTGGTATGTTCTGACTCCTTCTATGGCAATGATCCAAATGATGACTCATCACAAACCATATCTCAGCTTTCATAAATATTTTTTATCTTAGGATCCATGAGATGATATGATTTTGGGGTAGTACTATACCCCAATAGAAGGCACTAGAGTGTCTTCATTTCAATCTTCTTCCTCTTTTTATCTGGGATATGCATATAATATGTATAACTAAATACTCTAATATGAGATATCAAATTTTTATGACCACTTCATACCTCTTCTAGTATCTTATCTTACAAGATCTTTTTAGATGCCATTTTGATAAGATATATGTCAATCTAAATTGCTTCTGCCCAGAATGGTGCCTCTAACTTCATAGTGGAAAAAATTCAATGAGCCATCTCCATGACTGAACTATTGCATTGATCTATAATTCCATTTTTTTGGGGTGTATAGGGAACATTTAGGTGTTGTTTTATGTCATTTTTCTTCAAAAATGCCAAAAATTCCTTTGGTGTGAATTCACCCTTCGATCTAAGCAGAGGAGTTGAAGAGGCCTCCCTAATTGTGTGACAACAAACTGGTATAAGATCTTAAAATGAGAAAAGGATTCACTCTTCTTCTTGAGAAAGAAAACCCATGTCTTGGGAGATAAATAATCAACGAGCCTTAGCTTGTGAGGAACTCAACTCAAATAAAAGCCTATGTTATTTGCCAACAAGGAATCTAGGGCATACATACAAATAATGGGACATTTGAGAAAGTCTATGTACCATGGCCTTAGATCTGAGTTGGTACAAAGAGATAATAGAAATGTGCCCATATCGATAATGCCATAGTGTAGTATATTCTACCATAGAGATAGAGAGAGCATCAACATCAGATGAAAATGCATCTAGGGCAAATAATTGATCCTTAAAAAGAAATTTGGAAATGACCCTACCTTACCATGAGAGGAGATAGGATTTAGTGCCATTATTCATTGTGAACTCCACCTTAACCTTATGATTCAATATATGACTTACAAACAAGATATTTTTTATCAAGCCAAGGACGTACAATACCTTTGTGAGAGTATAGGTTCTCATCCTAAGAGGAATGGTGATAGTTCTAATTCTTTTTGAACCATACTAATTATCATCTACAATTCAAACTTGATCTCTAGTGGGTTGATTCATTAGTGAATCAAAGAGTTCCTTACATCCTGTCATAGGCTTGATAGAACCAGAGTTGATGAACCAAACATTACTCATTTATGACGAGGTTTTGGAAATAAGAACTATGTTCTTATATGTACCATATTAATCTACATTTTAAGGGTACCTCCTCTTTAGATTCATCATCTTATTGATGTTGTACTACTACATATCCATGCTACTTCCATCATCAAGAATGTCTTTTTTATTTATGTGAATCATCTCCACTGGATGTTCTCTCTTGACTAGATGAGCCTTGTGTCAAGGCATTATACTAGTAGCAATCAATGTCATGTGTATTGGTGAGGTAAATATGACACCATCTTTTTACCTTCTCAATTTTTTTTTATTGTTATGACTGCTTTAGTGGTCCTTTCAAGAAATTTGGACCATGTTTCTTGGAAATTAGGGTGTTATCCTTGAACTCGCTTACACAAACTAGATGGATTCTTATTATTGAAGCATATTCACTAGTTATTCAAAAGACACAACGTACTTTATGATGTTTAGTATTGTGATGAATATGCAAAATTGAGAGGGGAGAGCTCTCAATATAGTTAGAACCAATATCTTGTCCTCAATCATTTATATAAGTGAAACTAATTCTACTTGTATTTTTACTAACCTATGTAAGAACTCCTCAACTTTATCACTGTCTTTCATACTGAGATTATGATGCTTGGATTAGAGATGAAGAATATTCGTATGTTTCTTCATCTTGTAAATGGTGAACTAAAATTCCCAAGCCTCTTTCGATGTTCATGCTTACAAAATATGATGTTGAACCTCATCAATGACATTGAGTGTGATCAACATAAGGGATTTTCCATTTGACTTGTCATATTTTGTTTGCTCATCAACTCTGGTAGGATAGATCATTGTACTAGTGATGATTCCCCATAATTATTTGAATTGAAGAATCATTCACATCTTCATCTTCCATGTGGAAAAATTTGGCCCTTTGATAAATTGGGCATCAAATAAGAGTAATTTGTGTGCATACATTATTTTAATTTATTTAATTTAACAATATTTCAAAATCAAAATAGTATTTTATTGCTTCAAAAAAAATTATGTACAAATACGTGTACCTTTTTGAAGGATGAAAAGTGGCATGCAAGTGGGCTCAACATGTTGGTGCAATCAAATGTAGATGCTTGTGTGGGTGTTTTTATTCACATTCATCATCTGCATCATATCCTTCATCAAGTTTTGTGATAATTTTCCATACCTGGGACTTTACATCAAATAAAAAATAGTTGATCAGGGCTTGGCAAACTAATTCATCCAATTGAAGATTTCTAATGTTTTAGAGTGCATCTTATAAATCATAATAAAAACTAGTGGAATTCATCCAAACACAACAAATTCTTCTTTTTTGGATTATATCCATCTCTAAATACCTTCTTTACCTTCTCTATGAGCTATACCATGAATGTGTCTTTGGCATTGACAATGCCTTTCGTGATTATGACTTGAGGGATAGAGATGGCACTACCACAAAGAGATTTATTTGTTGAATACATCCTTCATCTTATTCTACTCTTGGTTGCCTATTGCATGATGCATGCATAATTTAATCCATATTGGATTGGTTATAACTAGATGAAAACATAGAATGATTTTACTTTGCATTGATCAGGTAGGTGTTGACCAAATTATACTTTAGTTGTGTCTTCGATCTAGTGTTCAAAATTTCTAATAATTCTTATAAAAAACTTATACAACATCTTCCTCTATCATACATCAATCAGAATTCCACTCTTCTTCACTCTTTTTGCTCCATGATTTTGCCTTTGCTCATTATAGACTTCACACAACTTCTCAGGCTTCTTAGGCTTCTGAATGCTTTGTTTCATGGCAATTAGGCTCATTGTAATACCAAATGAAATAAATGAATTATTTATGTTAATTGATGAACAAGGTAGGATATTAAATAAATACAAAATTCAATTATCAAAACCATAGTCTACCAACTCCTATGTAACTATTTAACTGAAACTATCAAATGACTACCTTATAGTTATGCTAAATAATGTAATAAACTCATTTTTATGCACATCATTTGGTTTGTAAATATTGCCCTGGTTGATGAATTTACACTCATGTTTATTTATATTGGAGGACTTCCATCTTGAAATTTTTTTCCTTTTCGATATTATTTATAATATTTGAGATTATAAATTTACTATAACAAATTATAGTTCAATCTCAGTTTCACTTTTAGTCTTTTAGATGATTTTCAATATTCTCCTTTATTTACTCATCATCGTGGATTGTTACACATTAAAACTTTAATAACTATTTATTTATATAAGCTTTTATATTTTAAGTAAGCTAAAGAGACATATTCTAATAACATAGTGTAGCTTATTCATAAGTGCAAACAGATTTGTTGTTGGATATTTTATCCTATTTAGAAGGTAATGGTAATAAATTTAGATGAACCACTTGAAAATTGCATCAACCCAATATATTATATTTTATTATACAAGTTCAATATAAGGATGTTTCTAATTATAATTCTTGATTTCCAAAAGTCTACATTTTGTCTTGGATATGTACATTTCCCAGCTTCCTTCCACCATCACAATTCAAAGAGAAGATAAACAAGATAAGAATAATAATTTTATTAGAATTTTTTAATTCCTCTTGAAACCTGATAATCTCTTCCACATATTTTTACTTCACTAATTGAACTTCTTCCATGGTATAATGGTAGGGACATTCAACATTACGGGCTTCTTTAAGGAGAGCTTGTATGAAGTGCTAGTTAAAAGTAATGAAGAATGTCTAATAACCTTGAAATAGGAATAGATGTATTTGCAGTATATTCTTCAATAGTAATATATAAATAAAAATGAAGAATAGGAATAGATGTATGTTAATAAATAGTTCTATTTATAGTATATTCTTTATAAATTGGTAAACAATGTTTACCCTGATTTTCCCTTGATTTGGCAGCTACAACATGAAAAGTCGGTATAACAAGATAAAAGAATTGAGGATCACAGAGCATCAAGATTAATCACTTAACTCTAGGAATGGAGTTTGTATAAATATATTGAAGTTCATCCATCTACTATTTTATGTTAAGGATTAACAACATTTAGGCACTCTTTTGTATTTGTTCTTTTTGATATAATAAAATAATTTTAGACCTATTTATGGGCACAAGATTCCACCAAATTATTTTATAATAATATTTATCAAAGTATTTTGGCATCATTCACGATATAAATGTTTCACTAGAAGAAATTTTTATGTTTTTTTTAAATTTATTAAATTCATTTTGCCTCTCAAGAGATGTTTACTAGGATTAAAATGATAATGTATCTTGAGATAAAAAAAAATAGTATTCTATATCATCTCTGGAGACAGAAATATGATATCATCTCTTGGAAGAAAAAAATGATATTGTCTCTTAAGAGACAAAATAAGTATTATTATATATTGTATCTGATGAGATAATTATTTGAGATAATAATTAGAGATGTCTACTTTAAGACAATATTTGAGACAATACCCAACTTTATTTTTGTCTCAAATTGAGATGATTTTTAAAAGTTATTTTCTCTTATATTATCTCCAATTATCCACCCCCCTCCTCCCTTATTCTATTGTGACGAGCTGAATATGAAAATTGAGAAACAAGCGGAGAATGTGTGTATGCAAAAAATAATGCAAACATGAAAATAAAGTATGTACAAAATACTTCCAAGAAGTGAAACTATACGGTTTGTAAATCAAATATATGCTATGATATTAATATGTATACAAATATGATAGATACATATATGTATATAAATATGAAGCAACTTATTTATTAGCAAAGACCAAACCTTAAAAATAATTACTAGGAATGAAGAAATCAAATGCAATGCAACTCTTTATGCAAGTAGAAAATAAACGAAATAAATTTAAACCATTTCTAAATGTCCATTAGACTAATCTATATCTTCCATGTGAATTGGAAATAAAATTTTCTTGAATTGTCAACCATGATTTCACAAACCATGATGAAAATAAAGAGTTTGAATCATGGTGCCATCATAAATGTGACCTCTAGGTGGGTATGTCTCATATCTGTCCAAAAGAATCACAATTCTAATTATCAATGCACTTTAAGATCATTCCTAATATAGACCAAATTAACATAACTAAATATTTGATATCATAGCAAAAAATATAATAGGGTAGTATATTACAAGAGATACAATATGGGAAGATATTCAAGATTTTATGATCCCCTATGACGTTTAGAACTTGTGTATTTATATACCATAGAAGGAAATAAGCTTGTTGGGTGTAAATTTGGAAAGGTTATGTAGGTGAAACAAATTTATGGAACTGACCCTTTATTTCCATTTTATACAAAGTGTGGAAAAACCTTTAATTTTTAAAAATTAGGTGCCTGCGTAGGTCTCTTAACTTTTAATTTTTAATTTAACACATCCTTCTCAAACTTTATTATGCTCTTCAACTTTTGGCAAACCATAAACCAATTTTTGTGATGTTAGTAACTTCAAATTTTGAAAATTCAAGTTTCCATATTTGAGATGCCATACCCAAATTTTATCTTCATATGCCATATTTTAAAGGTTGTTACTATGATCTTCAAACTTCAATTAGAACATCCAATTCTTAGACATAGGTATAATTATAAAAACTTTATTTCCTTGATTCTTGTCATAGATAGAACATTGCTTATCATGAAAAACCACCTTATAGTTTTTTTCACATGGTTATCCAACACTCAAAAAATTATGTTTCAACTTTGGGGTATAATAAATATCATTAATACTTTTCTTACATTCTATAATATTCACCTTCACATTTCCTTTTGATGTAACATCCAAAGATTTATCATCATTTATTTTGATATTGATTTTAAAACTTCTATCCATTGTATAAAATGACATATTATTCCTTGACATGTGATTGGAGTAGCATGAATCTAGATACCAAACCTCATTAGGATTATTTTTGGCTTTGTAATATGAAATGAATAAATTTCATGAAGCACCACCATCCTCATTAACATAATCAACACTTTTATTTTCATTTCTTACTTTTAATCTACATTCTTAATCAAAGTGACCATATATGTGACAATAATATCATTGAATATTTCTCTTATCAAGACCACCATTACCTATTCATCTTGTAGATGAACCACCTCATCTTTCTGTGTATCCTCTTAAATAATCATAATTCATGTGCTTACCTTGTCCTTGATTGCATTTGATATTTACTTTGCCTTGTACACGTATATTATTATTATTAGTGTTGGTACCTTCATTCTTTGTGACTTTTAATTTTTAGGCAAAAGCCTTCTCATGACTTTAATTTAATGTGTCTATTAGTATTTCTTCATGGGATAGAAGAGACCCAACCAGGTGATCATACTCAAGAGTAGTAAACTATTTGATTTCTTTAATAATGATGGCAACATTATTCAACCTTGGTGTTAGATAATTTAACACCTTTTTAAACACAACCTCTTTATTTAAGATTTCTCTAAGTGTATCCATCTTGTTAACTACATCATTTACTCTTACACATAAATCACTCACACTTTCAGCTTCTTGCATCTTCAAATTATGTCTTCAATGTTTGAAATCTAACAACTTTGACTTGCTCACAACTTTGGTAAGCTTCTCATAGAGTCTTCTAGGCATCCTTGGTTATCTATGCCCTTGTAATTCATAGAAATAAAATATTGTCTAGAGATGTTTGAATATGAAGTAAAGCTTATGATTTATTTGTCTTAGCTTTCCTATCTTTAGCTGAAATAGTGGCCCAATCATCTCGTTCATCATAACCAGATTATACAATCTCCCATAATTATTTTCCTATCAAAAGAGTCATCATATTGATGCTCCAAGACCTTGTAGGGAATGAAAGTGGTTATAAAATAAAGAACTTAAGGACGAAACATGGATGTGAATTTTGTTCAATTTTTTTTTGAATTATTGTGATTTGAATGGCATCAAAAGGCAACTCACAACTACCTACACCCTCAACAAAATGGTGTGGCTAAAAGGAAGAACCATATAGTGGTTAAAATGGCAAGGAACATGTTACAAATAAAGGGATTATACAAATATTTTTGGGGTGATGCAGTTGCAACAATAGTATATATTCTTAATTGAAGTCCCACTGGTACCCTTGAAAAGATGACTCCATAGAAAGAATTGGATGAAAATAAGCCTAATGTAAAATATTTCAAATTTTTTGGTTGTTTATCTTATGTTCATGTAGTTGATCAACAAAGGAATAAATTAGATCCAAATAGTGAGTCTTGTATTTTTGTTGGGTACAATGAATAAAGAAAACCTTATAGGCTTTATCAAATTATCAATAAGAGTGTACTTATATCAATATATGTTATTTTTGATAAAGGGGGAGTGTATGGTGTGACAAAGATAAATAAAATATTAAGAAGTCTAAATATTTTTTTATTGATGATGTTTATGATGATAGTGTTAATGAGCAGTGCACTAGTACTTTAGTGCCAAGTACTACAAGTCCATTAAGTAACCCCTCATCTAGTGCATGTATTCCAAGCATAGTTCTATCTTCAAGTACAAGTCCATTAAATATCCCCTCATTTAGTGCATGTATTCCAAGCACATTTCTAGAGCTTCAATTCCTAGTTATTCAAGGAAGGTAAAAAACATGAGTGAAATTTATCAGCATACAAGAATCCAAACACATGAATAATATTAAAGAGGTGAGATAATAAATTATGATTTAATTACATAAGCTAATTTTGAACCATCATGATTTGAATATGTATGTACTAATGATGTCTAGGTGCAAAAAATTCAAGAGGAAATGGATTCCATTCATAAAAATGATACTTAACAACTTATAGAACTTCCACATGACAAAAAGTGTGTTGGTATTAAATGGGTGTATAAGACTAATAATAATAGTGATGTTAGTGTTGAAATACACAAAGCACATCTAGTTTTAAAAGGTTTCACTCAAGGATATGGCATAAATCATGAATAGACATTTGCACTAGTTTCAAGACACGAGACAATTAGCTCAAAAAGCTTGGAACATACATCACATATATGTGAAAAGTTCCTTATTAAATGGGTACTTAGAAGAAAAAGTCTATGTACAAAAACCACAAGTTTTTTTAGTACAAGGTAAAGAAGACCAAGTATACAAGCTAAAGAAAGCTTTGTACAGCCTCAAACAAGCAACTAGAGCATGATATGCAAGGATTTATGGATATTTTTAGCATAATGGATTAAAAAGATGTAAAAGTGAGCCTAATATTTACTAAAAGAAAAAAGGTAATGATATCCTTATTACAAGCTTGTATGTTGATGATTTATTGTATATGGGTTAAATAAGGCTTTGTTCATCCTGAAACAAACACCTAGAGCATGATATGCAAGGATTTATAGCTATTTTCAGTAGAATGGATTAAAAAGATGCAAAAGTTAGCCTAATCTTTTCTACAAACAAAAAGGTAATGATATCCTTATTACAAGCTTGTATGTTGATGATTTATTGTAAATGGGTAAAAATTCACAGATGATAAATGAATTTAAAATGTTAATAATGAATGTATTTTAAATGAAATATTTAGGTCTCATGAAATATTTTTTAGGGATGGAGGTTCATCAAAGTAAAGATGGCATATTCATTTGTCAAACAAAGTATGAAAATGATATGTTGAATAAATTAAATATGGTTGATTGTAAACCAATTTCCACTCCAACTGCTTATGTAGTTATGCTCTGTAGAGAAGATGATGTTGAAAGAGTTGATGAGATAACTTAAAAAGTATTGTTGTAAGATTAATATTTATAGCTCACACAAGACCAAATATTCTTTATTCAATTTCTCATTTATCAATATATATGCCTAAGCCATCTAAAATTCATATGAAGGTAACCAAGAGTATTTTGAGGTATGTGAAAAGTACTTTTATATTTGGTATTCATTATTATACTACTAAAAAGTTTGATTTTTTTGGTTTTAGTCATTTTGATTGGGGAGGTACTTTGGATGATCCAATATAAACATCTAGGAATTATTTTTCACTCAGTTCTAGTTTGGTTACATGGATCTCAAAGAATCAAAGTTCAGTTTCTATTTCATACACAAAAGCTAAATATATTGTAGTTACTTCAAGAGGTACACGAGCATTATGGATCTGAAGGTATATCACTTTAAAGACAATTAGGTATGTGGAGTATATCATTTATATGGTAAACAATTGTCCATGCCTTAAATGCTACTTACAGATCTATGCACACATTTATTTTGCACGCATTCCATGTAGGAGGGATAGAGGGGATGAACTTAATAATCACTTCATGGAGTATTTTGGGTTTATATAATTGTGAATTAAATTTACAAAAAATATATGGTTTATTCAACACACCCACCCCTCAACAAGATACTAATAGGAAAATTGGCCTAAGGGAAACTATATGAAAGCTCCAAACATGTTTTAAATGCGTATATATCTTACTAACAACTTTTTAATTGCCTCAACATTTTTTGATTTCTCTTTTTTCCTATTTTTGATAATGTAGGGTATGAAGCTCAAAGGCAAAGATACTTTGGAAAATCAAATATGATTATTGTGAATACAAATAAATTTGAGATAAAATATAATTCAAGAATTCTTTTCAAATAATTTTGTATTTTACTCTAGTCTTATTTGAAAACATAATAAATATCTAATAGAATACATTAGAGAGTGTTCTCATTCTACCATGAGAGAAGCTTTTACCCGTGGATCAGTCTTATTCTCTTAAATAATGGGATTTTTCTCCTAAACAATAGAATCTTATTATCTTAAATAACGGGCTCAAACAATTTTTTTATTGTCTCTTCCATCTTCTCTACAGACATCCTAAAGCCATCTTTGTTCTTGTAAATAAATTGGTCTAATCATGTAGTGTCAAAAATAAGCTTTCTATAGCATGTTGGTACACCCTAGGCTTTAGAAACTTGTAATTCAATTGAATAAGACTTGTTGGTTAATTGTTGTTGAGTTCTAGTTATATATCAAGTTCAATTATGCAAAAAATAATGTAATTTATTTAATAATAAGTTAATATTTAGTTAACCTATTTTTATAATAATAAAGTCTTAGAAAGGTTGCAAATAACTTTAGTTTATATTTCATGTAATTTGTTATTTAGATAAATTTAGAATGTTTTATTTATTTAATAGAAAAGCATGTTCACATGCAATTCAATAAATACATTGTAATTTATCTTTATTATAATGGAGAATGATTCAAATGATTTGAAGAAGTGATTTTATTTTGGCTATTCTGTATTTCTTCTTATTACACATACTGCATATATTTTATTATGAGTCTCTTATTTTTCTAGTTTTTTCTAGGCAATGGTTTATTTTTAAATATTCAAAAATATTCAATTGGTATCAGAGCTTGGTTTAGGTGGATATTTTTCTTATAGATCTTTCTAATAATTGATCATGTCAAACTCTAACAGTCTTCCTATTCTAGTATTTAGTGGTAATGATTATGATTATTAGAGCAAAAAGATAATGATTCTTTTGACAAGGAAAGAATTATGGTAGATTGTAGAAAATAGTTATGATGAACTAGTTGATTGGGCCACTATTCTAGCTAATGATAGGCAAGCCAATAAGAAAGCTAAGAAGAAGAACTCAAAATCTTTATTTCATATTCAAACAACTCTAGACAAGATCCTATTTCCAATAATTTCAAGTGCAAAGATAGCAAAGGATGTCTAGAAGACTCTACAATAAACTTCCCAAGGCAATGAGTAAGTCAAAGTGGTTAGATTACAAACAATGAAGAGAGAATTTGAACATGCAAGAAGCTGAAAGTGTGAGTGAGTTATGTAAAATATTAAAGTATGTAGTTAACAAGATGGCTACACTTAGAGAAATTTTGAACAAAGAGGTTGTTGTAAAAAATATGTTAAGGTCTCTAACACCAAGGTGGAATAATGTTGCTATCATTATTGAAGAAAGCTAAAATTTGACTACTCTTGAGTTTGATCACCTGGTTGTATCTCATGTGTCCCATGAAGAAAGACTAACAGACACATTAAATGGAAGTGATGAGAAGGCTTTTGCCTCAAAATTAAACATCACAAAGAATGAAGGTACCAACACTCGTAGTAAGAATAGCCATGTACAAGGTAAAGACAATATTAAAAGTAATCAAGGACAAGATAAATACATGAATCACAATTATTCAAGAGGATGCAGAGGAAGCAGAGGAGTTTCAGATAGAATAGGTAGAGGTAGAGGTAGATTTGATAAAATAAATATTTAATTCTATTGCTATAATAGGTATGGTCACTTTGATTGGGAATGTATATTAAATTAAGGAAATGAAAATATAAGTGCTAATTGTGATAATGAGGATGGTGATGCTTCATGTAATTTATTCATTTCATATGACAAAGCTGAAAATAGTCATAATGAGGTTTAGTATCTAGATTCAGGGTGTTCTAATCACATGTCGGGGAATAATGTGTTATTTTCTATAATGGATAGAAATTTCAAAACAATATCAAACTTGTTGATGATAAGTCTTTAGACGTTTCAACAAAAGGAACTATGAAGATGATTACTACAAAAGGTAAGAAAATTATTAATAATATTTATTACACCCCAAATTTGAAACATAATTTGTTAAGTGTTAGACAACTATATGAAAATAACTATAAGGTTATTTTCTATGATAAGCAATGCACAATCTATAATAAGAATCAAGGAAATAAGGATGTTACATTTATACTTATGTCTAAGAAAAGGATGTTTCCAATGAAGTTTGGAGAGCATAATAACAACCTTTCAAATATGGCATGTGAAGATAAAAGTTGGTTATGGGATCTTAGGTATGGACACTTGAATTTTCAAAGTTTAAGTTACTAACATGACAATAATTAATTTATGGTTTGCCAAAGGTTGAAGAGCATAAGGAAGTTTGTGAAGGTTATGTTAAAGGAAAACATGCAAGAGAAAAGTTTCCAAAAGTAGTTGACGGAGGGCTTATCATCCACTTTAATTTGTTCACTAAGATATTTCTGGTCCTATGTAAACAAAAAGTGTGGGTAAGTCATCATATTTCAAGACATTTATTGATGGTTATTCAATAAAGTGTTGGGTTTATTTTTTAAAGAAAAAAGGTGAAGCATTTGATACATTTAAGAGATTTGAATCCCTTGTCTAGAATGAAAGTGGTTACCAAATAATGTGCTTAAGGACTGATCATGGATGTGAATTCTATTCAAATGATTTTATAAATTATTTTGATTTGAATGGCATCAAAAGGTAACTCATAACTGCCTACACTCCTAAACAAAATTGTGTGGTTGAAAGGAAGAATCATATAGTAGTTGAAATGGCAAGGAACGTGTTACAAAAAAAGGGATCAAACAACTTTTTTTGGGGTGATGTAGTTGCTACAATATTACATATTCTCAATGAAAGTCCCATTAGTGCACTTGAAAAGATGACTCCATATGAAGCATGGTATGGAAAGAAGCCTACTATCAAATATTTCAAAGTTTTTGGTTGTTTAGCTTATGTTCATGTAGATATATAGAAAATGAAGAGATTAGATCCAAAGAGTGAGTCTTGTATTTTTGTTGGGTATAGTGAACAAAGCAAAATGTATAGGATTTATAATGTTATCACTAATAGTGTACTTCAAGAATATTGAGTTGCCATAATTTATTCAATAAGATTCTCTGGTTACTTTCAGAGACAGAGAGCATATATTAATAACATTTAACCATAATTTATTCAATAATATTGAGTCACCATAATTTATTCAATAGGTAGAATTTCACTTTTTAGGTTAGCATCCATCTTTTCGTTGATTTTTTTGAAAAGTGTTACATCAACATCCAAACACAAAATTTTGGCTTCTTTAAGCATTGCAAGAAAAACCATCTTGAATAATTTGGATGTTTGGTTGGTGATTACTTCTTTCACCATTTCTTCTGCATGTCTTCTTATAAAATCATGACCTACAAATATAAAGCCTTTGAAACAAAATAAATTATAATATAATTTATTTACAAGATCAATAATAGATCTTTCAATCTTCATCTTAAGATGATTTAATTCTTATGTATCTTTACTTAAATTTTGTATACTAAGGAAAACTAATAACTAACAAATTTATAATAATAATAAGTTATAGTGAGCTCTTAACCTCTTTGCTCGTGAATCTTGCCAGTATTCCATATTGTGAGTGAGATTATGTAGGAGAGAGTATGAAGAATTCTATCAGAGGCTGGGAAGATAGTTGGCTCTCCCCACGAACCATCTAACAACTGATTATCAAATATCCACGTAAGAGTTTGGGGGGAAAGGGGGTGATGGGACGATCAATGGCTAGCACTCTTGCCACCCATGTAGTATGATATGCAGACAGACTTATCTCATGGAAGTTGTGTAATGTAATTAGTTTAAAAAACTTTATTGGAATTTGAGTAATGATTATTTATGGAAGTCATGTTTGAGATGACTTTGAAAATAATAGCAAAATCTTATAAAAGTCAATTATTTCACTATCAAATGTATTTTATTTGAAAGGTGATTTGATGTAAGATTTGGTTAATTAAAAGAAATAAAAAAGTGTAATAATTAAATATATCTTCTAATTAAACATCATAAAACATATAAACTTAATTAAATATAAAAAAGTAAGAGAAATAGAATGTGCTTATCTTATTTTTATATTATCATTAAATTTGTTGTTATAATTTAGACTTAGAAATGTGTATTTGATGTTGTAATACATGTCATTAGGATTTGAAATTATATGAAACCATTATCAAGACCAGACACACATTTATAATGTGCTATTAATACCACACAAACTCTCCTAGTTAGTGATTGTTAACTACAATATAATTTTCTAAACCATTTAACCTACATTTACTCTTCAGCCTCTTTTCCTAATTTGACATGCTTTGACTCATGTCTTCAAGCTATGAGCTAATATAAAGTGGCAAGGAATTTTTTTAAGGGTTATATTTTAGAAAAATACACTAATTTTCATACCCCACGAGTTGGCACAAAGATGTCAATATTGCATAACATAAATTACAAAGAATAAATAACTCCATCATGTGCCCAAAAAGCAAGTCACAATAGAAGCTCAATAACATGATGTTGTGTGTGTAAATAAATCAAATCAATTTTATATTTAAAATTTCAACTTGAATTTAAATATTGGTGACATTTACATTCATGTTAGCCTCCAACAACTAGAATAGGAAAGGTAGAAAGGGTTAAATGGTCCCATCCCACTGGCACAAGATAAAGAAAATTTATTGTATAATTAGTCCTAAAATGTGATAGGTTCATAAGTTCAGTTATGACACAAACATGAAAACTCAAAATAACATAAGTGAATTTAACATATGAACAAAGAGTGATTTAGGGCACAAGAGTAAAAAAAGGTTAAATAATGTTAATTTGGACCAATGATATCTACATAGACAAATGAACTTCACATATATAAAATAACACTAAATAAATTCTAAAAGGCCATTATTAGTGTGCATGCATTTTTCATGAGTTTGATGTGTGTTATTAGCCAGAAATTAGGTGGTGTAAGCATGGACCTCAAAGTAGAACATATAAAAAAATTAGATTGTGTATCTAGGTCTCTAGGACTTGAATTTCTAAGACTTGGAACCATTTGAAACCACTTTGCCTTTCCTGCACAAATATGGCTATCTAGTAAATTAGTATCTAAAAAATATTATATAAAATTGTAATAAGATAGTTCCTTTATTTCGATTATGCATTGGAAGTCCCATTCAATCTTGGCATACAACTGTTCAAAGGAGATATAAACATGGAGTATATTTTCAACCCTACATGACTTTTACAAACGATCCCCCACATATACAAGGATTTTGAGTCATTAGATTAAATCACTAAGTATGACACAATTTGAAAATTAAACCTTGTAGTTGATAGGTGTTTCAACTTGTTTTGGATTATGTTATTTAAACAAGTTAAAACTATTAAATATTCATAATGTATAAGATATGTCTAAAGTGCATAAATATAAATGTAAAAGGTAGAGTAATATTGATTTATTGCACTTACTATTTATATAAATGACTAATAAGATGGAGTACTTCACTTGTTTCTACAATTTTTTGGTCTATGATAGTGTATAGTCATTGTAATAACCCTGAAAATGATCTATGGTAGCTCAAATCATGAAACTGACTATCATTGTTTTCATAGATAAATATAGTAATGCCCAAATGGCTATGGTAACCAAATATTTATATTGATGGCCAAAATTGTCCTTGTAGTTTTTCAATCTTTTTACTCGATAAGAATAGGCTTAGGCTTTGTGTGTGTGTGTGTGTGTGTGTGTGTGTGTAAGTATATGTATATGTATACACAGATACATACATACATATATATACATACATACATAGATGTATACACATATACATCCATATGTACACATACATATATACATAGATATATACACACATACATATACATATACACACACATATATTCAACGGATATTATTAACTCTCTACTATATCCTACATAAAAGCATTATGATTTATTTTTTTGATTTGTCACTAAAGATTGGTTGGTTTATATGAGATGATCAATATATTGTGACGTTGATTTTAATTTGGATTGTATGTCTTGTGAAACTTCTATCGTGTTCTATAGGTAATAGGTTTAGCCCTAATTTACCTTTCATATTCCCGTTGTAAATATACAAATGGATTTTGATAGAACTAGACATTGGTTATGAATTTTACCTGATAATCACCATGATGGCTGTGTACTTCTTGAAGTTCTACATTGATTTGAGGTGTGAAATGGATAGGAAGTTTTCGATTGGCCAAGAGATTTTCAAGATTTGTTATTTGAGCTTAAAGATCAAGGTTGGTCATCATATTATAATATAGGAATTTAGGTTCAAAAAAATCATTAGTCTGAGTGAGCTTTACCCATTCTTCATCAGTAAAAGTCTTCTTCTGTCAGCATAAAGCAGACATCATCATCTAAGAAAAATTTAGAAATAACCTCCATATGTTCAACAGGTAATAGAGTACTTATCCTTTTGGTTTTTTCTAGATATCTGGTCTTATTAGGTCATTTAGGATCAATATGGCCTTCTTCGACAAAAACATATCATTTCATGTACACCTCTTCTTCCCATGCAACTTCCTATGGGGAATTACATAAGTTTTCCTTTTGGTAAATCTCCTTTTATATGTTTTTTCAGTATTTGTCTTATGTTTCCATTGCCTTTTCTTGTCATGGCATGAATAAGATTTTGGATCTTTTCTACAGTATCCTATTGGTTTAAAGTCATCTTTTTGATAGATTATCGAGTGAATATTTTTATCACAACTTTGTGATTTGTAGAATAATGCACAATAGTTGAGTGAACCTAGTAATGTTTGGAGTTAGGTCTTTTCTATGATTTCATTAGAAAATTACTTTAATGATTTGAGTATATCTAGTTGTAGAGAGATCTTTCTATTTCTAATCTTTAACCCAAGGAATTAAATTTATATTTTGCCTGTTTCCATTTTCTTCTAAGAGAGAACCAGAACATGATCATTATGTAATTTTTCAAATTGTTTCAAGTGATTCAGATGATCATTTATGTTTATGAATAGTATTACAATGTCATCAATATAAACTACACAATACTAATAAGATCCAAATATATTATCAATCATTTTTTAAAATTTTGTAAGGGCATTTTTTAACCAAATGGCATTACGCTCCATTCGTAGTGCCATTAAAGAATTGGAAAGACAAAGTACATCTTATATGTGTCTTTAGGATCAATAACAAATTGCCAAAGTTTGATCTTTAGATAAAACTTCGAGAAGACTACACTTCCTTTTAACTTGTTAACCAGATAGTTTTATTTGGAATGGGATGCCTCAGAGGTACCAACCAATCATTCAATTTCATAGAAGTTATTATTAATCTCATTTTTCCCCATTTCTATTTTGATTGATTATTTATATAAAAAGTAGGGGAGTTTATATATAATATTTGGGTGACTTCCTTCCAAAACTAGCATGAAAAACATTTGGGACAACCCAAGGGGAGGCTTTTAATTTGAATGTTATCCCTTTGGATAACTTGGTACACCTTTAGTGAAGTCAAATGCTTTTGATAATAAAAATTGACTGACTATTTCCATCTATCCAAGCTACCATAAGATAGTTATGAAGATAATAGTGAGAGTCCGCTTAGGATGACAAGTTGTTTGGACATAAATTATGGAGATCCTATGTGTGAATGTTAGTAAATTGAGAAGGTTAAGAAAATAAGTAAGTGAATGGCTAGAAAATAATGTGAGAAAGAGTTAATTGTCTATACACAAGTCATGTATGCCAATAATTTATAAAAACTAATATTCTCAAGTATCTAATAAAAAATTCATGTGTCTACAATAGTTAATGTTCCTCAAATTCCTTAATTCGTCATTGTTATTTTGATTGCTTATTTACATTAAATAGTATGTGAATATATATATATATATATATATATATATATATATATATATATATATATATATATATATATATATATATATATATATATATATATATATATATATATATATATATATATATATATGGGTGATTTCCTTCCAAAACTAGCATGATAAACATGTGGGACAACCCAAGGGAAGGGTTTTAATTTGATTTTTTTCCCTTTGGATAACTTGTTACAGCTTCAGTGAAAAATGCTTTTGATAATCAAAATTATATGATTGTTTCCATCTATCCAAGCTACTAGAATATATTTATATAGATAGTAGTGATAGTCTGCTTAGGATGACAAGTTGTTTGGACATAGATTTTGGAGATCCTATGTGTGAATGTTAGTAAATTGACCAGGTCAAGAAAATAAGTGAATGGCTAGTAGAGAATGTGAGAAAGAGTCAATTGTCCATACACAAGTCATGTATGCTAAGTATTGATAAAAACTAATATTTTCAAGTATCTAATAAGAAATTCATGTGTCTACAAGAGTTAATGTTCCTCAAATTCCTTAATTTTGAATATGATAATGTGAATGCCTATTTTTATTAAATATGAACTAAAATTCTTTTGGGCCATCATATTGTCAAAAAAACACAAACCTAAAAATTTAAAGAATAATACATAAAAACCTCATTTCAATATATAGTGTAAATTTGAATTTGGCTCATTTTTGTTATGATAATTTTATTTCTACATAATTTTTTTATAGTAAAGCCTTTTCAATCCCTCTCTTTATTGCATACTTTTCGTAGCTCTACACATTGACACAGTCTATTTGTAGTGCTTATTCAATGTATGTAAATATGTACACATACATACATACATACATATATATAAAGGTATGTGTGTGTGCATATATATGTAAGTATATACATAGAGTATATATGCCTACATATATATAGGGTATATATATGCCCATATTATATATATGTATATGTATATATGCGTGGACACACACACACACATATATGCCCACGTATATATGTGTGTCGGTATATATTATATATGTGTTAGGATATATATGTCCAAACATATATATGTCCATATATACATAAATATATTAGTATATATATATATATAATATATATATATATATATATACCCACATATATTTATTTCACATATATATGTGTGTGGGGGTATATATATGCCTACATATGTGTGTATTTATATGTGGGCACGTGCGCACGCACACACACACACACACACAATTGGGCACGTGCGCGTGCACACACACACTTGTGGACACATATATAAATGTGGGTATATATATATCTGTGTGTGTGTGTGTGTACACAAATATATGGGCATATATGTGGGCATGTATGTATGTATGTATGCGGGTATACATATTGTATAAATGTGTGTGTGTGTGTGTGTGTGTGTGTGCACCCACACAAACACACTTATATGCTCACATATATATGTCCATAGACACACACACACATTTGTGTCCATGTTTTGATTTATTTGTCTTAATATTTTTATACAATTTAGCACTCAAATAATGTGTTTTATGGGAGAGTGGTTTAAAATTTACAAATCATGTCTAATCATATTTACCCTAACTAAATAGTAATAAAACCCTAATTAAAATAATGAATATTTAATAATAATTGAAATGTACAAAGATGGGGTTCTTAGAATATTACCAAATTGTCACCAAACTAAAGACAATTAGAATAAGAAAATAATGGAAAATAGTTCTAGACAATTGTTGGTGGTGTTTTTGACACAAAAACAATCAGGTAGGGTTTTCTAGTCTCTCCCTCTCCTAAAACCAAGTAGGTGCCTAGAGGGGACAACTTCCCCAAGGTTTATATGCCCTAGGTCTTGGTAGGTTGACTTTCACTCAGCGGGTTAATGTGTAACCATTCCATTAAGGGGCCCTTTTTTACAAACAAATTTTGTGCTAGATTTAACTAAGACATACATATAGGGAGACATATAAAGCATCTTACATTTAGATTCAAACAAA
>JARHVA010004595.1:852500-920000 GCA_037957365.1 Torreya grandis
AATTCACTTTGATTAAAAATAATGGAGTAACAAATCAATCTTTAATTATATACAATAATTTCATGCTTAACTATATTGAAAACAAAAGAAAAAGAATACTAGGGTATGGAAAATAGTAAAAGGTTTAAGGAAGAAAGGTCTGATCCAAGTGCCTCTCTCAAATACACAATGAGCCAACCACATTCATATTAATGTTTCCACCTTAAATAGACATGAAGGTCTAAGGAACTAACAACTCAAGTTTGGTTTTCTTAATAATGGGGTAGTTGCAACATCAATGATGATTGAGAATGTCATTGAATGCTAACAATAGAATGAAGTTGAGTCCTTCAATTTTCCATCGACTATGCCATACCCCAGGGGTTAAATTTGACGGTCACCCTTGCCCGTCAAGAAAATTTTTTGTGACAATTTTTAAGATAGTGTTACCTTGCACGTAACGTTCATTTATCATTTTTGACTTTCATAATTTTATATAGAAATTAATTAAACTTATTGTTCATGTGATGGGGAAACCTGAACAACTCTCTAGATGGATATTTCTCAATATTTCACAACCGTTGAACCGAAGCATTCCCATCCCTATGGAGTCCATAAAAACCTTGTAGAGTCCATAGAAATGGACCTGCAAAGTTTGTAGAAAACTTTACTAATAGTGCTCAGTCTGTAGAAATCCAAACTCTGTAGAGTTTGTAGAAATGGACCTACAGAGTCCGTAGAAAACTTCACTGCTACTGCTAGTGTTGAGTCTGTTGACTCTCCCATGACAATTTCATCTTGGGGATTGCATTTGAGATTTAAAAAAAAAGAAAGTACACACGTATCAAGGATCAAATACAATTGTGTAAATAGAAAACCAAAAAAATGGTTAGACTTTACTAGTTATTTAGTAATTTATCAGCATTTTCACACTCAAGTTGCAAAAAATTACTATTACACTTGAAACTAGCCTTTCTAGACTACTTTTGTGAATCTGTAGCACAAAAAACCCTCCAAGCTTCCTTTATATGGAATCCTTCACAACTAAAGTTAAGAGTATCAACAAAATTATACAACTCTTTTAAACAACCTTCAAAATCAAAGAAAGCTTTTTCTCCCTCACATAAAGTATGTTGCAAGTGTTCAAAAATTTTAAGAAGCCACCGCTTTGAATTTTCTTCTCTAGTATGTGCATCCTCTGAATAATGACAAGGGCTGAACAACTTTATAGAATTAAAAACATGATTTAACTAAAGTGGAAAATTGGCAATAATGATTCTTAGAGCAAAATAAAAGCCAAAGCTAAGCAATATGAAAAAATAAACTATGAGATGAAAAACCAAGTTTAGATACTTACGTTAGAAATGCCAACTTGACCTTGAACCCAATAACCAATGCCCTGCCACCTGCCCAACAAGATTTTTACTAGATGCAAAGTAAGATGGAAGCTATGGTAACGGCCTGTGTTGCGAGATAACTCAGAAAAACTGCTTCCCATATAACAATTAGAACACAAAAGAGTTGCTCAAAGAGTTGGACTATCGGAGGTCAGATCCCAAATGACAGAAAAACCCAATGCAATTTTCAAATGGGTAATGGAGTCTAGGATACTTTTGTGGTGCTGTCACTGCTACCCTATTCTTTCACGGCCCATATATTCTCACACATAGGCTACAGGCTGCAACAACCCTAGTTACACCACATTAGGGATTTGGGAATGGGGGGAAATTGGAATGACCAGTGGCAAAGACCAAGCCTCTTTAACTACCATGGCAATTCATCAATGTTGAGTCTACAGTGTATAGTCTATGGTGGAGTCTGTGGAGATTTAATATATATTTAGCATACTATGGTGCCATCACTACCAGTCTGCTGGTTGCCAACTTGCCACTACCA
Source organism: Torreya grandis (assembly GCA_037957365.1). Classification (NCBI taxonomy): domain Eukaryota; kingdom Viridiplantae; phylum Streptophyta; class Pinopsida; order Cupressales; family Taxaceae; genus Torreya; species Torreya grandis. Next base: position 854,376 of record JARHVA010004595.1, read on the forward strand.
GTCTGCCAGTGCAATGTGTGCAGCGCTTCTAATAAATTTAGAAGATTTAATAATTAATGTTATGGGGAGAGATAGATAGAGAGTCAAACTCGAGAGTCAAGATTTCAGAGCCAGAGGGCTGGATGCTGGACGCTAAGCTAGTGAGCTTATAAACTTAAGGCATATAGGCCTAGCTTTATATAAAATTAGAATGGGTGTTTTTTAAATGTGAACATCAAAATGACAGTCTTTTAAAAAAAATCCCATCTTCCATTATGATTTAAAAAAAATTGGAAGTATTTTACATTTAAAATGGTAAAAAACGTTTAAACGGGGTCAAATTTAACCCCTGCCATACCCTATCATTTTCCACAGGTCCCCATGCTTGCACAAATAATAGAATTGAATGATCGTGGTAGACAGTCATTGAGATCTGAATTGGGATTTGTTCTTTGGCAATGCTCTTCTTCCTTATTCATCATTGCCTCATTATTATGTTAATCGAGGTTGATTGCTTTTGATTATACAAATCAAACCAGGTTTATCCTTATCGACGGGTCTAGAATGTGGTTAATTAGGAAATTGAGCATTTGTGATATTTCCAATTAACCTAACACTTGATAACTATTACTTAATCACATAACTAAGTGGATTCCAATGCTAGGCTAAAGATAATTGGTTCCTTGCATTCTTTGGACACCACCACACATTGTCTATTCAGGATCTTGGGTGCTCGAGGAATTTTTAATGGCTTACTTGACTTTGTGGCACACTAGAGACCATTACTAAGATCACTTTATGATACTTGGAGTTTGTCCAACATTGATAGGTGGTCAATAGATTCAAATATTAAAAACCATCTCATTAAGATTGTGACTCAGTCCTTGAAATCCATGCCTGTTGTAACTTGGTCGGCATGGCTTGGCCCAAACATGCTTGCGCATGTCAGAACATCTCAGAATTACCTTTATAAAGTACACCACCAATCAACACATGAACAAAACATTAAGGTTTGGACTTGGTTCCAATTTATATTCTCATTACATGCATGTGATGGTCCTCAAATAAGAATAAAAACATTTCTAAGTTCATGTGTTTTGTTTTAGATCATTGGCCTTTAGTGCATTGAGAATACATAGAAAAACATAGTAGTTTATGTAAGTATTATGAGCAATACTTTCAACAATTGATGTTTTGGGAATACCATTAGTGTTACTTTCAACTAAGAAACACATTCATCATCCATTAATCGTGCATGGGGACCCAATGAAAAAATAATGGTTGTAGTTCAAAAAGGATAACAAACTAGCAAAACAACCAAATGCAGAAGAGAAAATAAGATATGTACAAGAAGTTCTAGGTTGATTCAAACTTAGAAATAGTGCTTGAGGAATTGTCCATTGATGGGAAATGGGACATCCTCACATGTTAAGCACCTAATGCAGAAAGCATTTTCACCCAAGGTTTCAAAACTTTGATAGGGACCTAACCAAAGAATGTTGAATTTTATATTTTGCCCCTTTTGCTCACAATCCTTGTCCCACATAAAGACCAGCTCAGATATCCAAAATGTATTTGGTTTTTACCACTTTTCAAAGCAACATTTTACAATACCTTGATGTTTACTAGAGTGTAGCAATGTTGCATCACATTTCTCTTCCAAATGCATGAGGTTTAAGAGGCATGCCTCTACATGGTTATCATCTTTCACATAGTCAGTCATGAATTTCAAGGTGGGAATCCTTACATTAACTAGAAAAATAGGGCATTGGCCATTAACCAAGTGGTATGGATAGGTCCCTAAAAAAAACTTGGTTTTGGTTCTATCTACCCACAATCCAAACTTCATTATATTATGTCAATCCCTAGGGTTCTTTTCCAACATTCTTTTAATGATGTTTATCATATTTTTATTAATTGAACTAGTTAACCCATTCCCTTATGAATAGCGGTTAGAAGAGAACTTCTAAATTACCCAATGGTCAAATTCCCATTCAAGGAATTGCATACATGAGAAGGTTGGTCCATTATGATATACCAACCCATAAGGCATACCAAACCTCATGATGATTTACTCCTCTAGAAACTAGATGATGATGTTGGTAGTGTAATTACTGATGTTCAAGCTTTAGCCCAATAGGTGCAATAATATATGGTTATAAGGATGAAATTATGACCAATGAATGAGTTTTTATTGATTACACCCATGAAATCTAGCCCCTCTTTCACAAATAGTCAGTATTCAATTACTAGTTGTAGAGGCATTGTTGGGGTGCTCTCTATGCATAGTTGTTTATCATGTATGGCATGTTAGAACATGAATGAGCATCCTTGAATAAGTGTGGCTAGTAGTAGCATGCTCTCAAAATTTGGTGAGTAGTGGTATCAACTAAACCATTCCTAGTCTTGTACTTACCATGAAACTCGTCTAACACTCCAACTACTTTGTCCCTATTCAGGCAACTAAAATAGATGCCTTCATGGTTTCTCTTATATATCATGCCTATTTTGATCATGAAATCATTGATATTCAAGTGAAATTCCCTTATTTTCATATAAATTGGATGTTTGGGGTACTCACGGTCAAGTAGGTATCTCATAATTCTCTATCCTAATCATCATTGGTGATGCCTTCTATTTTATAGTGTTCATAAGTGATTTGGAGATCTAATTTAGTTATAGTTTTGATAAGACCATTCCCTCTCACTGTAGTCATCAAATGTAGTTCAATGTCAAACTCTTAGAGAATCATCATCAACTTTCCCCTTCATTGACATAATTCATTATGCATTAACATGTCCTTTATAGTTGTTTTAGGTACAACAACAAAGATCTTACTGCGTAGTATATAGTGGTGAAATTTTATGATAACTTTGATTATCATAAAGGCTTTTTTATCCACATTATCATATCTAAATTATTCATTTAGGAATGGCATGATCATAAAAGACACAGGTCTCTCATCCATAACCCCTTTTTTCTATGTCATAACAATTGTGTAGAGTGCTCGGAGGCAAAAGAATACAGGTAGAAGAGTTGGTTATAGTCTGTGCTTATCAATATGGGGCTATTCATTATTATAACATTAATTTGAGCTAAGGAAGACTACACCCCATTCATCAATTCAATTTTTACATCTTTCATGAACATGCTATTTAAAGGCCTCAAGATTTTCATGAATCCGTAAATGTAATTCCTCACGAAATTGATCTTGCCAAGGAAGGACTGCAGTTCCTTCTTGCTTATGGGCAATGGGATGTTAAGTATTGATTCTACTCTTTCAGGGTCTATGGATATGCCTTGATTAGAAATGATGTGGCCAAAGAGTTTCCACTTGGTGACCCAGAATATTTATTTCTTTGAGTTTAAATAATCCCATGGTCCCTACATTTCTGTATCACTTTGTGTAGATCTATAAAATGGTTGCCTCTATTTTTGGAGAAGATGATTAAGTTAACCATGTACACTACAATGTATCTGCTAATGAGGTCCTTGAAATCTATATCCATATCTCTTTGAAATGTGGAACCAATGTTAATGAGGTTAAAAGGTATATTCTTGTAAGAAAAGGTTCCCCACTTGGTGGTGAATGTCGTTTTGATTTGGTCCTATAATTGATGAGCACATGATTGTAGTCAGAGTACCCATCTAGGAAAGACATCATTTGTGTACCATTCACAATTTGGTGAAAGTAATTGATAGTTATCATTCTCAGAAGTTTTATTCAAATTAAAGAAATCCACACATAGTCTGATTTCCTCACTTTTCTTCCTTACATGCACCAAGTTGGCAACCCAGGTGGAGTGTCTTACCCGAAATATTATCCTTGTTACTAATAGTTGCTTCACTTCCTTAAATATCAAAGGTACGAGCCATGGATTCACTGGCCTTTATCTTTGTCTAAAGGGATTGAATCCTCATTTTAATGGAATAGTGTGTGTTAGTATATACGTGTCAAAGACCTTTAAGTCTTATTTCCCCATGTTATCACATCCCTAAAATTCTTAAGGGCTTCTGTCAATCCTTACTTTTCTTCTATGGTGTCGGATGCATCTAGAAGCACATTTTTAGGATCACTTGTAGTGCTTAAGTTGTATTTCTCATGGAGCATGCTCTTAACAGGGGTAAACTTATCCTTTTATCTTTGGTAATCCCTATCAAACAAACCTTCAAGAAAAACCATTCCCTTGGATATGTTGTTTGTTTTCAAATTTATAGTACCATCTTTATCTAATTAAAAGTCCTCTGAAGCATCTTCATCCATGTTCTGATTGACAAACACTTTAGTGTTGGTGATGAATTTTGATATGTGTTGGTCATCATTAAAAACTTGGAAATTGGTTATGTTGTCTAAGATCGATGGGGCAGAGACCAACTCAACTAAGAATCTCCTCATTCTAAAATGGATAGTGGGATACAAGGTACTTGCAATAGTAGTTAACATGCCATCTATGTAATTATTATGCCTAGGTAGAGTCTAAATGTTAAAGGCATTGAAATGCTCAATCAGGTTATAGACTTGTATATGGTACCTTGACAAATGCTTGTAATTTTAGGAATATATGTTCCTCACTTGTTTTATCAAAAACTTAGAGTTTCCATGTACCTTAAGGTTATTTACCTTATTTCAAATGGAAAATTGTAATCCATAAACCAATGCCTCATACTCAGCTACATTGTTGATGCAAGTAAATTTTAGATAATATGCAACAAGATAGGACTTCCTTCTTGGGTTGATCAGTTCAAATCCAATGTTGCATCGACTTTTGGAGTTAGAACTATTGAATTTAATCATCCATAAGTCTAAATCTATTGTGCATATTGGTGTTTCTATAAGGGAGATGTTATTACCTAGTTTACCTATTGGTTAATTTATGTATCCCTAACTAGGTGTTTGGTTTTTTTTCTTATTAGGGGAGGTCTCATAAATGGATTCCATGTGTCAAAGATGGCATATGTGAATTGACTCATGACATCATTTTTATTGCATTAGATGCTTGGCCTGTGCTAAGTGTTAGACTTGTACTTTAAGTCACTATTGATTGTTCACTAGACTTATTAACTGACTAGAATGATTCAATAAAGTCTCATATGGAAGGGACAGGGTCAGATAATCTTTTGTACTCAATGAACCTTGGGAAAAGTCTTGGATTCATCACCTCCCTTCTATTCTCCAAGCTTTAAACTCCCTAAATTTTGAGCAACACTCAAGAGTGAGCTCAACTCAGGGGCCCAATAGAAATCTTCCTAGTTGAATAAGTATAGTACCTCAAATTCATGGTTGTTTGGCACTTGAATCATGATTTGCATAAGAATCACCATTAGTGCTAGAGTCATGGGTTGAACCATAATCATGTTCACAAAGAGGTCTCTTCCAACATTTCTTTGTTCTTTTATTACATATTTATAAGCTCAGACTCCTCATATACAACCTCATTAGTTATATTATATTCAATGATCATAAGTGCCAACTCAGGATCTCTCTCAATTTATATTTGATTCAAGATACTATGTTATATGATCCACATATATGCAAAAGTCAGTGGCCATATAGCCATTGAGTGTTCCATACCAGTCCCTATTCAATAGCATACCATAGGCATTTCGAATATCCACCACTTAGATGTTAATAAATTGTTAGATCCTTGGTTCTGATGCTAATTTCATGTGTATATGGTTCAGTTATCTAGCTACTCTCAACTCTATTTTGTCCAATGTTACCACCTTCTGGTTGGACTTCGCATGAGGTAGGCCCAATTATTTAAAGATAACATAAGGCATACATTCATAAAACACCTGAATCAACAAAATAATTTTGTAAGTTCTTACCAAAGATTCTCAAAATCAAAATAAAAGGTGGATTCTAAATTTTCTCCTTATATAAAGCAACAAGTGTGTCAAAAACTTTAACATGTACCTTCTCCTTGCTATTAGAAAACACTTTTAAAGTCAATTATTTTTTAGTAGATAGTGCAAAATATGAGATATGAGAAACAATACAATCTGTATTAACACTCTTCCAAAAGGAAATACAATGAAGAAATCTCACTCTTCCCACACCTCTTGGGTGTCCAGTAATTCTCCCTTAAGAGTTTTCTCTCTCAATCAATTACAACCAACTCAACATTGAGTTGTTCCCTCCACCAGTCACCTTACAGTAGATCTCCTTGATCTTGCACCTTTGCAAATCTAATTGACCTTGCTCACCAAGCAAACCTTCTTGATCTTGCACACTTGCAGATCTAAATGATCTTACTTACCATGTAGATCTACCTAGTCTTGCACTCTTATAGACCTTCTAGATCTTACACTTGAGGATCTAATCCTTTAGTCCTTTTTTACAATACAGCCACATGGGTCTTTTAAATAGATCCCGAACCAAACAATAATTAGAAATGCAGACTCAAGACTAAAATTAGTCTTTACATGCAAACTGACTGTTCTCCTAAAAATTCATAATTCTAATTCTAGAAATGCCACCTGGAAACACATAGGTGACCAATGTCGGTTCCTATCTGATCGATGCCGACTGACCCCTGACTGATGCTAGTTATTGTGTAGCTGAAGATAACTGATGTCAGTTGGCCTGACTGACGTCAGTTACTATGTCACTTAGCAACCTCCACATTTGCATACCTATGAAGCTTCTATCTCCATAACTTAACAATCTCCCACTTAGAGATAAATAGCTGCACCTATACCTATACCTATACAACAACATCCTCTAATTTGTTTCTGGCTTGTATCTCCATCTTCAAGTTTAATCTTGAAGACCAACAAAAGTTGAATGAAGATTCAAATTCTCCTTTGTTCTTGGCTTTGTTAACATATCTGCAGGGTTCTTATCCTTGCTAGCCTCTATGACTGCAACAACCTTCTACAACTCTGAAATCTAGCTAACCACCATTCCACCAACAATGAACACATATCCTGTGGTGCTTCTCCTACCATCCAAGTGACCTACCATATCCGAATCTACATACCCATGTAGAGAAGTGTTTGACCCTAGATAGCATAAATACCTGCTGTTGGTCCCTCTTAGATATCTAAGAATCCATTGAACTACTTTCCAGTGGTCCTTCCCTGGATTGGCCATAAACTTGCTAACAACTCCCACTGCTTGGGAAATATTAGGTTTAGTACATACCATGTACTCAATCTCATCATGTGATTTAGGACACTGTTCTAAGCTCAACTTGAATTGTCCATCCATAGGTGTGCTTACCGATTTTGCATCCTGCAAATTTAACCTCTCCACTACCTTATTCACATAACCCTCTTGAGACAAAATCAATCTGTGATTTTCCCTGTCTCTAGAAATACTCATGCCAAGGATTTTCTTTGCTGCTCCCAAATCCTTCATGGCAAATGTCTGAACTAATTTTACCTTTAGCTCAGTAATTCTCTGCATGTGTGACCCTACAACAAGCATATACACTACATACAGTAACAAGATAATGTAGCTAATATTATCTAACCTGGTAAAATAAACACAATGGTCACATTGACATTGACTAAAGCCATGCTCTGTCATAAACTTGTCAAACTTCAAACACCATTGTCTTACAGCTTGCTTAAGACCATATAACTTGGCCTTCTATCTCACCTATCCATTCTCTCCTTTCTTTAACTTGTAAATCCATTCATTTTTTAGTGCTTTCTTTTCAACTGGAAACTCTACCAAATCCCACATTTGGTTCTCTTCTAAGGAATCAATTTCCTCATTCATGCCATGCTCCCACTGTTTCCTAAATTCTACCTGCATTGCCTCTTAAAAACTTCCTAGTTTTCCACCATCAGTGAGCAACAAATAGTATAAAGAAAGGGAATAATGAATTTGAGGCTTACTTACCCTTTTCGACCTCCATAAGGGCATTTAAGACTCATTGATAGCATCCTATCTGCCCAAATTTCAATGTAACAGTGACCGATCTCGGTCATCTCTATCCGACCTCGATCTGCACCTGATCGATGTTGATTCACCTGATCACCGATGTTAATTTCCTAACTGATGTCAGTGTCCACCTACCTAACATCACTAACTTTGGTCTCCATCAGACTGACATTGATTATTTCCTGATCGACGTCAGTCTCTACCTGATCGATGTTAGTGTCTGTGTTTTCCTATGAGTGATGATTTTTACCCGCAAGCTCATTTTGGATCATAACCTTGTCCAAATCAACATTGCCTTGCTCAAAATTATTTAGCCTCTTAAGCTGATCACTATCCATCACATTCTCCTTAAAAACCAAGGCTTTTTAGTTCTTAACATTTGACTTAAGAAAATGCACTCCCTTCTCACTCATGTGACTAAGCCTACAGAGCCACATCTTTGCATCTACATCTGAAGTAGATAAAATAGAAGGAGAATCAGTAATACAAGTAGATAGATAAAGTGTACCTAATTTCCTACCTTTTGCTAATACAAGTGCACCCTTAGAAACTTTCCAAGATTCTGCTATGAGAGTTACTGTGCAACCCTCATCACCCAAATTTTCTGTAGAAATTAGACTCCTCTTCAAGATTGGAAAATGCATGACATCCTTCAACACCCATATATTTCTAGTCTACAATTTAAACTGTACTTTTCCTTTTCCAACAATTTGACAAGGCTCACCATCCCCTAAATAAACTTTTCCAAAGTCTCCATGGACATAATCATGGAAAAATTCTCTATTTGGGGTTGCATGGAAAGAGGCACCAAAATCTAAAACCCAAGATTCTACTTTATCTAAAGAAAATATAAGAGCATCCTATGCAACAATACCTACATCATTTGCTTATTTATTTCCTTTATGCTGATCTTCTACCAACCAATAATCTTTCTTTACATGCCCTTTCTTTTCACAATTCTAGCAGGTTATACCTCCATTTTTGGATTTGGATCTACTACCTATCTTTGACCTTGATTTCCCTTGCTCGACCTTCTCTCTTTGCTTTCCCCTACTTTCAACACTTAAAGCATTCCCTGATGTTTCCCTGTGCTTTTCTTGTGAATTTCTTCATTCAAGATTACACTAACAACATCATCAACTTTCAAGATATTTGAAGCAGACACAGTATTACTAACTGCGATTACCAAACTGTGCCAACTTTCAGGTAAAGAGCATAAAATTAAGAGAGCCTTAATTTCATCATCAAAAACTATATTTACTAAAATTAACTGATTTACTAATCCATGGAAATCACTAAGATGACTATATACTGATCCACCTTCCTGCATTTACAAATTAAATAATTGCTTCATAAGAAATACCTTATTTAAAGCTGAGGGTTTTTCATATAAATTTGCCAAAGATTCCATTAACTGTATCGTTATCTTTGCCTGTGATAAGTTGGAAATCACAGACAATGCCAGGCTCAGCCTTATAGCTCTAAGAGCCTTTCTATCAAGAACATTCCATTCTTCATCTTGCATATCTATGGGCTTCCTTGAAACCCCACCCAATGGTAAGTATAGATCTTTCTGATACATATAATATTCTATCTACATCTTTCATAATTGATAAATCTTGCCATTGAATTTCTCCATTCTTATCTTACTTTCTTCTGCCATTGCTTTACTCCCACTCAATTAGAAGCCCCTGAGAGTGAACCTGTAATCAACAACACTAACATGCTCTGAACCTGCTCTGATGAACCTGTAGCTCTGATACCAACTGTCAGGATCCTCCTTAGAGTATAATTTATTACTTTTGTATAAGCAACTAAACACATAATTAAACCAAAATTAATAAGTAACTAGAATTCAGAAACAACATAGAATATGAGATACGAGAAACAATACAATATGTATTAACACTCTTCTAAAAGGAAATACAATGAATAAATCTCACTCTTCTCACACCTCTTGGGTGTCCAGTAATTCTCCCTCAAGATTTCTCTCTCTCAATCAATTACAACCAACTCAATACTGAGTTGTTCCCTCCACTAGTCACTATACAACAGATCTCCTTGATCTTGCACCTTTGCAGATCTAATTGACCTTGCTCACCAAGCAGACCTTCTTGATCTTGCACACTTATAGATCTAACTAATCTTACTTACCATGTAGATCTTCCTGGTCTTGCACTCTTGTAGAGCTTCTAGATCTTACACTTGAGGATCTAATCCTTTAGTCCTTTTTTATAATACAGCCTCATGGGTCTCTTAAATAGATCCCAAACCAAATAATAATTAGAAACATAGACTCAAGACTAAAATTAGTCTTTACATGCAAATTGACTGTTCTCCTAAAATTAGCAATTCTAATTCTGGAAATGCCACCTGGAAACGCACAGGTGACCAATGTCGATTCCTGTCTGACTGATGCCAACCGACCCCTAACTAATGCCGATTACTATGTAGCAGAAGATAATTGATGTCAGTTGGCCTAACCAACATCAGTTATTGTGTCACTTAGCAACCTCCACATTTGCATACCTGTGAAGCTTTTCGCTCCACAACTTAACACAAGTGTGTAAGAAAATTTAGCATGTACCTTCTCCTTGCTATTGTAGACATCTATAGTAATTTAAACATGGTGATATGATCCTTAGTTTTATTTAAATATTATACAATTCTATGATTGGGTTGATGTATATAATTGGGAAGAATACCTCTCTAACATCATGGTTTGGTTCTTAACCCAACTAGTCACTTGCACATGTTCAAGATTATCCTTGCTTCATGGTATATTCCTCTTTCTATTCCCTATGATTTTGGTTTCCTTCATCTATCCCTATTTTTTTTTTACTAACAGAGGTAATCTTGATGTTAATAATCTTGTCATCTAACACACAACTTAGTCCATACCTCATTACTATCCTTCTTTTGACAAACAAACTCTTACCCCTTCACTAGGAGACTTAGGCATCTTTTTAGGTTCCAATGACCAAATATTTTTTTGAGATTTAAAGGCTCAATATCCTATTCAATATATCCTTAAATGTATTTATTATATCTTTTCCAACACTTTTATAACCAACAAACCCAACTCTTCACTCAATTCCACCTTTCAAGCACACACTAGCATTATAGGGTTGTAGCCCTTTTTTAAGCAACCTTCCTCTAGTTTGATCAGTCAAGTCACTTTTCCCTAGGTTTTATTCCATTCCTAGGATTAATGTATTCCAATTAACATTTGTGTAAAGTCTCATAAGTCAATTCTTACTCTAACTAGTACTTCTTTAGGAAAACCACCTTTCTTTAGGTCTAATTAGGCCTTATTTGGCACCTCAATGTTCAAATCCGTACCTATACAAATCATAAGCCTAAAAAAACAAATTAATTAGATATATTACATGGATTAATTTAATATTACAAATTTTTTTAATTTTTAATTGTGAAATCTCATTTGATAAGACAAACCCTAATTCAAGGGTTTAATAGGCATGCACAAGACTGAGTCTACTAAAAAGTCCATAACTTTCATTGTATGAGGTCTCATGATCCCAAACCATTTCCATAAGATATATAATGATCTTTTACATCTTATCATACACTTTTTTTAGTCTTTCAATGCACTGGATATGTGAAAAATAGTAGACTGCACACATAAAATTGACTGTTACCGGTCTGGGATGAGTTTGAACACATAGGGGTATGATAAAAAGACAAATAAAGGTCAAAAATAATTCATTAGGATATAATACAAAGTTAAAAATACAAAAATAATACACATGTAATCTACTTCACTTTCCCTTTCAACACAGTACCACTTAGTCCTAGAACCATATCTGCACACAACTGAAAATAGGGTTCTTTTCCTTGTAGAAAAGGTATGAAATTTGCCACTTAACTTGTCACCTTATTTAGCTGGTATCTTGGGTTTTATTTTTATTTTATTTTCTTCCAAATTCTACACCTATCTTCTATATCTTCATTTCATTCTTTGAGACCCTACAAACAAGGTATACAATATATGCAAGGTTTCCACTTTTGTGCAATCAATGAACAAGGTCTAGTGAGTTTCCCTTATAAGCAAGATTTACATTTATATTGGTTTAAGATATCCTATTTTTTTGGCACTCATCAAAACTCTCCAATACTATTCCTTTTCTTTCTTAGAAGTTTTATAAACACACTTAGTCTTATACCTGTGTGACAGAGTACCTTAACTATCTGATGTCATTTTATCAAACCCTTGGGCTTTAGAACTTTGTCATAGACTTTATTCTTTCATATCTCATTTGTATTTCACATTAGCATCATATACTATAGTAATTCCCAAGAACCATTTCAGTAATAACCACTTAACTCATTTGAGAGGACCAAATACAAGAAACAGGGTATGTGATAGAATTGTCACAGTCTATGAGGGCCTCCACTTCATATCCTTTGTTCAAGTATCTAAAGGTGACTATATAATTCACATGGATTCAAGCACTAATATATTTGAAAAATAGTCTTTGCAAACTTATGGGAATGTATCAAATCCCAACTCCTTGGACTTTGACATGCACCTTATAACCAACCTAAACTATTCACAAGGAGGCACATATGCAACCATATGAGATATCTTAAAAATAGGGTCTCTTAAGACCTTAAACAGACAATATGATATTCAAATCATCTATTTCTGGTTCAAAAAGACAAACACATCAAAATTCCTTCCTTTCTAATTCATGGGAATATCAAAATTCATTACATCATAGAGTTATTACAGAATGTTATCATCTCTTTTGAGGAGTTTCATAAAAAATATCTTTCTTAGACTCTCATGTATCTCTTCTTGGAGATCATCCTCCTCCTCTCAAATGACACTCCTCTTCCACTTTCAACATAGGCTTGGATTTGGTTACCATATTTAGTTACTGAACAACTTCTTTTTCCTGAATCCAATGTATGGGTACTTGGTTACCTTTCAAAAGATGACTACCACTTTATGAGTTTTACAAATATGACTCATTATCTCCCCTTACATAACTTTATTATACTCATTGACCCTATTGGACTCATCTAAACTTTGCAAACATGCACATGATCTTCCTAAACTCAATTTTCACATTTGAATTTTTAAATTACTATTTTGGAGGGAAAACCTCCAATTCAAATTATAAGCCATCTCCTAGATTATTAAGACTTCTAAGACCTTCATAAGACCTCTTAACATGTACTACAACCTTTAATACTATATTTTTTACTAAATTTGACCCCTTATAGACTAAAACACACAAATGATGTTTTCTTGCCTTGATGCTCCTACATCATACTCCCTAGGAGGGAGAAAATGTGAGCCACCTTCTTTCTTTCTTGACTTCCAATTTTTCCTTTGATGGTCCTTCATACATGCTTGATTGTTGGTTATCCTTGCTTGTTCCCTTTTCTTTGCCAAATGCTTGCATTTCTTCCTTGTGGCTTTGTCTAGCCTCCTTGTCATTACATCTTCTACATCCACGAAGTGTTCCCATTGATGTAATTTCTTATTTTTTGTATATTCCACCTTGTCTGAATCATTTGGAACCTCTTCACACTCAGTTTCAACTAACTTGTAAAGGCTTATTTTCTCCTCAATCTCACTTGTGGCTTGCTTGTCTAGAGTATCTTGCTTCTTGTTCATGCTTTCATCTCCCTACTTAGGCTCCAATGGCCTCTCATGAACTTAAAAATTTACCATTTCCTTATCTACACTCTCTTTTTCTACCACTTACTCAAACTTCTACACTTCTTGATGCCTTTTCCCATCATCTTGCTCACTAGACAAGAACAATTTCTTGTTATGTTCATCCTCACCATAGTAAAATCATGAATTGATCAATCATTGGCCTCCCACATCCATGTTTAACAAATGTAAACTCAGCATTATTTGGACTAAATGAATATCTTACCTTGTTTGCTTCTTTATGCTTCATTTTCTTGTCAACTAGCTTGCTTATTTACCACTTTATTTGCACAACTCTTGGTGCTTCTCTTTATTCCTTCTTAATTGATGTTTCTTGGAGATATTTCTTGAATGTTACTTACTATACCTCACCTATTTTCATATCTTTTTATGTACTAAACATGTCTTCTATCATCCTCAATTATTCTTGCAATTATTGTGCATCAATCTCTTCATTTGCTTCATAAAACTTTGGTTCACATTATTCATCATTGTCTTGGGTAGATTGTCCTTTATCTTCTCCTTAGACTACTTCATTTTTTAGATTCATGTCATCTTCCTCTTTCTATACATCATAATTCTCAATCACTCTTTGAAGTGCTTCACTTTCACTTTTCTTTGCTACACATCCATTCATCAATGCCATGGTTTCTATGTACAAATAATCTTCATTATTGGAGTCAAAGTCAAATATACCATCATATAACTCACTTGAAAACACATATTTATATCACTTACCTTGATTCATACATTCATTTTATTGAACACATGGGTGTACCTTACTTTCACTTGCTTGTTTTACTTGCACTGTCTCTCTCATTTGCCTTATGAGCTTGTCATCTTATTCAACCTTCATGCTTCCTTAGAGCACATTTACAATATGATATTCTTGTGATCTTACCTTTTTATTTATCACCAATGTTCTTCCTTTAAGTTTCTTGGGTTGCCACTCACCTCTCTTTGCATCACTCTCATGCCTCATGCCTTGGTCATCTATCTTTCCATATTGATGTACTTTGACATTTGCCTTTTGTTTCCACATTTGTGCTTGATTTCCACTTGTACTCTTGATTTGTTTGACCTCTTGATTGAGGTTATCCTCTTTATTATTTTCACCTACTTTTTCAATCCATTTATGCCATACATATCCATGCCCTTGTTCTTTTATTGAGGTCTACAACTTGTCATGTTTTCTCTCAACCTGCATATCATTCTTTTCATCTTTTCTTATGAAATCAAATTCATCATTCAAACACTCAATTACCTATATTGGAAGTTGCTACAAGCTCATATTTTCATCTATATCTTCATGAATGTCCTTCAAGTCTTCTTGGGTGACCTTCTTGTCTTATTGGGGCACCATCTTCTTTGTCTCCATTGTTATGCATGGTAATGAATCATAGATATCCTCTTTCTCATCTTCTTCTACAGGTGAAATGCCTTCAATCTTCAATAATTTGTCTTATTCAAGAGGTCCTTTATTTTTTTCATCTTATTTCCAATTGATGGGTGTTGTTCTTGATCCATTCTTCACCAACTTTGAGGCCTCATGTTTGGCCTTCATCAACCTTGTTTTCATACCTACAAACACAAACTAAAAATCAATGTTAGCATATAAAATGAGGGACCACATTGGGTTTAGGTTGGTATTATGGTTTTCCATGTACATGTGGCATTGAATAGTTCAAAGTTTGATAGGAATTAGATAATCCCTTAGGTGGGGGAGGATTATTATTGCAATTCACATTAGGGGGGACATGATGGCTTACTTTTTAGGTGATATTTATTACCCCTTTGGAATTGTTAGAAAGCATGTATTTCATTATGGATACCCTCAATTTTATTATCATCCTTGAATGGAAATTTGTATGTTTTCATCATTAATACCTTACATGGGTTTATTCATTCCTAATTCTAATTGTCATTAGAATTAAGAACTAGTTCTAAGCTATCCATCTCCTTTTGGAAGATGTTAGAGGCTACCAAAAACTTAAAGTAGTTGGTATTTGCATGATTTGTTGTATTTTGCATCCTACACCAAGTACCTAAGGCTAAGTCTGATAGGTTCATTGCATGATAAATGCTAATTTGGCTCCAATTACTACTATCTAAGGGTTTAGTCACATTCTCGTTATTAGCTGACTATTCTATTGCCTACTAGATATTTGGAAATTAAAATTCTTACTTGGGGGGTTGTGTTCATGCCTTGATTTGAGATCATAGGTTTCTATATTATTACACTAATATTTCAATTAAGATTATTTTAAACATCTATGGGAAGTGACAAATCAAATAAAAAAGCTCAGTTGAGGTACATAATCTATAAGGGTTAGATTAATGCATGTTGGTGACTTAATTACAATTTACATGCAAAAAATATCAATATTAAATTCATTGATGGTTATATTACACAAGATCATAAATGATTTCATGTGAGGGTGGATATTTTATCCTCAATACCTGCATGCTTTACTTGTAATGAATTCTATTTGGGTATCTAAACATAACATTACAATGGGAAAAAAAACTTATCACCATTGCATTTTTGAGAAAAAAACCACTCAATTTATTGTTAAGAAGAACATGGACCTAGGGATACATCCTTAAGTTTTATCCAATTTGACTCAAGTAGAGAAATTCTTTTCACTCAGGTTAATCCAATATTTCAAGTAATGTATGCACCTAGTGGGTAATACAAATATATTAGCCACACTATTAACTTTCCCCCAGATATATCCTCTATTATTATGCTCCTACCATGTTGATTTGAAATTCTTGACATCTTAGTGTTAATAATAATTAAATCATAAAATAAATCATATGATTACTTTGTAAGTAGATCACATGTCATGCAAGCACTACATTAAAAATTTGAAAATGATCCCTATAATATAGACATTTAGTTTGACCATAAAGTGCTTGATTACCTACCATATAAACCTATTTATATCTCCTTCCTCCTTCAGCATACCACTATGAAGACTCCATATGCAAAAATCAATGATGTAGAGTTGGATGAGAATGCAAATTCACTTCTAACCTACACTATCATCAAATGCCATTATTATCTACTTCCCTTACAAATACATGAAGAGAAATCAATGAATAAGGGACTTTGTAAATAACCCCAATAGTGGTAATCCAACTATAATTAATTATCCCAATGTTAGTATGTCACCCATCAATGAGCACAACATAGAAGGATTGTTTTATATGGAATTTCCTACTCTTTTTACAATAGGTGTTTGCATGTACCAATAATCCCTTATTAGAAAAGTCCATCTCCATGAATTAGCTTTTACCTATTTAGATATCAAGATGATTAGTTTAGAATCCATCCATAGTTTCAATATTTCTCATTGAACCTAATGATGGAGCTTCAAACCCAAGAAACATTTGGAGTCTTTGTAAAAAAAAGCTTGAGGATAACTTCCCAATTACAATTTCAAACCATCATGGACATTTAACACAATTATTAATGCAAGTATTGTAGATCAACTAATGAATTTTGTATCAACACTTAGAGGTATAGTTCATTTTGGTCCTTATCCAAGAATTTTTTAATAGATATGATCACAAAGCTAGGATTGTCAACACTATTCTTCACCTTGAGTTTGACAGACACTAGGAAGCTAGATCTACATAAACACATGACAATTACACAAACATTTCACCTAAATAATAATTTTTATTGGATAAATCAAAATATAATTACAAATCCATATATCACATCTTCATATATGGATAAAATATTTTCAACTTTTTGTGAATAAGTTTTGTAGAAGCATCTCCACCACAAAGCCTACTAGTATAGGTAATCATATTGAACCTTTTTTTTAACACTTAATACATATTAAAAATGTCTCTAAAACCATGATTAACTCATGTAGTATTGGTACTTAGGTACAAATGGTAACACATAGGCTCAACGCACATTCATGGGTTTTTATGGTTAGAAATTGATCATAACATGGACGCATTAGAATGGGAAGATCCACTTCATGATGATTTTGCAAGGATATTCTTTTACCAACATGTAACAACATGGAATCCATGAAGCATTGATATAATCCATGATTCAGATCTTGGATATCCGTGCTTACACACCATCAATCAAATATTTGGTGTCAATCTTAATAATTATTATGAGGAAGTTTTAAATCAGGTACATTGCCACACAAAACGTAATGGGTTAACATGTATATGAAATAAAGGAGCCACTTTATAATGGAGATATAAAGACCCAAGGCAACTAAAAATGAACTAATCCATGTTTATCAACAATGAAGGGCACAAAAATCACCTACCAACATTGAATGATAACAGAGTTAACACCCACAACACAAGCATGCTCTCAATATAACATGCAAATGTAGATTTCTATCCAATTATTTACCACCATTTTGTACTCAAATATGTAACAAAGGTTGAAAATAAATTATAAATCCACCACCATATACTAACTAGAATATCATCTATAATTACAATAGAGAAATAATAACTGCATATAATAAGTTATTCTCACAAACTATTGTCGACCATGACATAGGTGTCTAGGAAACATGCCACATGTTGCAAAAGCTACCTTTGATAATTTGTAGGAAAACATTTATTACCTTATTTATTGGAAAATAAGTCTTCAAAAAGTCTTGTAGAGCATATATGTTGAAGACAACCTACCATATTGTATTTATGCTTATCTACATCACCCATCTTTCTTGGAGATAACACCGCTCAATGAAGTAACATGATCCTGGTCTTACAATAGTCGAAGAAAAACTAATGAATGGAAATAAATAAATACTAAATATATTCTTCAAATATTTCCTCAATTATATTCTAAACCCTCTCTTGATTCCCCTTCATTTGAGTTATCTTATTGGGAAGATATATTACTTTAAAAACCATTCCATAATTTTGTTGTGGACATTGGATTAAATAGGGAAGACATTCTTACACACTGGGAGAAGTTCAAGGACTCTTACAATCCATGGCATATTGAGAGAACATGTGTAGAAGGTAATAAAAATGTTGATTCCACCATTGATAACAATGAAAATGAAGAAGATGTACAAAAATGAAGAAGATATACAAAAATGTTGATTCCACCATTGATAACAATGAAAATGAAGAAGATATGGAAATGAATGAGTGGGAAATCCTATCATAGATGCACTCATCATGAAACAATGAAATAGATGATATTAACATGTTTATCAAATGTGACTTCAACATCAATCATTATTGGAATCATTTTGATGTTGTATTGAACCTAACCACAATCATACAACATTTTATAGATTATTAGTGCACATTTACCAAACATACAAATGATGGTGGCACAAGCAAACTAATGATGAATCAACTATTAGTTAACCAACAAAAATCATTCAACATAATTGAGAAGCATGCATAGAAAAGAGCATAAGCTACCCCACTCAGAATGATTATACAAGGAATAACATGTACATGTAAATCTTACTTGATAAGCAACATCAAACTCTTATTGGATGTACTTACAAGAAAAGGAAAATATCCACTCCTTCTCCTTGCTCCAACTGGTGTTACAACACTTAACATAAATATATTGACTATACATTCAACACTCCACATTCCTATCCATGAAATGAAATCACTTGATGGACATGCATTAAGAATTTTTCAAAAATAAATGAGATACATTGAATGTGTGCTCATAGATGAAATAAGCTTTATATTCCTAAAGAAGTTGAGTAATATAGATATCCATTTGCATGAGGCCTTTCTTCATTATTATAACAAAGACTTTGGTGGTTGTTTAATAATAATCATTGGGGACTTGGGACATCTTCCACTTGTAAATGACATTCCAATGTATTTAAGGAGGTCTTTTGGTCACAAACTATGGTGAACATTTGATACAATTGTCACATTAAAAACAAATTTTCATCAACAAAGATGCAAAAAAGACCATCTACAATTTAGAAGTTTGCTAACCAACGTCAAAAATGTAAACCCAGTAGAGGAAGATTGTAATAATATCATGTCAAGGATAACATCATTCATGCCTACAAAAGAAAAACAAATTTTTAAAAACTCAACACAATTACATATATGCAATAATGCATGATAAAGAAATGTTAAAATCCTTAAACACTCCAATTGTATTATTTGAAAAAAAAATAAAAATACATAGACATATAACTAGAATGAAAATCAACTTGAATGGACTGTGTTTATATATAAAGGACCAAAAATCTTGCTAACATCAAATCTATGGGTCAAAGTAGGCTTAGTTAATAGAGTGGTTGGAGAAATTGTTCACAATGTCAACAATGTAGATTCAAAGCCACATTCATTACCCATGTATGTATTTGGTGCATGTAAAAAATACTTTGGTCCCCCATGTGATAGTTACAATCCTTCACATCTTCTAGATACACCTATTACACGAGCTAATAGCCGATAAATTCCTATCAAAATGTCATGGGGTGTAACCATACATAAAGTACAGGAAATGACTCTTGACAAAGCAATAATTTACATTGGTAACATTGATCGTCAAGGGTTGAATTTCACTATTGTATTTAGAGTACGCTCACTCATTGACATATATATGTCTCCTGCTTTTACATTAGAGAATTTTGTGAGCATGAAAGATAATCAATATGTAAATGTTCCAAAATTAGAAGAAAGAAGATAGAGAGAATTGTGTCTTCCACAACATTTACAAGAATTGTAAATGTAATATAACATATGTAAATGTAAATGTCTCATTATATAAATTGTAATTAATAAGTGGAGTAATCTTTGTTTACTAAACTTATATTTTACTTACATATGCAAATCATTTTCTCATGATATAGTTATATTTTTTGTATATGTAATCATAGATGAAATGATATTTATAGGCCAAAAGATGCTAATTACTATTAAAAAAAATGTTCTATCAATAAACCTCAGACTAACACTAATAAATTACAAATTTGAAATGTATTGAAAAAAATGTTGATAAAATACTTGTGCATAAATGTATGTGTTGAACATTGGATATCTAATAGTTATGAATATTTTATGTCATAATGTGAATGGTTAATCTATACTATGGAACAAGTATTAAATTTTACATGTTCACTGTTGGTCTATAAAATCATAATAATAAGAGAGACTTTGGTGGTCATTCAATAATACATGTTAGTTCATTCTTAACAAACATCTCCCAACACAACATAATAACAGTTCATAACTTTATAATGTAGAGTTTATATATTAAGATTATATTAATTGCTCTATATATTTATTCCTTTTAATCATTGTGTCATTATATTTATGACCATTAATATGGAATATCAAATTTTTTTGTGAAATCTGTTGCCAAATAAAACAATTCAATATATACAATATGGAATTGACATGTCAAACTTGACAATGGTTTTACCCAAAAAAATATAAACCTATAGAGTTCATTCAAGAATCCATCTAAACTCTTTCCAAGGGCACCCCATCTCCTTTACATTAGAAAAAAAATTCTTGACATAACTTACACCCTTGAGACAACTACTAGTATGTTACCACATCTCATATTAAATAAAGTGGAATAATTGTTAGCTTTCATATGGTATGTTAGAATTATACAATGTTCCAAGGTTGGAAGAAAAGTTTTGAGATAAGAAATTTCCTAGTATATTTCCATGGTCATACAAATATCAACATCCACAAGTAGGAAATAAAATTCTAACTTAAAATCCTCTACAGAATTAAATGGATTGGAATTCAAGGTTGGTACAAAAGTTATAACATAAGTAGAAAAACTAGCATTGCAGTTATAGGTACTATTTACTACTAAGCCTCACCCAATTTCTAATTATTTTCTTGGTTTGTAGTAATTTTTCAAATAAATGATCACCATGTAACAAGAATATGTAGGTTGAATTTTGTTTGGTTTGGCATCTATGTGAAATTATACTACCAATACCACCTACCATATTCACACCTTTAATTATAAATTTGTATATGGTACTCCCACTACTATCACTTCTCTCTACTTTAATGACATAAAAAAATCCATCATTCAAAGAATCCCACCTCCTCTACCCTCTTTATCCATTTCTCTGATGTCACACATCTACTTCACATGGTTGTACCAACATTATCACCAACCACTCCTCACCAATTCCTTCGCTAATTATTCTTCCACTAGTTTTAAGATAATCATTTTTTACTCCATTGCTTCTTGTCAGTAGGTTCCCAATATTTCATGTAATTAAAATATTGTCCTCTGTGCATGACTGTCTCAAACTTCTAGGTGCACATGCATCTTGATTTTTGCGGTTTGTTCCTCTACACATTAATTATAAAACTCTAGATTGTTTTTGTAATGATTGATTTATGATGCAAAACCTAATCTTCCTTGCAAGTAGGGTATGATCTGAAAATGTGTTCATTCGTAGGATAGGATGGACATCCTCAACACCTTGTTGTGAAGAGAGTTGCCTACACACCAATACTCTAAGGAGGGATCAATAATAATGTAGTTCACCCCACCTAAGTACTAGTTCAAGTGCAAGTGATGTTAGTATGATAGTGGCCTTGAGTGCCTTGAGTGTGCTTGAGATTAGAAATATGGAAAGTATGAGCTTAGGGATAATTTATATGGTAATATACAGAAGTAGGGAAGAATAGGGATTAATAACCTTAATTGTGCTCAACTTGTTTTGTGTTTGAATAGGTATTTTGCATCTAATATATATCTAGTGAATATATGGATAAAATTCATGTATTTATAGTGCTATGTTACTTATATAGATAATAAACTATGTCTAGGCTGACCTTAAGAGGAATTTTCTTTTCAAAATATATTCATTTGGGAAAGCTAGGGTAAATTACATAGGAACAATTTTGTGGACACTAGTGCCATGTGGATCTAGTTTCATTATTATGGCACTACTATCTAGCTAGAAGATCATTAGGGAACAAAGGGCCAAGATCGGTAAATGAAGGTCTAGGACTATGTTTGAGTTGTCTAAGGACACCGATAACCCACATGAAGGATAAATGAGTGTGATAATAGGCATTAGGATAGGTTTAGGGCTAAGATATGGATAGGTAATCTTAAGTAGTAC
Source organism: Torreya grandis (assembly GCA_037957365.1). Taxonomy (NCBI): domain Eukaryota; kingdom Viridiplantae; phylum Streptophyta; class Pinopsida; order Cupressales; family Taxaceae; genus Torreya; species Torreya grandis. The sequence goes on from JARHVA010004595.1 coordinate 877,039, forward strand.
TCTTAACACTCAAATACACCTTTTAGGTGATTACAATATCCATCTTTGTACGAAAACCCAATGAATTCTTAGTATTTACATACTAGACCATTCATTTTGATATTTTATACCTTTTATTTTCATATTATAGTATATTATACAATAGAATTATGATATTTTGAGAAATATATTCATTATGAAAATAAATTACTAGATTTAAGAGGTATGTTAGAGCTATGAATACCCATTCATGTCACATTATTCACACTATTTTCTCATACATTAGAGCTTTGATAGTCATAGCTTATCCTTCACTATTATATTTGTTTTGGATTAATGAAAAAATGAGAAAATTCATTCATCAAGACATTCTCTCTCACAATATTTAAATATCTATCCTTTTGCACCTTCCTAATGGGAATTTATATAAGCATCTCTAAAGGTGGGATACATTTTTAACTATATTGGTTTTAGATGATAACATAGATGAAATATTTATAATCTTGGTGAGTGATTACCTTATTCACATTGCAAACCATATTATCCTTCTTATGATTTTATAGCAATGGACAATCCTTCATATCTATGTTATATCATGTGACTCTACAATATGTCTAATAAGTTACCTATGAAGGATTGCATGGGAAGTTTCATGTGATATTTAGTTACCTCCCCACACAAACATAAAGTGATTGGGTATCTATAATATATGTTCTATTTCCTATGACTTTGGTAGTTTCCAAGATAACCTCCCTATATTTGGGGTGATATTCATTGCAACTATTGATTAGAACACACACCATACTATCTCTAGTGGTATGGAGGTGCATAATTGGCTTGATGTTTATACATATGGGTTACCTAATTGGGTTATTATTGATGTGAAAGTGGTGTCCATCCCTACAAATATTGAGGTGATGGTGGCATTTCTCCAAGCTAATACTATGGAGAGTGAGGGTCCCATCCTAGTGATTTTTTTATATCTAGGAGACCCTATTTTCCTTGATATGCCACACTAACATATTAAACTAGTGCACATGGATTAAATAAATAAGGTTTACAAATTATTACTATAAATATAATTCTAATAATATCATTGTTGAACTCGTTTAGAGTCTTACAATTTTGTAATTACACATCATTATTCAAATCACCTAAAATTATCAAATGTGGATCAATGGTCAAACATTACAATTCATTGTTGATAATGGGTGTCAAAAAACCTCATTTCTTATAGATTAGTTTTACAATATAATAATAAAATTTATAAAGGTTGAAAAAATAAAAATCTAATAGAATGTCAAGTGAATGCAATATAGTCACATGTACAATGTTAATAATACATAGATTTCCATATAGGCATCCACAAAATGTGTACATTGCCATATAAGCATTAAAAATGTACATCATGCAAGATGTGAGCTAATCATCAAATTGCATACCTGTCTTTACCGTCATCAAATAAGACCCTCCCTGGGATGTTAGCTAGTAGATGGAGATCCCTCCAATGCCTTAGATTACTCTAAAGTCTGATTATGGGTCATATGCTTATAACTCACTTGCAGTTGAACCTTTTCAAATACAAGTATTATTACAAAATTATCATAAAATATGTATGAAACCAAGTCAATAAATTAATTTTAAAATAGAATAAAAAACATTTAAACATATACTTATTGTAATCTCATGATTTTTCTCTATTTGATTTTAGGCTCGATTAGGTGAATGGTAGGTTGAGCTACATGAACAAGCATATGAAATATGAGATGTTTCCCTACTAACCATATAAATTGGACTATCAAATGTCATGGGACAACCCTACATATACAATAAATTCAAACAACTTATATTTGTCAAGAATGTAGTAAAATTACTTTAAAAAAATTATTTCATAATTAAAAATTACAAGTTAATATATACCTCTGTGATGGCCTATACGAATGACATCACTGTAGTAATGCCTATGTATCTCTCCAGTCACATTGATGGAGGACTGTATACTTGTCTAAGTCATCATCCTCTGTAGGTAATATCTATGGTGATTGGAATTAATTCATGACCCCAATGAATGTCCTACTTAGTAAAGGATCATTAGACATCAACTAAACAAATAAGGTCTCACTTATTTTTATATAAAGTATCAAAGATATATGTAATTTTTTTCTCCTTTATTAAACCAAGAGTGAAATATGTACTCAAAATTGTACCTATGTATAAGTAAAAACTATCATGCTAATATAGGTAACTGTAATAGTCATTACACTAGTAGTTGTCTTTATATATGTAAATAATGGTTGTATAAGGTCAAATCCTATAAGCCTGGATTGTGACAATGAAGGCACCATCTCTTCTTAGAACATTAAAAATTTATATATATATATATATATAAAATTCATTTTCTATGTAAATTAATTGTTAGAATTTAAATCTGAAAAAATAACTTAAATTTGACATGACATTTGTATAAAATATACTTGCATCCATGTAGTGGTTCATGACTACACACCAAATGTGCATGCCAAAAAATATTCACTCAAGAGTATATCATTCAACCCCTCTAAAACACCAATTTTGTAATCATTAGAAAGTCCAATACATATAACTCTACAAGATCTTCAAGGATGGGGTTAGATATGTACACTTGGTGGTATATCTCCAACATCTGTCATTGAAAGCCCACTCATATGTTGAATGAGTGTATCGGTAATCATAATAAGTGCATGAAAAGTGTCGATCTCCATGACCTCCTTCACCATAGAAGGGATCTTAGGTTGAGGTAGCTTTTGGGTATGGATATTCTTAGGTCAATTAAGTGCATGATGTCCACTTGGTTGATCTTACATAGATCCTTTACCTTGGCCCTAAAACTCACTAAAATCAAAATAATTTAGAATCTCATTGAGGATAAACTCATAGTAAAGTTTCCTTAAAAGATACAATTGCACCACATGATTGTTACACAATGGATAATCAAACACCATCCACCATCAGTCCTAGAAATTGGCTTTGATCAAATTGTGTTGGCACCTATGGATTGTGAAACATTTAGTATTTATTATAAATGGTGCATTGGTGGTTGGTTTAATGAATAATGCACAAATGTTAGTTTTTGATATTTTTTATTTGACCATATTTGCTTATAATTTGTTAACATAGTAAGCCCTACAACTATCCTGATGATATGGCCATCTATTAATTTGACTCATTATTGAGTCAACTTGACCCAATAGTGGCTATAGGTTATTGGCTAGTGTTGACCATTTTTACCACAAGTTAAAATGGATCAAACCCACTATAGTCAAAATATTAAATAGGGGTTGATTATAATGTCATAGGGTGTGTTGTAGTTCATATGTCATTCTAGTTTTGGTCATTGTATAGTTTAGTTCTTGTGTCATTTTATATCTTAGAGGTCATTTTAGAATCATATCTGGAAGTGGCTAGTCTTTATAGTGTTCATTTTAGTTAGATCATGGAATAGGTTTGATTATGCCTCCGAGAATAATTTGAGCTTCAAAGATAAAGAGGCAATTGATAGAATAAGTCTAGAAGAACCTACGGGCTTAAAGACTTATTTAGTACTTGGGAAATTTTCCAATCAACTAAGTACATAATTATTTTAGGGAAACTATTTTAAGTTTTGGGGCTAAGTGTTGGGTACTTGTTAGACAAATTATCTGAGGAAAAATCTCAAAGGTTTGTTTCTTTTAAACATTTTATCTGTGGAATAAAATCTAAGTTAAAATTTTTTCAGACATTTTATTCGAAACAAAAAGGTCAAAGACCCAATTCTCTCAAACCTTTTGTCCACAAAAAAAATATCAAAGACCTATTTCTTTTGATAAAAATGTTTGAAGCATAAGTATTTCTTTCGAGGAAATTATTCCACAATAATTTTCTCAAAGACAAAATTATTTTGGATAAAGTGTCTGAGAAAAATTATCTAATACAAAAGGCTAAGGACATATTCTTTTAGACAAAATGTCTAAAACTTGAAACCTAAGAGCTATCATTCTTTCTAAAAATTTGGCTGATGCAAAAAGTCTAAACTCACATTCTTACAAGAAAATTCTCTCCAAGACAGAGAGCTTAAGTAAAGTATCCACAACAAAAGATTTGATGGAATTGAATTGTTTTGGGAAAGTTGATCTAGTAGAGTATGATATTCATGAAAACATCAAAAAAGAGGCCCAGGCAAAAAAATCATTGGCATTAAAAAAGTGATGGTCTCACAAATGTCATTAATGGTCTTGCAAACATCATTGACGATCATGAAGATGTCAAATTTAAGTCATGGTAAATAACCATTAGGATTCAAATATCTCAAAGATGGTCACATAGACATCAAATATAGTTTCATAGAAGTTAAATTATGGCAACACAAATGTCAAATTTTAGACATGTAAAATAGTCATTTGAGTTCAAATAGTGGGTCCTAGTAGATCAATAGTTGGCATTTGAGTGTATACTCAGTTATAATGGTTTACACTTAGGTAAAATTGGTCAAAAGGTCCATGGGTTAAAATCCCTTAAAAATTTATAGGTTGGACAATATCCAATGGTGCAGGTTTGTTGAGTAGAGATCTAATGATCAGAGTTAAATTGATAAGAGGGTGGGTTCAATCTAGATCAATGGTCAACATTCTATCATACTCCAACATCAATAGAGTGGATGATTTGATAGTATCAATGGGTTATAAATATCTATGGTGAAATTTTATCATGTAAAAGTAGATCAATGGTGTGAGTAGAGTTAAAATATCAATGAATCTTGGGATTGAATCATGTTTAAGCAACCAAATCATAATCTATGATTCATGTTTAATTATACATCTAGATCCAATAGTGTGAGCAGGTCAATAAGTTAGAGGATCCAAAAATGAATGTAGTGCTACTAGATTTCATAGTCCCATGACCTTGAATCAATAATAAATGTCCAATTTTGAAGGATGAAGAAATGAGACTCTTGGTGAGATCGACTGGGTAAATTTGATTGGATTATAGATGGATAAGATGGGCTACGTGTTCAAATAATGATAGAGAAAATTCTAAAATGAAATGAGAAACATGGAAAGGGAATGAAACATGGGTGACTATGTAGGATCAAATGAATCTATAGTAAAACAAGCTCTTCAAACTCGTACATCACCATGAAAGCACAGTCAAGGTCCAAGATAGGTAGTGATTACCAGATGTAAAGAAATGGGGTCTAGAAGACTCATGAATTACTGTAAATGGTAGATACAAGTGTTTAGAATATAATTAGGATTTGAGAAAATGTTTATGACTCTCATAACATATGTGTCGACTCTCCTAGTTTAGTTTCAAATGATCGAGAGATGATCCATGATGAAGGCAGTTTCATGAAGGCTAGTTGAAGAAAATCTACATCATTTTGGAGAGTTTATTGTGATCTATATGGAATTTTATCTTAAGAGGTATTCATGATCCATTTCACACTCAGTTGTACCTAAAATTCAACTAGATCTCATGCCTGGACATGTGTTCTAGTGACTCTTAAACTTCATTCTTTTCTCCTCTCTTTGAAGTTCTATAAGTAGCTACCATTTTGGCCTTTATAATCTAAGACCACCCCATATATGGTAAATCCCAACTAGTTTTGACATCATACTTTGCCTTAAAATAATAAATTCAATTTGGTTTGATTTCATATATTAGCTTGTCAAAGTGTGTGAAGAGATGTATAGTGAATAGTTAAGAGATATTCATCTATCCTTGCTTCTCTCAATCCTTCGATGTTTGATGCAAGTTATTTCAGCCTAATAGGTTATATGAAGTGTAGTCAAGTGTACAAATCTATCGTAAGTGTATAATGAGCCTTAGTATCTATAACTGATCTATGGTCTTATATTCCTTGGAAAGTCTTCATGCATCTCACCTTCATATCAAAACACTAATGCTAGTGCATTCTAAGACCCTTAGATTAGTGTTGTATGCCTTGTCTCTTTGTGATAGAGTATGATAGTCTTGTGGAAAACATCTTGGTGAATCACCCTTTTAGAATAGTTTTATTTCATGTAATTTTTAACTCTTTTCCCCCCACAAGTAAGCATTAGATAAGTGAGAAGCTTTGAAATATACATTCAGGGGGCTAACCCTTTAAATCTAGAGGATCACTTCCATCATAGATACACCCACATATCTCAAAGTGTTCCCATGTTTCCAAAACTTATAAGAGGCTTGAACACCCTATTCTAGGGTGAAATATTTGGTGACAACAGTTCTAGAATGACCGGTGGGACACTGTCTTCAATACAATTTGTCAAGGTTAATTTTGGTCTTGACAACATCACCTAAAAATTGGTGTGTTACTCAAAATTTGGTAACTCCATCAAGGTAAATATATTTCAAGGCCATTATCTTGTTATAAAATTGCTCTCATAATTCATGGTTCTCACTAGGTCATTATCTATAGGATTTATCAATCCCATTGACCCAATCTTTCAACTTGAACTTCCCCTTATAGTTCAATATCCTCCTCCTAATTTGCACTTTGAAGATCAAGAGGATTTTTCTAGTGAGGGAAGTCAAGAGAGTGAGCAAGTTTAATATATTAAAGATATTGAAGAATAAATTGTTAGACTTCATTATTTTCCTACTTTCAATATAGAAAATCCAATTTGCTTTCAGGCATATGATGCCATTCCTTCCAATGCCACAAAAGGTGTGCCCCTATACAATGGTGAGAGCCATGTTACACTGAGTGAGCACATTAGAGATGTCTCTAACTTTTGTAGCTTCCATAATATCACTCAAGAAAGCATTACCATTAGACTCCTTTCCATGTCCCTTAGAAGGAAGTCTCTTGATTGGTATCAAACTCTAGAAGGTGGATGCATCATGACATGGGAAAAATTTGGAGTGTTTTTGACCTCTATATTTAGAAATGAGAGTGGCCATGCCTCTCTCATACACCATCTTAGCGTGATCAAAAGAGGATCCAAATAAACAATGCATGATTTTAATGAAAGGTTCCAAAAGACTTGGAATAGATTTCCTCCTCCTATGAGGTCATCTCTTAGCTTTGTGTTCTCAACCTATTTGAGAGCTATTTGTACTAAAATTGTTGTCATACTTCAATCCATGGGTGGTTCCACCCTCCCTGAAGCATATGAGTTTGCAATCAAAGCTAAAAATAATATCATCCAAGCTAGAAGATTGCCACTTAAAGTGTATATGTATCCATTGTCTCATATTTTTGCTAATACTCTAGATTTATCACAAGTTCTTAATGTTAATACCAAAATTAAGGTTGTTCTTAGGTATCCAAAAATAATGTTGATTAGAAAACAAAGTTTCTAGCCTTAAAGGATCAAAATAGGAAAAGAAATATGTAACAAGGTGTCCATCAAAATTCATACCCTTTTCAACAACAATATGGTCAAAAATATGGAAGAGTAAGAGGCCAATGGCAGCCTAATCCCAATAGGCTTGCTAATGCATACAATCCTAACTCTACTACCAATGCAAGGGAGATGATACCTATGCATAAGAACCTGGTGCAAGGTGAAAATTGGTAGAAAATCTAATTTATGGATGCTAATGAAGGTAGAGATTAGTATTTTTTTCCTCAAGGAGAGATTACTCCCCTCTTATCAGCCAAATTTGAAGTGATGATATAGACAAGTGAAGTTGAGAAGCCTCATGAAGAGATCTTCACCAACTTTCAAGTTGAGGATACTTTTGTAATTAACCAAGAAATCTCAATTGTAGATAAAACTAGAAATAAGAGAGGATTTATCTAGTGATATTAATGTGCCTATAGGGTCATTCAATCCTTATACAAAGGAATAAGGTATGGTTTCAGGTGTAGTAACCTCAAATAACTCTACATATCTTCCAAACCATAACATTGGAAGGACTATTCAAGGCACTCCAACTCCTTAGGTTATGAGAACTTCATTGACTCTAAGAATTGAATATAAATTAGTTATGGATTATTTAAATATTTTATATTCATTAAATATTACTAAAACATCCATTTCCCTTTGGGATGTTCTGCATATGCCTAGTCAGAAAGAGCTCCTACAAAAATAGTTACTTGCTATCTACTAGTGTCCCTCCTTCAAATCAAAGTCAAATCCATGTTTTCCTTGAAAGTGTCCCTCATACCATTATTTAACCATTCACTAGAGATGAGAAACCTCCACCATTCTATCTCACTCTCATAGTGGGTGACAAACTGGTCTACAACTACATAATTGATAATGGAGCTTCAACTTCGGTCATGCCCAAGGTGGCAGCTGACAAGTTGGGCCTAAAATATGAGATGCATATCAAAGGGGTCCTTCAATTAGATGGTAAACCTTCAAATATATTAGGACTGATAAAATTTTTGAAGGTTTTATTACATGATTATCCTAGTTTTCCTATATTGTAAGACATAGTCATTGTTGATCTTCTAGCCCACTTTGTAATTTACCTATCAAGGGATTTCATAGCCAAGATAGGTGGCTGTCTCTTATCCAACTAGTATTTCTAGGAATTTAGGACAAGGTATGTGGCCAAGGTGACAATTAGGACACAACCTCTTGCAAGGTTTCATATAGAACCTTACATTGAGATAACTTCCAATTTGAATTGTGTTGTTCATGAAGAAAAGGATTCTATTGTAGATAATGGCACTTCATCCATGATTGAAGGAATTACATATTTTTTTATTGATTATATGGTACTAAAAATTATGATCATTATCCTTGTGCTGTCATGGAGGAAACTAATCTAGGAGTATATTATATACATGAAGGAGTACCAACAACTCTACTTGCCAAGGAAGAGGGTGGAGAAGATGAGATGTGGAAAATGTTTTTTGATGGTTCAAGAAGTAAATTTGGCACAAGATCTAGTGTTATGTTGGTATCCCCATATAAACAAAAATATTATGCTTCATAAGTATTTAATTTTAGTTAAACTTATAATGTAGTTGAGTATGAAGGTTTAATTCATGGCCTTCAATGGGCAAGGAGAAAAAGAATTAAGAACTTAAAAGTATATGGAGATAATAAAATGGTTGTGCATCAAGTTAAGAATGTGGTTGCTGAAAATAACCATTTGATTAAATAATATAATCATAGGGTATGTGATTTACTTGAAGACTTAAATGCATTCAACATACAATCAGTCCCAAGGGAGAAGAATAATCATGCTGATAGACTAGCTGCCACAGGAGCTCAATTTGATACTCCAACTACCATAAAAGAAGAGGGGAAGCAATCTCACATTAATATCATTATCAGACCTACTATACCTAATAATCAAGTTTCTTATCAAGTGTTTGATAGTGACAAACACATTGCATGATTCTTGAAAAATGAAGCTATGTTTTCTTCAAGGAATCAAAAGAGGCTCCAAGAACAATTTGGTGATCAGATTATGCAGATATAGATGAATAAGATACCTAAGGGTCTGGTGACCTTAGAATTTATATTCAAATAGAATGGTAAAAATAAGAATGAGAAAGTTAGTATGTCTACAAAAGGGGAGAATTATGAAAGGGTCTTGATCTTCAAGGACAAACTCCTCAAATTAGGCAAGGTATGTTCTACTTTAGAGAAGCAAGCATTCATTGATTTGTGTAGAGAGTTTCATGTCATATTTTCTTGGGAGTATAATGACCTAAAAGGATTTGATCCTAACCTAGCACACCATAATATTGATTTATAACTTGGAGTTAAACTATTCAGATAGAAATAAAGGCCCATTAATCCCAAGGTTGAGCAATTCATGAGGTTAGAGCTTACTAAACTCCTCAAATCTAAAAAAATATTTCCTATCAAGCAGTCAACATGGGTAGCTAATCTTGTTCACTGTTATAAATAATAATGGGGAGATAATACTTTGTGTGTAATTTAGAGATATAAATGGAGTGTCACACAAAGATCACTACCCTATACCTTCAATGGAGCAGATTCTGCAAGTAGTTTTAGGTTCTCAATATTTCTCTTATAGATGGATATTCAGGCTATAATCAAATTATTTTGAATGAAAATGACCAATTTGATACAAAATTTACCACTAAATGGGGGACTTTTGCTTATAGAAATATACCTTTTAGTCTATCCAATGTTGGTGCCACATTTCAAAGAACAATGGACATGGATTTCAAAGGTTTGATTAATGATATGTTGTTGGTTTATCTAGATAATATAACAATGTTTTCTAAAGATGCTAATGAACATATGCAACACTTGAGACAAGTGTTTGAAATATGTAGGTAGTATAGAGTATCTCTTGATCCAAAGAAATGTATCTTTATTGTACATGAAGGTAAGCTCTTAGGACATATTGTTTCCAAAGATGGTTTGTCTATTGATCCTAAAAGTATAGAGGAAATTTCAGACCTATCATTTCCATTGAATAAGAAAGGTATTCAAAGTTTCATAAGAAAGATAAATTTTGTAAGGAGGTTCATACTTGAGTTTTCATCTTTAGTAAACCTATCACAACTATGCTCAAGAAGAACCAAGTCATTTCCTAGACTAAGGAATGTAAGAACAATTTTGAAGCCATTAAGAAAACAATTGCACAAGCTCCTACTCTTGTGAATCTTGAATTTTTTGTAGACTTCATGTTGTATTCATTTGCTAACCTTGATACTATCTCATCCATGTTAATGAAGAAGAATGTTGAGGGTGTGGAGTAGCCTTTTTCACTTTTTAGTCAAGGTTTATAAGATTATAAAGTCATGTACACCTTTGTGGAGAAATAAGTCCTTGTTGTTGTATGGGGATTAAATAATTTCAGGCATATGGTTTCAAACAATAAAATCCATGTTATGGTTTCTCATCCTAATACCAAGGAGTTTCTTTTGAGCACAACCCTTAGTGAGAAGAGAGAAGGGTGGATCACTAAGGTAATGGAATATAATGTTGATATACAAAATTGGTAAGAAGTAAATGCCTTTCCAAACACTTAGCTTCAAATTTTCATGAGTCAAAAGAAGAGGTTCTAGTTAATCATGATTGCTCCCAACCAGCTGATTGCTTACATATACAAAGTTAGACACAAGACATGATCACATTTCTTTAAAATGGTGAGTATCCTAATAATATGAGTAGATCACAAAGGATATATTTTAGATTGCAATCTATTCTCTTTTGTATTATGGATGGTTTGCTTTTTATAATACATATCAATGGTGTGCCATTGAGATGCATTGATAATGATCAGTTTGGAGTGTTGCTTTAAAAGTTACATGATGGGATAGAAAGAGGGCATGTCTCTCCAATAACCATAGCTTCCAAGATCATGAGGGAAAGGTATTATTGGCCTAGCCTCTTCAAATATTGCCATGGTTGGTTGAGAATATGCAGATAATGTGCTTTCTTTGTAGGAAAATAGAAGCTTAGAACTCTTCGTTTGAATCATATCAAGTAGAACAATCTTTCATGCAATGGGGTATTGATTTCATTGGTATGATAAACCCTCCATCAAGTGTTAGTCATAAATAGATACTTAGAATAACTGACTATTTTCCAGGTTGGGTTGAGGTAGTGGCATTGAAGGAAGCTAATGAGAATGCTAAGTTGGAGTTTTATGAGAGGATCATAACAAGGTTTGACACTCTTACTATTATTTTAGATAATTTATTTGCTTTTATGAGTGCTAAGACAACTAGTTTGGAAAATAATAATGGCATATTCTTAATTACTACATCTAACTATTACCCTCAAGGTAATGGGTTAGTTGAATCTACTAACAAGAATCTGATCATAATCATCAAGCGAACCTTGGAGCATAATTAGATTGTTTATCACACCAAATTGAAGACAAACTTATGGGATAATAGGATAACTCCCAAGAGGGAAACATGGAATTCTCCTTTTGCACTTATCTATGGAAGAGAGGCCAGGTTGTCTATTTATCAAGAGCTGCTTGCCTTAGAATTGGAACATAAATTAGAGTTGCTTGAAGACACTCTAATGGAGGTGAGATTAATAGAATTAATGGAGTTAAAAGAAACTAGAGAGAAAGCTCATCAAGCTATGGAACATCACCAAGTGATAATAAAGAGGTCTTTTGACAAGAAGGAAAGTCCAAAATCATTTCAATAAGGTGACATAGTATTGAAATGGGATGAAGATAGAGCAAAACCAAAGAGATATACCAAATTTGATACCCTATTGATCAGGGCATTTGTCATCATCAAGTGAAAGTAAAACAACTCTTTTCAGTTAGTAAGGATGAATGGAGAGAGCTGCCTATCCCTGTGAATGGGATACATTTGAAACCTTATTACTTAGTGGTAAAGTTTAGTTTTATAAATAGTACATTAGGTGTGTGTTTTGTTTTTTTTGTGTATGGTGTATTCCCTAAATGTTCCAGTTGAACATAGGTGTGTTTTTTATTTGTGTCTTGTACTTATTATTTTCTATTATTTGGTGTTTTTAAGGCATTTGTCTCAAACCTGCTATATGTGTGACTCCATATCCCAATGAATAGGATTAGGCAACTAGTCATGGCATAGCAAGCATGCCACCCTTGGTAAATCACCAAGAATGTTGACCATTTTTACCACAAGTTTAAATGGATCAACCCCCTTATAGTCAAAATCTTAAATAGGGGTTGATTATAATGTCATAGGGTGTGTTGTAGTTCATTTTATGTCATTTCATATGCCATTCTAGTTTTGGTCATTGTCTAGTTTAGTTCTTATGTCATTTTATATTTTGGGGGTCATTTTAGAGTCATCTATGGAAGTGGCCATGCTTTATAGTGTTCATTTCAGTCAGAGTATGGAATAGGTTTGCTTTTATAATGTCATAGGGTGTGTTGTAGTTCATCTGATGCCATTTCATATGCCATTCTAGTTTTGGTCATTGTCTAGTTTAGTTCTTATGTCATTTTATATTTTAGGGGTCATTTTAGAGTCATCTATGGAAGTGGCCATGCTTTAGAGTGTTCATTTCAGTCAGAGTATGGAATAGGTTTGCTTATTCCTTAGGGAATTAGTTGAGCTTAAAATATCAAGTGGCAGTTGCTAGAATAAGTTTAGAAGAACCTACAGCCTTAAAGGCTTATTTGGTACGTGGAAATTTTTTCAATTGACTAAGTACATAATTCTTTTAGGGTAACTATTTTGGGTTTTTGGACTAAGTTTTGGGGACGTGTCAAAAAAATTATCTGAGCAAAAATCTCAAAGGTTTTTTTCTTTTGGACATTTTGTTCACAATGGAAAAGTTAAGTGCAAATTATTTAGGAATTTTTGTCCGAAATAAAAAGTTTGAAGACCCAATTCTCTCAGACATTTTATCTACAACAAGAATCCTGAAGACCTATTTATTTTGAGAAAAATGTTCAAATCATAAGTATTTCTTTCGAGAAAATTGTTCCACAATAATTTTCATGAAGAAAACATTCTTTCAGACAAAGTTTCCAAAAAACATTGTTTGATACAAAAGGTTGAGGACATATGATTTTAGACAAATTTTTTGAAACATGAATCCTGATGAGATATCAATCTTTCGAGAAAATTGGCCAATGCAAGAAGTTTTAAGCCATATTGCTGCAAGTAAATTATCCCAAAGACAAAGAGACTGATGAAATTAACCACAACAAAATCTATGATGGAATTGAACTATTTTGGGAAATTTTATCTCTCATAGTATGATATTTGTACAAATGTAAAAAAATGAACCCATGCAAAAAATCATTGGCATTCAAAAAGTGACAGTCTCATAGATATCATTGATGATCATGTGGATATCAAATTTAAGTCATGGAAAATAACTATTAAGATTTAAATATCTCAAAAATGGTCATGAAGACATCAAATATAGTTTCACAGATGTCAATTTATAGGAGTGTAAATGGAAAAACTTAGCCACAAAAAATTGTTGTTTGATTTCAAACAGTGGGTCCTAGTAGATCAATGGTTAGCATTAGAGCACACACTCAGATCTAAAAATTCATGTTTGGGTCAAATAGGTCAAAATGTCCTTGGTTTAAAATCCCTTAAAAAGCTATAGGTTGGACAAGATCTAATGATTTAGGTTCACTAAGTAGAGATTTAATAGCATGAACTCGACTGACAAAGGGTGGGTCCAATCTAAATCAATGGTCAACATGCCATCATACTCCAAAATCAATAGAGTAGATTATTTGATAGTATTAGTGGGTTTCAAAGATATATGGTGCATATTTTATCATTTAAATTAGATCTACGATGTGAGTAGAGTCAAAATGTCAATGAATCATAGGATCAAATCATGTTTGAAAAACCAAATCACAATCTATGACTCACATTCAAGTATACGTCTAGATCCAATGGTGTGAGTGGGTAAATAACTTAGAGGATACCAAAATTAATGAAATTCTACCATATGTCATAATCTTAGGACATTGGATTAATAATCAATGGCCAACATTGAAGGATGAATCAAAGAGACTCCAAGTGCAGTCGACTGGGCAAATTCGACTGGACTCCAGACAGACAAGATGGGATGTGTGTTCAAATGGTGATAGAGAAAGTTCTAAAATGGAATGAACAATATGGAAAGGGAATGCTGCATGGGTGAGTAATTAGGATCAAAGGACTCTATATCAAAGCAATCTCTTTGAAATCATACATTGCCATGAAAGCACAATTGAGGTCCATGATAGATAGTGAATGCCAGATGTAAAGAATCAAGGTCTAGAAGACTCAAGAATGAATCCAGATGGTAAATACAAGTGTTTAGAAGATATTTATCAACTAATAAAATTTCTATTACTATCATAGAATATGTGTCAACTCTCCTTGTTAAATTTCAAATGCTCGAGAGATGATCCATCATGAAGGTAGTTTCACAAAGGCTAGCTGAAGAATATCTAAACTATTTTAGAGAGTGTGTCATGATCTATATGGAAACTTATATTAATAGGCATTCATGATATTTTTCACACTTAATTTCACCTATAATGTAAATGGGTCTCATGTCTAGACATGTGTTCCAATGACTCTTGAACTTCATTCTTTTATCCCCTCTCTAAAGTTATATAAGTAGCTACCATTTTGGCCTTTATAATCTAAGACCACCCCACATATGGAAAAACCCTATTGGTTTTGACATCATACTTTGATTTATAATAATAAATTCAATCTGGTTTGATTTCATATATCATCTTGTCAAAGTATGTAAAGATATGTATAGTGAATAGTTAAGATATATTCATCTATCATTGCTTTCTCTTAGTCCTTCCATGTTTGATGCAAGTGATTTCAACCTAGTAGGTCATATGAAGTGTAGTAAACTGTACGAATCTATCCTAAGTGTATAATGAGCCTTATTAGCTAAAACTAATATATGGTCTTATTTTTCTTGTAAAGTCTTCATGCATCTCACCTTCATATCTAAACACTAATGTTAGTGCATTCTAGGATACTTAGACTAATGTTGTATGCCTTGTCTGTTTGTGATAGAGTATGATAGTCTTGTGAAAAACATCTTGGTGCATCACCCTTTTAGAATAGGTTTATTTCATGCAATTTCTAACCCTTTTCCCCACACAATCAAGCATTAGATAAGTGATAAGATTTGCAAGATACATTCAGGGAGATAGCCCTTTAAATCTAAAGGCTCACTTCGACTATAGGTACACCCACATACTTGGAAGTTTTCCCATGTTACCCAAATTTGGAAGAGGCTTGAACACCCTATTCTATGGTGTAATATTTGGTGACAAAAACTAGATAGGTGCAGTGGGTACTGGTAGATGTGGGATCTCTCATTCTCCTGATTATTTACTCAATTTCAATTTTGTTTTCCATAATGTGTGTAGTTAGATACTCTTGGATACTTGGGGGATCTTATGGAATTATAGGAGGGTTAGCTAGAGAAATATGAGTCTTATGTGGAATATTATCTAGATGGATAAGAGGGTTAAGTTGAGGGTTAGGTGGAATGCTATCTAGATGAATAGGTGGAGAGTTATCTAGAGGATTACGAAGGTTAGGTAGAGGGTTATCCACATGAATAACATGGTCAACTATAGGGTCAGGGTGATGGTTATGGTATCTAGCATTGGATTGTTCTCTTTCAAAGCAATATTTTATAAAATAAACTATGTAAAAAATAAGGAATTAGTAAAATACAAGGTTAATAGGTGTATTTTTTATCACTTACATTATCTACACGGTGGCATCACAAATTTTGGGATGTGTTGAGATTTCCAATGGAGTTATGGCATGTATGGAGGACTCTCTGAGGAGAAATATAATCATAGAATGACTTATCACTTATAAAATGAGAATTGGTCAATTAGGGAGGTTGCATGTTTTTATAAAAAACATAGTCATAATGTATAAACGTTACCATAACACATACACATTACCATAACACGTACATGTTACACAATAACACATACACATTATGTCCAGGTAATTACTGATCCATGTTTCAAATATAATATACACATTATTCACATAATGCATATGTGTTGTGGGAATAATGCATACGTGTTATGGGTTATGTCCATAGAATTGTTCCCCAATTCCGTGCACATACCCTATAACTTGGTTGCTTAGAAAATACATAATTTTTAGAATGTGGTATATTAGAATAATTTGGTAGTGACTTTGGTTTCATGAGATCATTAAAATACCTATTATTATCCAGATGCAAAATTTTATCCAACTTTTTAGATTGTTTTGAATTTATGAGTAGTCTTTCTCCTGGGATTCCTCTCCATTTCAATATTTTCTATGTTGATTTCACAAACCAATTTTAGGATAGGATCATAGGTTATTTTTTCCTTGGTTGAACCCAATTTTGAAGTAAATCAAATTATAGAGTCATTGACATTTATACATATACACCATGTTAGGCAATTTATTGGGTAGATAATTTCATGAAAGTAACAAATGCTTGATGTTTATCGATTTACAAAATAGGAGATTAAATGCATACAAAAATTGGTTATCAAAATGGTAGTCTACCAAATGCTATGTAAATATCAAATGGAAACTATCAAACAACTACCTAATAGCTATGATAAACAATGTAATTGTAGACATCCAATTGCTAACATCATTTGTGTTGAAATTGTCAATCTTACTCAAATTGTATTCAAATGCACATTTTAGGTCAAAATCATTAAAACACCCTAAATGGTTTGAACTTGTCATTTACAAGTGCCAATTTAGGTCAAAGTATCCCTAAATGGGGTAATGAATTTTATGAGATACCTAACTTTGATCAATTCATTTTGAATCAAAATGATGATTTTGTCTTTTTGTGCTCTAGATCACTCTTTTCTTCTAATTCATTAGTACACATAATGTACCTTTGTTATTTTGTGTTGGTAGCATCCTAAATAAGAATACAGTTCCAACTCATCTAACATCACCTTTCAATTATTCCTGACTCAAATTATGACTCAATAATATGAATTTCTAACCATTTTGATTAATTAAGGGCCAATTTCCAAATAATTGCACAAATGTTGATTAACCTTATTTAAGGCTAATTAATCCAAATCAAGAGCTTAAGTGGATTTTCCATGAGAGTTGTTGAATATTTAATTTTGAAAATTGATTTTTATTAACTACATCACCTAATGACATCATCATATGGGGTGGCATCCATAAGCTATAAATGCATAAAATATCAAGATTATGGGTCTCCCATGCCTCATTAAGACCCTCTATGCCTCTTAAATACCCCTCTATCCCAAATATTTATGGATTTAATTATATAATTAGATTAATTCATGGCCACACATCTCAATCTTGAGATGAAAAATCATGGTTGATCTTGATCAATCTCAAAAATCTATAAATAGAAGAGCCATGAACATCATTTTAAAGCTTGATTTATGTAAAGTTATTATGTTGAATTGTCTCCACAATCATTTACATTTGATTATTGATTTTGTATGCAAGCTTCATTAATAAGCTAGTTTAGTGATTCTAAATCATGAACCTAGGTTTTAAAAGGAGTGATTGAGACATTGGAGGAGTTGGCCACCATTGTTATTGAAGACAAGAGCTCTTGATCAAGGGATAACATGCTTTTGAGATGCATTGGTATGCTGAATCCATTTACAAAGGTAATATAATTTTGATTTCCTTTAATTATTTTGTGTTATCCTTTGTAATTCCCACATGAATAGATAGGCTTAATTTGATATGTTATTATGAATTCTTCCTCTGATTTATTGGAATAATGCTTGACTAATCATGTTATGTAATCTTCTCTAAATTTTGGCACACTCGATGGGACCACAACCCACAACTTTTCTCATAAATCCTCTAAAAGAAACCTAATAACCCTTATCATGTAGGATCTTGAAGTATGGAAGCAAAGAAGGGAAAAAAATTAGCAAAAAAAGTCCATTTTTATAAAGCACAATTTTTTCTCAAGACTATCAACTCGACCCAACTCAGCTTTGGCTCAGATTGACTCAACTTTGGCTCAGCCAGACTTAGCTCTATCTCAGCCTAACTCAGCTCTAGCTCAGTTGAACTTGGCTATGGCTCAGCCCAACTCAGCTCTAGATCACCCTGACTCAGCTCTAGCTCAGTCTAACTCAGCTCTAGATCACCCTGACTTGCTCTGGCTCAGCCTAACTCAGCTCTAGATCACCCTAATTCATCTTTGGCCCAGCCCAAACTAGCTCTATAAAACCTTGAATTGGCTCTAGTTTAGCTCAACTCAGCTCTAGCTCAGCCCAACTTGGCTTTGGATCACCCCAACTTGGCTCTGGCTCAACCCAACTCGACTCTGGATCACCTTGACTCGACTCTAGCTTATCCCAACTCAGCATTGGCTCAACCCAACATAGGTTTAGATCACCCTAACTTAGCTCTGGATCACCTTGACTCACCTTTGGCTCACCTCAACTCACCTATCCAACCTAACTCGCTTGTTTATACCAAATCACCTATCAAATCAACTAGCCTGCCAAACCAACTCACCTATCCAACCCAACTCACTTATCAAACCAACTCACCTATCCATCCCAACTCATTTATCAACTCAACTTGCCTATCAACCCAATTTTCCTATCAAACCAACTTGACTATCAACCCAACTCACCTATCAACCCAACTTGATTGTCAACTTGAGAGCTAAATTCTTAATGCCATTTTCTCAAACTCTTAAGTGCTTTGAAGTATACCCTTATAATTATGTTTTTTTAGGTTGAGGGGGTAGTTTGGAAGTTGGTTTTAATGCTTTTGACTAACCAAACACACTTTCATTTGGGTTTTAAATGAGCATGCTCGATTTCACATATTTGAATTAGTGCTTAAAATGAACCTAAGATTTGGCTAAGTCTTAGGTACACTTCATTTAGTGATTAAAACACATCATAATTCTTTCAAAATTTTAAATTTGGTGTTTTAATTATAAATCTAAGACAAGACTTGAATCTTCAATTTGGGCTTAAAATGAACTTAGGTTTTTATTGCTTCATGTGACCTTTTTTGTGTAATATTTTACCATTTTAGCAATTAAGGCCAAGGGCTAAAAAGAACACCACTCAATATTTTAAATTGATGCTTAAAAATAAACTCATCTTTCCAATTTTTTGCATTCAATAGTTGTTTGAACTAGTTTTTATTTGGCAAAGAGAGGGATGTCACATGTATGTTCTTCTACTTGTCCCCTTTAGGGAACCCTTGGAATCAAAAGCACCCATCTTTATTGTAAAAATCCTAGTCCAAGGCTTAGAAAGAATGTCATCTAAAGCACTCCCCAAAAACTCATAATAGTTTGGGTGATCTTGAAAATGATCCTAAAGTCTTTTTTTTTCATGCAAACTCGGCTTGCAAGGTGGACTTCATTACCTCTCGCAAGTTATTTAGGGAAGATTTGACCCATTATTTCACCTCCCAGCACTGACTTCATCCACTCCCACTAGGATCAGAGGTTTGAGTAGTTAAATGACCTTCTAGTGATGTAATTGCACATGGGATGTATCTACACTTTGGATATCACACTACACTAAGCAAGTGATGGATGTAGTGGTTGCAAAAAGGGGAAGACCTATTTGCAACAAGACAAGTGTCATAAACACCCAATTAAAGTGTGTTTATTTTACATCATTTGGTGGTAAAGTTATTATGCAATCAATCCATTTAGAATGATAAAAAACATGGTAGTTTTATTTAACCCCACATTGCTATACCCTTTCTAGGATTTGGATGATTATACTTAGTACATTTTGGTCATTTTTTCTTGGTATGTTTTGAGACTAAAACTTGTTTGTTTATAAACCATGTCAAAATCAATTTGTTTATATGACACTCTTTTGTTTAAAGAGGCATTATGCTGTCTATTTTACACCACAATTGTGCCTTGAAATTTTTTCTAAACATGTTTGTGTGTGTGACATTTGGACCTCATTTATGTGCCATCATGTTGTATGCTCTTATCTATCTTGTTTGGTCCAATCCTAGTCATCAACATTACATTTTTAATTAACCTTGTCAAGTTTGGATCCAAACATTGATTGATTTCTATTTAAGCCTCAATTCATGGCACTGATACATAGATATTTCTCTTTTGGGTTGCATAACTTTGGTTAAATGATTACTCAAAATTTAAGACTATTGATTGTTTATTTTTTTAATCTCCTGTCCTCATCATTTTTTGTGCCTTTATTTGGGAGAACATAATCAGTCATGGCAACATAATCAAGATCCATCTTATGATCCAACTCAAGATTGGGATGATTGGGTTTATCAAGAAGACTTGGATGCATTGGCTTCTATTAGAAACCAAACTAAGAAGCATCTAGTCATCACCATTTTAGGACCTCCTCCTTTGGTTTGCACAAATAATGAAATTAAGAAGCATTCAATCATCACCATTTTAGGACTTCCTCCTTTGGTTTGCACAAGTAACCAAATTAATAAGTGACCAGTCATTATCATTTTAGGACCTCCTCCTTTGGTTCACATATAACCAAACTAAGAAGCGTCCAGTTATTACCATTCTTGGCCCATCACTAGTTTTTGATGAACATATTATTAAAGAACCTCCATTTGATGAACCAGTTGTGTTTGATCCCTTCTTCAATAGTCTAATTTTTGGAGAGTCCATTATTGAACCACAGACCATTATTCTCATTAAACTAAACATTCTCCACTTTAGAAATTTTGTATCGATATTGGAGCCAAAACAATAACCATTACCTCTTCAAGAGCCATCTTATGAGGATCAAAATGTGTTAAAAATTGATATTTTGCAAACAATTATGAACCAAAACCAAAATGTTATTGTTGAGACACTCATTTGTATAAATCAACTTGTCATAAGCTACCTATTCATATGTTACCTATTTCTAAAGAGCCTCATCTCCTTGACAAGCTAGTCTCTGCAAAGTTGTCTCTTGATATTTTTCCACTCATTAAGGAGTCTCACATTGACAGACATGATTTTGTCAAGACGTCCCTTGAGTGGTTCCCACTCTTGGAAGGGCTTCACTTGGACTAACTAGTCTATGTTAAACCCTTTTAAGATGAATCAATTTTTATTGAGCCCATTATGCCATCATAGGCCATTACTTGTCAAACATTCAACATTCAACAAAACATTATCAAAACAACCATTTCAGATGAAGAATCAGAATTAGAGTCAGGTTCTATTTTTGAATCGATATTAGATTTAGCATCAAAAATAAAATCAACATCAGTTGTGACATTGGATTTAGAGTCCCTTGCTTTAGAATCAAATTTAGAAATAGATTATAGTCATGGTTCTTACACAATTGGTTATAATTATCTTGCAAATCCATTTGAATATATTTTTGATCCTTCTACAGTTTTTGAGGATAATTACTTTAGCATTGACATTAGTTCTCCTAGAGTTTCTAAGAGGATTATGCTACCTTTCATCATTCCACCATTATTTCCACCCAACATAACCATTATATTGACATTCCACCTCCCACAAATGTCAATTGGGACCAAAATAAGCACACTTTGTTAAACTGCATCCATCATGACATATCATTTGCATAATATTAGTGGGGTCAAGACCAAATTCATATAGAATAAGAATAATATCCTAGTGAAACCTTTTTGGAGGTGCTAGGGGATGATCAAAGTTTAAAATCAACATCTTCTAGTGAAACCTTTTTGTAGGCACTAGAAGACAATCAAATTCAAATGTTAGCATCTCTTTATGAAACCTTCTTGGAGGCACTATGGGATGATCAAAAAAATTCATTGGTGAAAACCTCATTAATGCACCAATAGCTGAGCACAAATTTTTTCACTATTTAATAAAGATATTATTCAAGATAAAATAAAAATAATTCCAATCTATATTATAATAAAATGGTAGCAACTCTCAATATCAAGTAATAGAACAATCTAGTGGTCCTATCGAGAGCATCTTCAGAGGTCTTTGGCCCTACCATAACCAAAATTATGTTGAATCTGGTATCAACAACATTACATGTGACTGAAAGTCATGATCTTCATTTGTTTCCCATTAATTATACATTCCATTATCACCCACCCATTTATTACCCACTTATATCATTTATCACTGGTATCACTTTCCTTTATATAGGCTATGAAGTTATCTTGTCTTGATGTTTGTAAGAAGTAGAATTGATTACAAACAAAGATCATAAACACATTATTGAGATCCAAATCAGTAACAAGGTATTGATAGAGAAACTATATTGAAAAGGAATTGGTTAGTAACTTTATAACTGATCATTTTTATTATCTCACATATTGACTAGGATGTGGATCTCCCTATTAGCAAGAGTAACAAAACTATTTTTCACTTTTCCAATTACTATTTGCCATTACCATGCCTCATCTCTTGAGGTTAATCTCATAGACCCTTTTTAGGCATTATTATACCATTGTGATCCATGAACCTTGTTGTTTAAATTACATTTATTTAAGGTCCTTTGGGACTATGTAGACAACACTCAATTTTTATTAAGGTCAACTCAATTACCCCTTCACTATGCTCTCACTATTTTGTGAGAAATTGTTAAGTTTGAATTCTCTCACCATTTTGCAAGAAACCTAAGCAATGCTCTCACCATTTTGTGAGCAATATAAGATAATCATCACTTGGGGGAAACTTTGTTGCCACTATAGCTAATTTTCTTTTGATCACTTTTGTTATACAATTTTTATTATACCACTTTTTTTATTATTGACCAAGGCTTGATTTTAGTCATCTTACCGATCCCATTTTATTTTTGGTTATGTTGGTTCATCCTGCACTTTTTATGGGTGGATTCTAAACCAATTTCAATAATTATATAATTTCATGTTGAATGACAGTCTATGATAGTAGCTTGACATTTGATCTAGCAAGTTGTCTTTCATCTATCATCTTATTTGGTATTATTGATTATATCCACCTATAGGTAAATTAATATTATTTTTGGTATCCTTGATTATAATTACCTTTGGGCAAATCAGTATTATGACATTGTTTCCTAATTATAACCACCTATGGGAAAATTAGGTACAATTTTTTTAATCATGCGTGGCCACATCATCTGGTCATTACTATTATCATTTGTCTTGTCATTCACCTTTGTTTATGAGCTTATTGCCATCCGGTTATTTTTTCACCACATTTTGTGTGGGTTGAATTATTGTGACTTGGGATCATTTTAGGGTTATATGGGTTGTGCTCGATTCATGTCGAGGTCAACTCAGTCCCTCTTATCATACCCTCTCACCCTATTGTGAGCATTTTAAGTTGGTGTGCTCTCATCGTTTCATGAGTTGGACCATTTTGTATCTCTTAATCCTTAATTGAGTTGAGATACTCAAAAAATTCAAAAAAAATTCGTAAAACATTCAAAAAACTCAAAAAAAAAAATGTGTTTATTTGATTATTGTTTGTTGTTTGATTTTTTGTTTTCCTATTTATTCTTGCTTCTTCTTTTAATTTTCCAAGTACATCTTGATGGTCCACATAAATCTCTATTATTTTTATCTTAATATCTTGTTGTTAAGATGTCTTGTTTTCTTTGTCTTTGTCTTTTCTCTTTTTTGTTTAAATGTAAATAGTTGTAACTATGGTTTTGGTCATTATTTTAACATTATCCTTAGTTATAGGTATTCACATTTGAATTAACTTAGCACAATTGGAATATTATGTCATTCTAAGTTATTCATACTTATGACACCTAATTTATTTTTTTATAGCAAGCACTTTGTGCTTAGGTTTCAAAGTCTTAACATCAACATCACT
This sequence comes from Torreya grandis, assembly GCA_037957365.1. NCBI lineage: Eukaryota > Viridiplantae > Streptophyta > Pinopsida > Cupressales > Taxaceae > Torreya > Torreya grandis. The sequence goes on from JARHVA010004595.1 coordinate 901,203, forward strand.
CTGATGAATAGTCCTCAAGAAACATTTTGCATAATATAGGCTCATAATTTGAAAATAGGCATCTAGGTATCATGCATTTTAGCACTCAACTCTATGCTTAGATGTGCATCTCTTTTCATACATTATGATTCTAATCAATTCTTTGTCAATTTTCATCATTCCTCATTCAATTATCTCCCAAACATGGGTGAACTACATTGGCCTAAAGTTAATGTTGGAACATGAGTTCATAGAACTACGCAAGTGAAATCCACTTGTCTTATACATCTGAATTCATCTCAACCATCTCCATTCTTCTTTTAATCTCTGTTAGGATAAAATAGAACATAGATTTATCCCCAAATTGCATACAAGAGAAACTATGAAATGAATCAATCAAACATACAAAAAATAATCATAAAAATGTATAAAATAAGAGACACTAGATTTAATGTGGTTCACCCAAGATGGGTTACATCCATCAAACTTGTCTAGTATATTATTTTTAGTAATACAAGGGAGAGACAAATCCTACAACAAAACTTGTTACACCTCTCTACCTTCTCTGCCTCCTCTCTATGTGCAATATTTTTTTTTCATCTCAACCATGTATCAATACATTTTAGGGCAAAAAAAACCTAAATATAACCTCTACTGTTAGATCTAGAAACCTTTAATTAATGGCCTAAATTGACTACAAAATTACAATTTTACAAGGCAATTTTAAATGACCCCCCTAGACCCCGCAAGGGGGGTTCCCCCCTTTGTAACCCCTTGTGCCATCAGGGATACAAAGAATGGGATCCAAAACATAGCTAAAATAACATCCAAATTTTAACCTCTAATCCTAGAAGACAATCAGACTCCACACCTAACAATCTCTCTCATATATTTGGTTTCTTATGGTTTCTAAGCCATTCCACCATTTCATGTACATTTGTGCCCACTCACTTTAACCTATCTTTTGGGTTATATCATTAAGCTATTTTGTTTTCCAATTTCCCACACTAGGGCGAAACATCTAAAAAATGTTAGAATTAGAACAAATCTACAGGGTCAAACCATTATTTATTGTTTATCAATGATCAAAATTAGCCCTATTGGGATTTTTTTTTTTTATCATGATCACATTTGATCTAGGTAATTATTATTATCTTATCTTTGGATAACCCATTCTAGTGGTGCTTTCCTTCCTAAAGTAGAACGTTCTCTCTTTTCCTCTAATTCCAAGCTCTCCACACTACTGCCCATGATGGTAGTATTTTAGTGTGCAACTTGTCTTAAGATTGATCAATGCCATAAGCGCGCATCTTATACTCTCCAATTCGGTATGTTTAAAGTGTGTCCCTTATATTTATATATTACATCCTTCCCATTCCCCCCATCTACTGGGGCCTATCATACCTCTAATTATATTTTGATCATTGATGATAATCACGTATGCAAACATTATCTCATCTGGATGTGATCTATTTCATGGGTTAATCTTTCACATTCTCTCTCTTTTTGAGAGTCCATCCTTCTCTTTCATCCTAGTATGTCCTCTCAAAAGGGCATCATGGGTTTATTCCATTTTTTTTTGACAACTCTTTTCTTTGAAAAGATTTTGCTTTGTCTAAATGTCTTGTTATGCCTTATCAAATAGGGGAAAAATGTAGACATCCAATTCCTAACACCATTTGTGTTGAAATTATCAATCTTACTCAAATTGTATTCAAATGCACATTTTAGGTCAAAATCATTAAAACACCCTAAATGGTTCAAACTTGTCATTTAAAAGCACTGATTTAGGTCAAAGTATCCCTAAATGAGGCAATACATTTTATGAGATACCTAACTTTGATCAATTCATTTTGAATCAAAATGATGATTTCACTTTTTTGTGATGTGGATCACTCTTTTCTTTTAATTCATTGGTACACATCACATACATTTGTTATTTTGTGTTGGTATCATCCTAAATGAGAATATAGTTCCAACACATCTAACATCACCTTCCAACTCTTCTTGAGTCAAATTATGACCTAGTAATATGACTTTCTGACCATTTTGATTAATTAAGGACCAATTTCCAAATAATTACACAAATGTTGATTAACCTTGTTTAAGGCTAATTAATCCAAATCAAGAGCTTAAGTGGATTTTCTATGAGAGTTGTTGAATATTTCTTTTTAGAAATTGATTTCTATTAACTGCATCACCTAATGACATCATCATATGGGGTGGCATCCATCAACCATAAATGCATAAAATATCAAGATTATGGGTCTCCCATGCCTCATTAAGACCTTCCATGCCTCTTAAATGCTCCTCTATCCCAAATATTTATGAGGGATATTTATGGATTTAATTATATAATTGGATTAATTCATGGCCACACATCTCAATCTTGAGATGGATGGTCATGGTTGATCTTGATCAATCTCAAAAATATATAAATAGAAGAGCCATGAAAATTATTTTTAAGCTTGATTTATGCAAAGTTATTATGTTGAATTATCTACACCATCCATAACATTTGATCATTGATTTTGTATACAAGCTTCAATGATAGGCTAGTTTAGTGATTCCAAATCATGAGCCTAGGTTTTACAAGGAGTTATTGAGACATTGGAGTAGTTGGCCACCATTGTTATTGAAAACAAGAGCTCTTGATTAAAGGAAAACATGCTTTTGAGCCTCATTGGTATGGTGAATCTATTTGGGAAGGTAATATGATTTTTATTTCTTTTAAATGTTTCATGCTATCCTTTGTAATTCCCACATGAATAGATAGGCCTAATTCAGTTTGTTCTTATGCATTTTATTTTGATTTATTGGACTAACACTTGACTAATCATGTTATGTAATCCTCTCTACATTAATAAACTCAAATAACTATGCTAACATCCCCCTTTATTACATAATTTTTTAAAAAAGCACCCCCAAATAGGTCAAATTTTACCGTACTAAGTGACTTGGTGAGTATATCTTCTATTTATGATTTTGCTAGGTAGTACTAGAGCTGAATGTGGTGGTTTAAAACTTGTTCTTGAATATAGTGGAATTGGACCTCAATGTGTTTGGTCCTTTCATGAAATATTGTATTCTTGACAAGATTCAACACACCCTAATTCTCACAGAAAGGGATTGGTGGATGATCTTCAGGAATGTCAATGTTAGACAGAATACAATGTAACCAAATTACTTCACACATAACTCCTCATGTGGCATGGTATTCTACCTCTATGAATGAGAGAGAAAATACAAATTGATTCTTACTAAGACATAAAACTAGTCCAGATCTGAGATGAAAAATATATCCTAATGTTGATTTCATGTCATCAATAGATCCAACATAGTTTGAGTTTGTGTAATCCTACAAGAATAAATTTGATTTCTTCTTGTATTCTAGACGATAATCAATTGTACCTCAGACATATCTCAAAATGCACTGCATTTTAACCCAATGAAACTTCTTTGGCTCTTGCATTAATCTTGAGAGATAGTTAGTAATAAAGCTTATGTCTGGTCTGGTATATGTTAAGTAAATGAGACTCCCAACAAGTTGCCTATAATGAGTTTCATCTACTTGAGGTGAATACTAAAATTGGGATAGTTACAAACCTTTCTCCATTGGAGTTGATGTTGGTTTACAATCTATCATCTCGTATTTCTCAAATAGTGTCTTGGGATATTTCATCTATGAGACAAAAATATGATTTTTGTTTTGCCATTTCTCCAAACTAAGACAATAATAAAGTAGCCCCAAGTCTATCATGTCAAAGTATTTATTCAAGTCATTATTTACATCTTCAATGAGATTATTTGAACACAAGATTATCTACATACAAAACTATAATGACAATATTGGTGCCTACCTTCTTGATATAAAAATTAGAATATGAGGGGCTACAAATGAATCCATGCTACAATAGATTATCATAAATATTAATGTACCAAGCCCTTGGTGCTTTCTTAAGTCCATAAGTGACTTAATTAAATGACATCTTTTCTGGCTATCGTTCGTCAATGAAGCCTTTTGGTTGGGTCATGCACACTTCTTCTTTTAGATCACCATTCAAGAATGTACTTTTAACATCCATCTACCAAAACTTGCATCCCTTTTATGTTGTGAGTGCACAAACAACTCTGATGGTCTTGATAATAGTAGTTGGCGCAAAGATATCCTCATAGTCAATTCCTTTTTATTGAGCATATCCCTTTGTAACAAGCTGTGCTTTGTACTTGTCGATGGATCCATCTGCCTTGTATTTTATCTTGAAAATCCACTTGTAGCTAATGTATTTATTTGCTATAGGTAGATTGATAAGTTATCACATCCCATTTTTTATGAGGGAACTTATATTCAACATCCATGGTCTTGTTTCACTGAGGTTGACATAAAGCCTCTCAAACTATATCTAGTTTGGTATTGTAGCCAATAAACTCATTAGTGTGATATTAACTTTATTTCTCACCTATGTTCTAGTTTGAACTCCTAATGAAGTATTTATAATAGAGTTCAGGTGTGATTCCCTAATGGTGATTTATACCCATTTGGATGTCTATGTTGTTGTTGATTCAATGAAGAATTGTCTTCCATATTTCTAAGATCAAAAAAAAAAATCTCCTTTCAGCTCACCATCTTTATGATAATATTATTCATTCTCATCATCTAACTATGGGAGTAATATATGAGAAGTGGTATGTTCTGACTCCTTCTATGGCAATGAGTCAAATGATGACCATCACAAACCACATCTCAACTTTCATAAATCTTTTGTATCTTAGGATCCATGAGATGATATGATTTTGAGGTAGTATTATACCCCAACAGAAGGCACTAGGATGTTTTTATTTCACTATTCTTCCTTTTTTTAGTTGGGACATGCATATAGGATGTATAACTAAATACTCTAAGATGAGAGATCGAAGGTTTATGATCACTTCACACCTCTGTAGTGTCTTATCTTATAATATCTTTGTAGGTTCCCTATTGATAAGATATATGACTATCTGAACTACTTTTGCCCAAAATGGTGACTCTAACTTCGTAGTGGAAAGCATTCAATGAGCCATCTCCATGACTAAACTATTGCATTACTCTATAATTCCATTATACTGGGGGTGTATAGGGAGAAGTCAGGTGTTGTTTGATACCATGTTGCTTTAATAATTCCAAGAATTCCTTTGATGTGAATTTTCTCCTAGATCTAAGTAGAGGAGTTGAAGAGGCTTCCCTAATTTGGGTGACAACAAGTTGGTAGAAGACCTTAAAATGAGAAAAGGATTCACTCTTCTTCTTGAGAAAGAAAACCCATGTCTTGCGAGATAAATCATCAATGAACAAATTAAAGTATTTGAATCCTTTGAAAGAAGCAAGTAGGGGTTCATACATTTGGTATGTACCACATCAATATAATCCTTAGCTTGTAAGGAACTCAGCTTGAATGGAACCCTGTGTTATTGTCCAACAAGGCATCTATGGCATACATGAAAAGAATGGGATAGCTAAGGAAGTCTGTGTACCATGGCCTTAGATCTAAGCTAGTACAAAGAGCTAGCATAAAAGTGCCCATATTGATAATGCCATAATGTAGTAGATTCTATCTAGAGGCAGAGAGAGCAACAACATCAGATGAAACTATATCTAAGGCAAATAATTGATCCTTCAAAAAAGCTCTAGTAATGACCTTACCTTCACATGAGAGGAGACAAGATTTAGTGCCATTCTTGATCATGAACTCCACCTTAACCTTATGATTAAAGAACTGACTTAAAAATAAGAGATTTGTTATCGAGCTAGGGACAAACAATACATTTGTGAGAGTATAGGTTCTCATCCCAAGAGGAATGGTGACAATTCCAATTCCTTTTGAACCATACTCCTTATCATCTATAATTCAAACTTGATCTCTAGTGGGTTAATTCATTAGTGAATCAAAGAGTTCCTTGCATCCTGTCATATGCTTGCTATCCCCAAAGTTGATCAACCAAACATTACTCTTTTATGATGAGATCTAGGAAATAATAACTACGATCTTATGTGCACTACCATAATCTACTTTTAAGGGTACCTCCTCTTTAGATTCATCATCCTATTGATGTTGTGCTACTACATGTCCATGTTGCTTCCATCTTCAAGGATGTCTTTTTGATTTATGTGACCATCTCCACTGAATGTGCCCTCTTGACTAGATGAGCCTTATGTCAAGGCATTATACCAGTAGTGATCAATGTCATGTGTATTGGTGCAACAAATATGACACCATATTTTTACCTTCTCAGATTTCTATTATTGTTGTGACTGCTTTGGTAGTCCTTTTGAGAACTTTGGACCACATTTATTTTAAATTAGGGCTCTATCCTTGAACTCTTCTTACACAAACTGGATGGCTTCTTCTTGTTGCAACAATTTCACCAATTCTTTGAAAGACACTGCTTACTTTATGATGTTTAGTGTCATGCTGAATATACAAAATTGAGAGGGGATATATCTCAATGTGGTTAGAACCAATAGCTTATCCTCGATCATTTATCTAAGCAAAATTTATTCTTCTTGTAGTTTTGCTACCCAACATCAGAACACCTCAACTTTCTCTCCATCTTTTATACGGAGAGTATGATGCTTGGACTAGAGATGGAGAATATTCATCAGGTTATTCATATCATAAATGGTAGACAAAGTATCCCAAACCTCTTTCAATGTTGATGCTTCCCAAATATGAGGTTGAACCTCATCCGTGACATTGAGTGTGACCAACATAAGGGCTTTTGCATTTGACATGTTATATTTTGTTCAGTCATCAACTCCGATAGGATAGGTCATCATACCAGTGATGATTCCCCATCATTCTTAGAATTGAATAATCATTCACATATTCACCTTCCATGTGGGAAAATTTGGCCCTTTGATAAGTTGGGCATCGAACAAGAGTAATTTGGTTGTAGACATTTTTTTAATTTGTTTATTTTAACAAGATTTCACAATCAAAATAGTATTTTATTACTTCAAAATTGTTTTATGTACAAAGACATGTACCTTTTTAAAGGATGAAAAGTGGCATGCAAGTGGGCTCAGTATGTTTGTGTAGTCAAATGCAGACACTTGTGTGGGCATTTATTTTTGCATTCATCATCTGCATCATAGCCTTCATTGAGCTTTGTGATAATTTTCCATTACTGTCACTTCACATCGAATAGAAATTAATCGAGCAGGCCTTGGCAAACTAATTCATCTAATCGAAGATTTCTAATGTTTTGGAGTGCATATTGTAGATCATAATAAAAATCGGTGGAATTTATCCAAACACACCAAATGCTTGTTGTTTGGATTGTAGCAGTCTCCAAACACCTTCTTTAGCTTCCCTATGAGTTAGACCATGAATGTGTCTTTGGCATCGTCAATGGCTTCCATGATTGTGACTTGAGCGATAGAGATGGCACTATCGCAAAGAGATTTATTTGTTTACTGCCTCCCTCATCTTCTTCTACGCTCTTGGTTTCTTGCGACATAATGCATGTGTCGTTTAAGCCACATTGGATTGGCTATCACCAATTGAAAACTTAGAATGCTTTAGCTTTTCATTGATTATGCAAGTGTCGACCAACTTCTACTTCAGTTGTGTCTCCGATCTAGTGTTCAAACCTTCCAAAAATGCTTATAACAAAATTCTATATCATCTTCCTCTATCGTACGTCGATCAGACTTCCACACTTATTCACTCTCATTATTCCACGCTTTTGCCTTTGCTCATTGCAGACTTCGCATAGCTTTTCGGGCTTCTTAGGCTTCTGAATGTTCTATTGCATGGCAATCAGGCTCTTTGACTCTGATACGAAAGAAAAGAAATGAATTCTTTATGTTTATTGATGAATAAGGTAAGATATTAAATAACTACAAAAAATAGTTATCAAAACCATAGGCTACCAACTCCTATGTGACTGTTTAACAGAAACTGCTAAATGACTACCTAATTATTATGCTAAATAATATAATAAACTCAAATAGCTATACTAACATTTCTTTTGTATGCACATCATTTGGTTTGTAAATATTGTCCTGGTTGATGACTTTACACTCATGTTTATTTCTATTGGAGGACTTCCCTGTTGAACTTTTTTTCTTTTTTGACATTATTTATAATATTTGAGATTATAAATTTACTCTAACAAATTATAGTTTAATCTTGGTTTCACTTTTAGTCTTTTAGATGATTTTCAATGCTCTCCTTTCTTTCCTCATCATCGTGGATTATTACATACTGAAACTTTTATATCTATTTATTTCTGTAAGCTTTTATATTTCAAGTCACCTAAGGAGGCATCTTCTAATAGCATACCATAGTGTATTAATAAGTCTCAAAAAGACTTGTTGGGGATGTTGTCCTATTTATAAGGTAATGGTAATAAACTTAGTTGAACCACTTAGAAATTGCATCAATCCAATATTTTTTCTTTTATTATGCAAGTGCAATATAAGGATGTTTCTCGTTATAAATTATTGATTTCCATAATTTTACATTTTATCTTGGATATGTACATTTCTCATATTCTTTCCACCATCACAATTCAAAGAGAAGATGAACAAGACAAGAATCATAATTTTATTGGCAGTTTTTAATTCTTCTTAAAACCTGAGATTCTCTTCCACATATTTTTGCTTCACTAATTGAGCTTCTTCCATGGTATAATTCTAGGGACATACAACATTACGGGCTTCTTTAAGGAGAGATTGCACCAATTGCCGGTTAAAATCAATGAAGAATGTCTAGTAGCCTTAGAATATGAATAGATGTATTTGCAGTATATTCTTCAATAACAATATGTAAATAACAATGAAGAATATGAATAGATGTATGTTAATATATAGTTCTATTTATATTATGTTTTTTATAAATTGGTAAATAACATTTACTCTTATTTTCCCTTGATTTGGTATCCTCAATATGAAAAGTCGGTATAAAAAGATTAAAAAACTGAGGATCACAGAGCATTAAGATGAATCACATAATTCTAGGAATGGATTTCGTTGAAATATATTGAAGTTCATCCCTCTATCATTTTATGTTAAGAGTTAACAACATTTAAGCACCCTTTTGTATTTGTTCTTTTTGATATAATAAAATTCTTGTAGACTTATTTATGGGAACAAGATTCCATCAAAATTATTGTATAATACTATTTATCAAAGTATTTTGGTGTCGTTGATGATATAAATGTTTCAATAGAAGAAATTTAATTATTAATTTATTTATTAAATTCATTTTGCCTCTCAAGAGATGTTAATTGGGATTAAAATGACAATGTATCTTGAGATAATAAAAAAATAATATTCTATATCATCTATGGAAACATTAAAAATTATATAATCTCTTAGAAGACAAAAATGATATCATCTCTTAAGAGACAAAATAACTATTATTATATATCTTCTTTGATGAGACAATTATTTGAGACAATAATTAGAGATGTTTGCTTTAAAACAATATTTGAGACAACACCCAACTTTCTTTTTATTTCAATTTAAGACAATTTTTTTTACAGTATTTTCTCTTATATTATCTCAAATCGCCTCGCCACCTCACCCCTTCCCCCCTTCCTTGTTGTAGTGTGAAGAGATGAATACAAAAACTAAAAAATAAATGGAGAATGTGTGTATGCAAAAAAGAATGTAAACATGAAAATAAATTATGTACAAAATACTTCCAAGAAGTAAAACTATATGATCTGTAAATAAAAAATATGCTATGATATTAATATGTATAAAAATATGATTGATATAAATATGAAACAATTTCTTTACTAGCAAAGATCAAATCTTCAAAATCATTAATAGGAATGAAGAAATCAAATGCAATGCAGCTCTTTATGCAAGCAAAAAATAAATGTAATAAATTTAAACCATTTCTAAATGTCCATTAGACTAATCTATATCTTCCATGTGAATTGGAAATAAAAGTTTCTTGTCTTGCCAATCATGATATCACAAACCATGATGAAAATAAAGAGTTTGAATCATGATGCCATCATAGATGTGACCTCTAGGTGGGTATGTCTCATATCTGTCCAGAAGAATCACAATTCCAATGATCAATGCACTTTAAGATCATTCCTAATATAAACCAAATGATCATAACTAAATCTTTGATAGCATAGCAAAAAAATATATAATAGGTTAGTAGATTGCCGAGATACAATATGGGAAGATAATCAAGATTTTATGATCCCCTGTGACGTCTAGAACTTGTGTATTTATAGACCATGGAAGGAACTAAGCTTGTTGGGTGCAAATTTGGAAATGTTGTGCAAGTGAAATAGATTTATGGAACTAACCTTTTATTCCCATTTTGTACAAAATGGGGAAAAACCTTTGATGTTTTAAAATTAGGTGGCTACGTAGGTCTCTTCGTAGATTGAATTTTTCCCAAAGTAGAAACAAAGGGGGAAAATTGTTTCCATCCATGCTTGAAATAAATGTTCCCTGAATGTAAACTCAATAGAGCTATAGCGTTTGACAAAATTGAATTACTTACTTTACATTCTTATAACAAGAGGATTACTACTTATAAAATTATTATTGGTTAATAGTTGTTGAGTGTTATGTTTAGAGTAATTAAACTCATGTAATTGCTCTAAAATCTTGTAATATACAGTTAAGTTTTTTATAGAATAATAAAACCTTTGAAATGCTGAATGGAGTTTAGTTAATTTTCATGCAAGGTGTTTTTTAATTTTAATTTTAATTTAAATTTGGACTAATTTATTTATTTATTATAAAAGCATGTTTACGTACAATTCAATAAATACATTGCATTTGATATTTATTATTATGGAGAATGATTTGAATAATTTGAAAAAGCAATTTTGTTTTGGATGTTCTTTATTTTTTCTGGTTATGTATAGGTTTATTTTTATATATTTAAACCTCATCAATTAGTAGCAAAGAGAATCAATTGAAGTGGATGATAAACCCTACATGTACTACCTTTTGGAAACTTTTCTCTTGCATGTTTGACTTTAACACATCCTTCAGAAACTTCATTATGATCTTCATATTTTGGCAAACTATAAACCAATTTTTGTGATGTTAATAACTTCAAAATTTAAAAATTAAAGTGTCCATACCTGAGATGCCATACCCAAATTTTATCTTCATATTCCATATTTTCAAGTTGTTACTATGCTCTTCAAACTTCAATTGAAACATCCCATTCTTAGACATAGGTACAATTATAACAACCTTATTTCCTTGATTCTTGTTTTAGATAGAGAATCGTTTATCATCAAAAACCACCTTATAGTTCTTTTCACATAGTTGTCCAACACTCAGAAAATTATGTTTCAACTTTGGGGTATAATAAATATCATTAATATTTTTCTTACATTCTATAGTATTCACCTTCACAATTCCTTTTACTGCAACATCTAAAGATTTATCATCATTTAGTTTGAAATTAATTTTAAAAATTCTATCCATTGTAGAAAACAACATATTATTCCCTGAGATGTGATTGGAGCAGCCTGACTCTAGATACCAAACCTCATTAGGATTTATTTTTGGCATTATCATATGAAATGAATAAATTACATGAAGCATCACCATCCACATTAACATAATTAGCACTTCTATTTTCATTTACTACTTCTAATATACATTCCTAATCAAAGTGACCATACATGTGATAGTAATATCATTGAATATTTCTCCTATCAAATATGCCTCTACCTCTTATTTTTTCAACTGAACCACCTCATATTTCTATGTATCCTCTTAAATAATTGTGATTCATGTTTTCACCTTATCCTCGATTGCTTTTGATATTATCTTTACCTTGTGCATGTATATTCTTATTGCTAGTGTTAGTACCTTCATTCTTTGTGATTTTTAATTTTGAGGCGAAAGCCTTCTCATCACTTTAATTTAATGTGTTTTTTAGTCTTTCTTCATGGGACAAAAGAGATCCAATCAGGTGATCAAATTCAAGAGTAGTAAAATATTTAATTTCTTTAATAATGATGGTAACATTATTCCCCCTTTGTGTTAGATACCTTAACACATTTTTAACCATAACCTCTTTGTTTAACATTTCTTTAAGTGTATCCATCTTGTTAACTACATCCTTTATTCTTGTACATAAATCACCCACAATTATAGCTTCTTGCATCTTGAAATTCTCTCTTCAATGTTTTAAGTCTAACAACTTTGACTTTTTGAATACTTTGGTAAGCTTCTTCTAGGCATCCTTGGCTATCTTTGCACCTGTAATTCCTAGAAATAAGATCTTGTCTAGAGATGTTTGAATATGAAGTAAAGCTTGTGATTTCTTTGTCTTAGCTTCCTTCTTGGCTTTCCTATCATTAGTTGAAATAGTGGCCCAATCAAATCATTCATCATAATCAGTTTCTACAATATCCCATAATTATTTTCCTATCAAAAGAGTCATCATCTTAATGCTCTAAGCCCTTGTATAGAATCAAAGTGGTTATAGAATAAAGTGCTTAAGGACTGATTGAGGAGGTGAATTATGTTCAAAATATTTTTTGAATTATTATAATTTTAATGGCATCAAAATCCAACTCATAACTGCCTACACCCTCAACAAAATGGTGTTGTTAAGAGGAAGAACCGTACATTGTTTGAAATGGCAAGGAACATGTTATTGATAAAGGGATTGAATAAATATTTTTGGGGTGATATAGTTTCTACAATAGTATATATTCTTAATTGAAGTCCCACTAGTGCCCTTGAAAAGATGACTCCATATGAAGCATTGTATGAAAGAAGCCTAATGCCAAATATTTCAATTTTTTTTGCTATTTAGCTTATGTTCATGTCGCTAATTAGCAATGGAATAAATTATATCCAAATAGCGAGTCTTGTATTTTTGTTAGGTATAATGAATAAATAGAAACTTATAGGCTTTATAAACTTATCACCAAGAGTGTACTTATGTCAAGATATGTTATATTTTATAAAAGGGGAGTGTATGGTGTGACAAAGATAAATACAATATTGAGAAGTCTAACAATTTTTTTATTGATGGTATTTATGATGATAGTGAAAATGAGAAGCCCAGTAGTAATTTAGTGCCAAGTATTACAAGTCCATTAAGTAGCCCCTCATCTAGTGCATGTATTCCAAGCATAGTTTTAGCTTCAAGTACAAGTCCATTAAATATCCCATCATCTAGTGTATGTATTCCAAACATAGTTCCAGATCTTCAATTCCTAGTTATTCAAGGAAGGTAAAAATCATGAGTGAAATTTATCAGTGTACAAATATCCAAACACATGAATAATATTGAAGAGGTGAGACAATAAATTGTTATTTAATTATACAAGTTGATTTTGAACCATCATGTTTTGAATATGTATGTACTAATAATGTTTGGGTGCAAACAATGCAAGAGAAAATGGATTACATTCATAAAAATGATACTTAGCAACTTATATATCTTCCACATGACAAGAAGTATATTGGTACTAAATGGGTGTACAAGACTAAGTACAATAGTGATGGTAGTGTTGAAAGACACATGGCATGTCTAGTTGTGAATGGTTTCACTGAAGGATATGACATAGATCATGAAGAGACATTCGCACTAGTTGCAAGACAAGAGACCATTAGAATGGTGATTTCACTAGCGGCTCAAAAAAATTAGAACATACATCACATATATGTGAAAGTTCCTTCTTGAATGGCTAATTATAAGTAAAAGTCTATGTACAACAACCATAAGTTTTTTTAGTACAAGTAAAGAAGACCAAGTATACAAGTTAAAGAAGGCTTTGTACAACCTCAAACAAGCATTTAGAGCATGGTATGCAAGGATTTATGGATATTTTCAGTAGAGTGGATTCAAAAGAAGCAAAAGTGAGCCTAATCTTCACTTTAAGCATAAAGGTAATGATATCCTTATTGCAAGCTTGTATGTTGATGATTTATTATATATGGGAAAAAATTCTAAGATGATGGATGAATTTAAAATTGTAATGATGAATGTATTTTAAATGAAATATTTAGGTCTCATGAAATACCTTTTAGGGATGGAGGTTCATCAAAGTAAAAATGATATATTCATTTGTCAGATAAAGTATGGAAATGATATGTTGAAGAAATTAAATATGGTTGATTGTAAACTAATTTTCACTCTAACTGCTCATGTAGTTATGCTCTCTAGAGAAGGTGATGTTGAAAGAGTTGACGAGAAAACTTACAAAAGTATTGTTATAGGATTAATATTTCTAACTCACATAAGACCATATATTCCTTATTTAGTTTCTCATTTATCAAGATATATATCTAAGCCATCTAAAATTCATATGAAGGTAGCCAAGTGGATTTTGAGGTATGTGAAAGGTGATATTATCTTTGGTATTCATTATTATACTAATAAAAAGTTTGATTTTCTTGGTTTTAGTGATTTTGATTGGGGAGGTAGTTTGGATGATTGAAAGTCAACATCTAGGAATTATTTTTCACTCAGTTCTGGTTTGGTTACATGTAGCTCAATTTTAGTTGCTCTTTCATCTACAAAAGCTGAATATATTGTAGTCACTTCAAGAGGTACATAAGCATTGTGGTTCTAAAAGGTTTTAGAAGAAATTGGAGAGAAACAACATCAATCTATAGTGATTTTTTCTGATAATGAAATTTCTATCAAATTATCCAAGAATCTAGTGCATCACAATATGTCAAAGCATTTTTATTTGAAGTATTACTTTATTTGAGATTTGGTTCAAAATAAAGATGTAGAACTGAAATATATAAACACCCAGGAACATGTTGTAGATATCTTCACTAACATTGTTGTAAAAGTTTAGTTTTTGTAACTCTGAGATCAAGTTGATATTCCACTCAACATCAAGGAGGATAGTTTTAGATAACTATTGTTGAACACTGAGTTTAGATTAATTAAATTCATGCAATTACGCTAAAATCTTTTAATATGTAGTTAAGCTATTTGTTTAAAAATAAAACTTTAGAAAGGCTAAATTAAATTTAGTTAATTTTCATGCAAGATGTTTTTTATTTTTATTATTGAGTTAAATTTTGACTAAATTATTTATTTATTAGGAAATAATTTTCATATGAAATTCAATAAATACATTGTACTTAATATTTATTATTATGGAGAATGATTCAAATAATTTGAAGAAACAATTTTGTTTTGGTTGTTTTATATTTTTTTCTAATTATATTGTGAGTTTATTATTTTTTGGTTATACACTGATTTATTTTTATATGTTTAAAAATCATCACTTACAAGGCATTTTATCTTTAAAGTGAAATACTTTCACTCAATTGGTAATAGCATTTATCAAATTATAGATGTTAATGTAAAGACAATAAGGTATGTGGAGTTTAGCATTTGTAGGATATACACTTGTCCATGCCATAAATGGTACTTATAGAGCCATGCACAGATTTATTTTACACGTAGTCTATGTAGGAGGGATAGAGGGGTTGAACTTAATAATCACTTCATGGAGTATTTTGGGTTTATATAACTGTGAATTGAATTTGTAGAAAATATATGGTTTATTCAATGCATCCACCCCTAAACAAGATACTAATAGGAAAATTGGCCTCAGGGAAACTATACGGAAGCTTTAAACATGTTTTATATTCACATATATCTTACTGACAACTTTTTCATTACCTAAACATATTTTTTTTCTCTTTTTTTCTCATTTATGATAATGCAGGGTATGAAGCTTGAAGGCAATGATACCTTGGAAACTCAAACATGATTATTGTGAATACGAATAAATTTAAGAGCAAATATAATTCAATAATTTTTTTTAAATAATTTTGCACTGTACTATAGTCTTATTTGCAAACTTAAAAAATATCTAATAGCATACATTAGAGAGTTTCCAATTCTACCATGAGAGAAGATTTTACCCACAGATCAGTCTTATTCTCTTAAATAATGGCCTTTTTCTCCTAAACAATAGAATCTTATTCTCTTAATGGGCTCAAATAATTTTTTTTGATATGCTCTTCCATCTCCTCTGCAAACATCCTGAAACCATCTTTTTATTTTAAAACAATTGGTCTGCTCTTGCAGTGTCAAAAATAAGCTTTCTATAGCATGTTGGTATCACCCTAAGCTTTAGAAACCAATAATTTAATTGAATAAGACTTGTTGGTTAATTTCTATTGAGTGTTAGTTCTACAGCAATTTCATTCATGCAATTGATTTAATAATTAGTTAATCTATTTTTAGAATAATAAAACTTTAGAAAGGATGAAAATACATTTAGTTTATATTTCATACAATTTTTTATTTAGATAAATTTAGAATGTTTTATTTATTTATTAGAAAATCATGTTCACATGTAATTCAATAAATACAATGTAATTGATCTTTATTATTATGGAGAATGATTAAAATAATTTGAAGAAGTTATTTTATTTTATCTATTTTATATTTCTTTTGATTATGCATATTGCATATATTTTGTTATGAGGTATAAGTAGATTTGATAAAATAAATATTCAATGATATTACTATTACAAGCATGGTGACTTTGATTGGAAGTGTAGATTAAAAGAAGGAAATAAAAATAGAAGTGATAATTATGCTAATGAGGATGTTGATGCTTCATGTAATTTATTCATTTGATATGACAAAGCTAAAAATAGTCCTAATGAGGTTTGGTATCTAGATTCAGGTTGTTCTAATCACACGTTAGGGAATAATGTGTTGTTTTCTACAATGGATAGAAATTTCAAAACCAATATCAAATTTGGTGATGATAAATCCTTGGAGGTTTCAGCAAAAGGAATTATGAAGGTGAATACTACATAGGATAAGAAAATTGTTAATGATATTTATTATACCCCAAATTTGAAACATAATTTGTTGAGTGTTGGACAACTATATGAAAAGAACTATAAGGCTATTTTTTATGATAAGCAATGCATGATCTATGATAAGAAACTATGAAATAATATTCTTACAATTATACCTATGTCTAAGAAAAGGATGTTTCCAATGAAATTTGGAGAGCATGGTAATAGCCTTGAAAATATGGCCTATGAAGATAAAAGTTGGTTATGGTATCTCAGGGATGGACACTTGAATTTTCAAAATTTTAAGTTACTAACATGACAAGAAGTAATTTATGGTCTTCCAAAGGTTGAAGAGCATAAGGAGGTTTTTGAGGGTTGTGTTAAAGACAAACATGCAAGAGAAAAGTTTCCAAAAGCTAGTGCATGGAGGGCTTATCATCCACTTCAATTTGTTCACTCAGATATTTGTGGTCCTATGAAAATAAAAATGTGTGGGTAAGTCATCATATTTTATTACATTTATTGATGATTATTCAATAAAGTGTTGGCTTTGTTTTTTAAGTAAAAAAGTTGAAGCATTTGATACGTTTAAGACATTTGAAGCCCTTGTAGAGAATAAAAGTTGTTACCAAATAAAGTGCTTAAGGATTGACCATGGAGGTGAATTTTGTTCAAATGATTTTATGAACTATTTTGATTTGAATGGCATCAAAATTCAACTCACAACTGCCTACACCCCTCAATAAAATGGTGTGGCTAAAAGGAATAACCGTATAGTATTTGAAATGGCAAGGAGCATGTTACAAACAAAGGGATTGAATAACTCTTTTTGGGGTGATGTAGTTGCTACAATATTATATATTCTCAATCAAAGTCCCACTAGTGCACTTGAAAAGATGATTCCATATGAAACATGGTAAGGAAAAAAGCCTAATACCAAATATTTCAAAGTTTTTGGTTGTTTAGCTAATGTTCATGTATCTGATTGGAAAAGGAAGAAATTAGATCCAAAGAGTGAGTGTTGTATTTTTGTGGTGTATAGTGAACAGAGCAAATATTATATGATTTATAATGCTATCACTAATAGTGTACTTTTAGAATCCTGAGTCACCATAATTTATTCAATAAGATTCTTTGGTTACTTTCAAAGACACAAAGCATATATTAATAAAATTTCACCATAATTTATTCAATAATCCTGAGTCACCATAATTTATTCAATGGGTATAATTTCACTTGTTCAAGTGAGCATCCCTCTTTTCATTTATTTTCTTGAAAAGTGTTACATCAAAATCCAAGTTCAGACTTTTGGATTCTTTAAGCATTACAGGAAACACCATCTCAAATACTTTGGATGTTTGGTTTGCAATTACTTCTTTCTTTCACCATTTCTTATGCATGTCTTCTTATAAAATCATGACCTACAAATATAAAGCGTTTGAAACAAAATAAATAATAATATAATTTATTTTCAAGATCATTAATAGATCTTACAATATTCATCTTAAGATGATTTAATTTGTACCTTTACTTAAGTTTTGTTTACTAAGGAAAACTAATAACTGACAAATTTATAATAATAAGTTATAGTGAGCTCTCAACCTCTCTGCATGTGAATCTTGGCTAGTATTCCATATTGTGAAAGAGATTATGCAAGAGAGAGTATGGAGAATTCTATCAAAGGTTAGGAAGATAGTTGGTTCTCCCCAAAAACCATCTGATAACTAATTAGCATCTATCCAACTAAGAGTTTGTTGGAAAAGGGAGTGATGGGATCTATCAATGGCTGGCACTCTTGCTACCCACGTAGTCATGCAACATAATTAGTTTAATAAACTTTATTGGAGTTTTAAGTAATGATTATCTATGGAAGGCATGTTTGAAATGACTTTAAAAATAATAGTAAAATCTTATAAAATTCAATTATTTCACCATTAAATGTATTTTATTTGTAAGCTGATTTGATGTACGATTTGGTTATTTAAAAGAAATAAAAAAATTTAGTAATAAAATATGTATTCTAATTAAACATC